>CM053589.1:17177463-17199701 GCA_028646515.1 Pseudochirops corinnae
AATGTTTCTGGGGGAAAAGGGTATGTATAACTCAGTGATTTTTTGCTCCCTTCTGTTTTATCTTTCTTTGACTTCTTTGGGGCATATCACTGAGTCAAAGAGTATGAACATTTTTAGCAATTTTTGTGACACAGTTCTGAACTGCTTTCCAGAATGGCTGTACCAATTTGCAGCTCTACCAGCAGTACATTAATATGCCTGTTTTCCCGTATTTAATCACTTTTTTATCCATTTAAGCAATTTGCAAGTTATAAGGTAGAAGCTCAGAGTTGCTTTGATTTACATTTCCCTAATTATTAATTATTGGGAGCATTTTTATCTGGCTACTGGTAACTAGGGTTTGTTTTTTTTTTTTTGAAAACTGGCTATGTTCTTTGATCATTTATCAAGTGAGAAATAACTCTTAATAATAAAAATGTATTTGATTTACTTCCTTACATATACCTTGGATATAAGACATGTATTTGAGAAACCTGATGCAAAGATTTGCCCTCCCCCATTTTTCTACTTCTCTTATAATTTTAAATGCATTGGTGATATTTGTGCAAAGAAGATTGTTCCTTTATGTGATCACAATCATCCGTTTTATCTTCTGTGATCCTCTGTTTCTTGTTTGGTCATGAAACTCTTCTCCCATCCATAGATCTGGAAAGCAATTTCTTCCTTGATCCTCGAAAATGTTGACAATGTCCCACTTCATGTCTAGGTCATGCGTCCATTTTGAGTTTTTTTGGTATGTAGTGTGAGGTGTTGTTCTTTTCTAGGTTTCTTCTAGATGATCTTGCAGTTTTCCCAGTAATTTCTGTTGACTAACGATTTCTTAAAACAATAGCAGGAGCCTTTGGGTTTATGAAGCACTGAGCTACTCTTTTCATTTGCTTCTGTATGTTGTATACCTAACCTACTTCATTGATTGATTCCTCTATTTCTCAACCAATAACCAAGTTATTTTGATGATTGCTGCTTTGCAATATAGTTTGAGATTTGGTAATGTAGAAGCCCTTCTTTCCTACTTGGTTTTTTTTTTTTTCATTAATTCTCTTGAGATTCTTGGTTATTTTTCCCACCAGATGCATTATTATTCTTATTGTTATCTCTGTAAAGAAACCTCTTGATAGTTTAATTCTTATAACATTGAATAAGAACATTTTTGATGATGTTTTAATTTTTATTTTTTTGGCTCAGTCTGTGCATGAACAATTTTCTGGTCATTTCAGTTTGCTTATATTTCTGTAAAGGATGTTTTCTAGTTATATTTATGTAGTTCTTAAGTGTGTTGTAGATATATTTTATTTAATATGAAGTAATTATAAATGGAATTTTTTTCCTTTTATCTCATCCTGTGGGAATTGTTGGCAATATGTAGGAATGCTGATGTTTTGTGTGGATTTATTTTATATCTTGCAATTTTGCTGAAATTAATTATTTCAAAATAGCTGACTCAAAAGTTTTCTAAGTATACTATCAAATTATCTTCAAAAATTTGATAATTTTGTTTCTTCTTTGCCTGTGTTTATTCCCTAAATTTCTTTTTTTTTGCCTTACTATTATAGATAGCATTTCTTATGTTATATTAAAATTTTATAAATATTTTTTAAACAAAAAATAATAGCAATGACAATGAATGTTCTTGCTTTGCCACTGATCTTATTGCAAAGGCCTCTCATTTATCCCTCTTCAAATAGTTCTAGTTCTTGGTTTCAGATAGCTACTACCTACAGTTTTAAGTAAAAGCCCCTTTATTATTATGTTTTCTTGTGTTTTTTCATACAAAAACAGATGCTGCACTTTATCAAAAATTTCCCCCCCTTTACCCCTGTAATTATATGGGTTCTGTTTATGATGTTAAAATTTGTGATTATATTAGTAGTTTTCTTAATACTGAACCAGCCCTGAATTCCTGAAACAAATCCAACTTGATTACATCATATAGTTTTGTATATGTTTCTGTAGCTTTTTAATGAATTTTTTAAAAATAAAGTTTGCATCAATGTTAAGGAAGAATATTAAATTCTAATTTTCTTTCTCTAGTGCTCCTTTTTGTAGATGATGTTATTCTGTTTATATCTAGCCCTTGAATATGGAAGACTCTTCTGGATAACACAGTATAAAAAAAGTTTTGAACTTGGAATCACAGGATGTCAGTTTATATCTCAAGTTAACCATTTACTGTGTGACCTGGAGCAAATCACCTAAGGACCTCAATTTCCTCATTTGAATAATGCAGGAGTTGAACTACCTGCTCTATAAGTTCCCTTAAGTTTTAGATCTATGATCCTATAATCTTTGAAAAAAGTTTATTTTAACCACCAATGCATGAAAAACCAAGTAGATGAAGAATATTGTATGGATTATTACTTACAGTTAGATATACAATTTAAAGAGATTGTCCAGTAACAAATAATATGAAAGATAGTATTGTCGATGAACAATGATCCAAAATTAACTGTGAGGAGAACCATCAGGAATAACGTTAGGAAATTGCAAGCCTTCCTTAATGACCCTTCAAAATGACCTGAAGCAAAAGTCTATCTTTTTAATACAAATATTTTTCAGCTGTTATAATATAGTGGGAGTCATGCTACACTACAATTTGCAAAAAACTCCAACTGAGGATTAGCCAAAGAGAAATAGAAAGTGCAGAGTGGATACAAGAATAATGTAACACATTGCAAAGCAAAGAGAAATTGGAGCAAAGGATGTCATCAAAACATATGAATGAAAGAAAAGATAACCTGGTCATATGGGAAGGGTACATATGTTCCACTGGTGTCTTTATAATGTGGAGAGAATATAAGAAAGTCCCCAGCATATTTGGTAGACCTTCTCCTGTAAATTAGTAGGAGGAAATCAGAGAGTTGCTGTAGCAGCAAGAACCTCAGCATACCCAGGATGGCTGCTAGCACAGGTTCTTTGATATGCTTTTCTAAAGGAAAGCAACTCAAAAAGGGTTAACAATCTTACTTTAATCAAACATATATCATTTACCTAATTCAGGGGGAAAAGTCAGCACCCTGAACTTCAGAGAATACAAATAGAAGTTATAAGCAGAAGTTACAAGCAGACAAAAAATACAGACAGAGAAAATAACACAATTCAACAGACAGGACTTCTAGCTGACTGACCGTCACATACATATAGTTAGTTACCAGAGAAGCACCAACATCTGGGTTTTCAAAACTGGAGGGGCTCAACGGCTGCCCAAAGTCTCCTCTGGTCAACTCACACAACTCTTCCCAAAGTGAGCCCCAAAGCAATACATCATCTCAGAGGTATATATAGCCTTCTCCAGGGTCAGAGAACATTACAACCCTCATGAACCACTTGACTACAAAGTAACAAAAGTTGTGCCTTCCTGAAAAACAAGCCTCCCACCAGAGGTTCCATGAGACCGCATTCAGCCTATTAAAGGGCAGAATTTATTTTCAAATCAGGAAAGGTCCTCAAATTCACCTAAGCCTATCAAGGGGCAGGGAAGATCTTCAAATTCTCATTACCATCACAGTTACACAGGAATATATTGATTGCCATATACATCATTGTATATCATTAATGAGATCATAAATGTATAAATAAATAAATATTTGAAGAATTATGAAAGGAAAGCATCATCTTAAGACCCAAAAGAACCAAGATATCCCACAAGCACCCCAGGAAACCTATACAAACACAAAAAGAAGTAATAAAAGAAACCAAGCAAAATGTCTATAGCTACACTATTCAGTTCAGTTTTATGTGTATGCATGCACAGAGAGAGAGAGAGAGAAAGAGAGAGAGAGAGAGAGAGAGAGCGCCAGAAATGAGGATGAAGTGAAGGCTAAAACCATGGCAAGAAGCAGAGTCAGAGCAGATAAATAATAATAATACTGTGGATTAATGTGAAATATATTATGAATTGAGGAAAGGTCAAAAAGTAAATCTAAAACAAGAAAGTCCAAGTAGAACTTTAGAAAAACCATTTCTTAGCCACAAAGATTACAAAAGTATCTGGAAGAAATAAATCAAGAGATATAAAATGTAGTTGCAAATGAAATGAAAGCTAGAGAATAAAAAAAAATGGCAGGAAGATGTAATAGCTTAGAAGAGGAAGGAAAGAAATTAGCTGGGGAAAATAATCTTTGGAGAAAGTTTCTTTGACAAACGTCTAGTTTCCAAGATATATAAAGAATGGATTCAAATTAATGAGAATAAGAAGCACTACCTAATTGATAAATGGTCAAAGTTCTGAACAAATAGTTTTCAAGTGGGAAAAAATCAAAATTGTCAATAGCCGTTTGGAAAAATGCCCCCAAATCACTAATAATTAGAGAAACTCTGAAACGTCACCTCATACCCATCAGATTGGCAAATTTGACAAAAGAAGGAAAAATGACATTTTGGAAAGGCTATAGGAAAACAGATATTAATACACAGTTTGTCAAACTATGAATTGGTACAGTCATTCTAGAAAGTAATTAGATCTATGCCACCAAAGTTACTAAATTGTTTATAGCCTTTGAACCAGTGATATGTGTACTGGGTGTATTCCCCAAAGAGAACAAAGAAGGAGGGAAAGAACCTGTATGTACAAATATGTTTATGGCTATCCCTTTTGCAATGGTAAAAACTGGAAACTGATGATGTTCCTATAAACTGAGGAATGGTCTAACAAATTATGGTATATGAATTTATCCAATATTATTGTGCATAAGAAATGATGATGTGGATGGTATTGGAGAAACCTGAGAAGACTTATATGGGCTGATGCAGAGTGAAGTGATAGAACCAGGAGAACAATTTTTATAATAACAACAACATTGCAAAGACAAACAATCTTGGGAGATGTAAAAACTCTTATTGAAACAATGACTAACCACAATTCCAAAGGGCAAATGTTGATGATGATGATGCCTACCTCCTTACAGAGATATGGTAGATATAAAATGAAAAGTAAGACATTTTTGGGCACGGCCAAGTAAAGTTTTGTTTTGCTTGACTATACCTATTTGTTACAAGAGTTTTGCTTCTATTTACTTTTTCATAAGTAGAAAGTTGTAGAGAGGAGAGAAAAATGTTTAATTGAAAAATAAAATTAAAAACAGCTTAGAATGGAAGGTGATAAAATTTATACAAAAATTAAAAAATAAATTGACCTTAAAAACAGGTCAAGAAAATATGATCTAAGATTCATCTCACTATTTGAAAATCAACACTAACAACAACAAAAAACCCTTGAGATGATATTTCATGAAATCGTTGTTTTTAAAAACTTCTAGGTATATTAGAACCAGAAGGAAAAGTAGAAATAGAAAAAAAAAATTCATGAGACACTGCCTGAAAGAAATCCAAAAGTGAAAGTCAAAGGAATATCAGAGCCAAAATATGAAGTTTCAAGGTCAAGGAAAAAATACTGAAACCAGACAAAAAGAAAGAATTCAACTGCTAAGGAGAGACTGACAGATTCATGCAAGACTTCACAGGTGCCATTATAAAAGAACAGAGATGTTAGAGTACAAAAGGTAAAAACTAAGTATAAACCTACAGAGGCATCAGGGGAGGGAGTAGGAATGAATTTTTCATAACTGAGTTAAAATATTAAAATACAAATATAGGAATAAAGGGAAACATAGAAAAGTAAATACACTTGATATATTGATCAAGGGACTACATTATTTACATAGACAAATACCTTTTCAGAACCCTTATGTCTTCAAGTTTCATAGACGAAGTTAAATACTGCATACAGAGGAGGAAAGGAAGAAGTGGAGAGAAGTTACTATTTCACATAACAAAGTTTAATGAAATGAAGAGTACATCCACACAGAGGAACAGATGGGAGCAGCAGGCATTTCATGGACCTCAGTCACTTATATTTGATATAGACAAAGAAATATGAATACACACAAGAAATGGGTGTTGAAATTTATTAAAATTAACAGGGAAATGTGTGGAGACAACAAGAGGAAAGAGGAGGTTAAAGAGGGAAAGCTTCTTGAGAGAGCTGTCATAAGTAAAACAAATTCAGGTGTTAAAGAATAGATTGAGAAGAGATGAATGTGTAAAACCAGTAATTGGGGAAAGGAAGGGGAAGAGAAGGAGAATGGAAAAGAAACAGATCACTTCAATTATGGATTGCTATGTTAAGCACTTCTTTTTCACCAATTCCGTTTTCTATGTCTTTCCATGAGGTCCTGTAAACCTGCAAACCTTTCCTCACATAAAAACATTTTAAAATATGAATTAGTCCAAACTCTGTATTGTAACAATAAGAAAAAACTAAGACTAAGAAAGGCAAATGGCTTACACTGGGCAGAGTTGGGGCATGAACCCTAATTTTCTAATTTTAAACCCAACATTATTCCTACCAAAGTCATAACTAACCATTTATGTTTTTGAGATATATGGTAGTGAGTTAGAGTAATCTGAGGCTCACCTAGGATGCAGTTACTAAGGAGGAAGCATGTTCTGGTAGTCTATGAAGTTTCTAATATGATAAAGCTAGAAGAAATGCACCAGGTGTAAGACTATTGCTGCTGCTGTGGGTATAGGGTAAATAGTGTAAGATTCCATGAAGCAGCTACTGGTCACCAGAGGAGGAAGAAAGACAGTGAAATAAACACTCTCAAGACTTTGCTTCATTTGCTCTCCGAAACTGATACACTTGAGCCAGGCAAGTAGCACTGTGTTAATTATAGCTGTTTCCCACTATGCCTTTCTATTCACTTACTTATTAATTAAATTATGTTATTAATTAAATATTATCACTTATTAATTAAATATTCTTACCTCCTTTTATTACATGTCAAATTTGTATCTGTTCCTTAAAGTATGATTTAAATCTCATCTCAATTTTTCTAATCCAATCTTTCATTAGCTACCACTATTTTACATTTCTCACTATGAAATCAGAAGACATGAATGAGTTCTGGCTCTACTATTTACAACACTTATGTGACCTTTGGCAAGACATTTTAGGCTAACAGGATAACAACAACATAAATTTAGAGCTACAATGGATCTTAGAGGTCACCCAGTATAAGCTTCTCAACTTACAAATGAGGCAGCTGAGACTCAGGGATGTCAAGTGACTTTCCGAGGATCATACACAGAATAAGTGACCAAGATGGAACTGAACCCAAGTCCTTTGATTTTAGAACAGGTGCTCTTTCTACCAGGCTACACCTCCTTTTAGAATTCAGTTCCATTATATCATATACGGATCCTTTCAGTTCTAAATCCAATGATCATATGAAATATGGAATATAATTACATGTATTTGTATCCAAGCCCCCACTAGACTATAAGTTCCATGAAAACAAGGACTGTCATATTGGAGATTCCTTTTTTTCTTACAGTACCTAATATAGTTCTCCACACAGAATTGGCACTTAATAAGTACTTATAGAATTTACCTGCAATTCTACTTTGTATTGTAATACCTACGTAGATCTTCCCTGAGGGATTGTTAAAGCCATGACACCAAAAACCAGGGTCATCTTTATGTCTCGATCAGTGCTGATTATTACATCCTAAAAGGTGGCTTTCATAAGCATTTATTGAACAAGACTACCCTATATGTATATAAGATCAGAAATGGTCCATAGGACTGATCATCCATTTCTCTTATTTTGGATATACTATATTTTAATGTAGAATTTACCAGTAAAAATGATAAATCTTTCTTACTAATAGATTTCTTACTTTTGACTATAGAAAAGAAAATCAGTTTTCCACCATTATTTCCTCTCTCTCCATAATTGTTAAACACCTTTTAGAAAAAGTGTGACTACCTTTCCCGTACTTTCACTAGTGGATCCAGTGATTCAATTTTACCTGGATATCTAATAATACTGAATTATTCAATAATAATTCAGAATTCAGATTACTAACTATAAACTATAAACATTTCAATAGATGACATATGTCAATGACATTGAACATAAAAGCATTTTTTAATACCTCAAATTTGCTTGCCCTTATCCTCTCACCATCTCTCTCCCCTTCTTTAATATATAATCCTAGTCTATTTAACCAGCTCTAAGAACACATAGATGATATACATCTAATACAATTATTGTGGAACAAAAGGGGCTGGACTAGAGGAAGTGTTGTCATGGATCAAAGCTTAAGATTTTATCATTGTGGGAAACTCCAGTGTAACTACTCCCTCTATTGGTACATGTCAACAAGTTGTCAGTCTTAGAAGTTGTTGGTGGGAAACTGAGAAGTTAACTTACTTGCCAGTGATCCCAAAACTAAAATAAGGGCCCCTTAATTGGTATTCCTTCTCCCTTCCCCAAAATCCCTGGGTCATACATCCTCCTGCTTGCCCCTGCCATGAGATAGACTTCCTAAGGCATTACAGGACACAGCAACTCTTCTTGTCGTATTGTAGAAACCTACAGCAATGATCTTGAAACTTAATCAACTGTCTTCCTCAGAGAACCCCTCTCTAAAAGCAACCAGAATGCTGAAAATCACCTATGCTTGTCTTTAGGCAGGACTCCAGGATACACTTCTGCCTCCTGGCTATTTTTCCTAAAGCTTCCAACACTCCATTTTGTGCCTCCTCACTCTCATTCCTACTCACACACACATATACAGTGACATTGCCTGCTACCTGGACTTATTCCCATTTACTTTTTCCCTGATTGAATTTCCCATACACCTGGACCCTATCTTCCTCATGTCTCCTCCTCCCCCTCTTCTCTATGCCCTCTTGAACTCATGCTCTATAATTTAGAAAGAATGTCTTTTCATTTTAGAACTCTCCTACTCCTCTTCTTTCCATTTTATTGGTACTCAATGAGACTTGGCCAACACATGACAATAAATATAGCCTGATTCAGCACTAGCTGCACTTTCCTTCATATTCTCCAACTCATTAGTTCCAGTGAGGGAGTCTTAACATATCTTGGCATATCCAGACTCTCCTCCACCTCTAGCACTCAGCAAGCTCTACTCCTCTGAGGTTTGCTCTATCCAAATTTACTATCCAACCCAGATCTAGTGCACCCCAAGACATCCTCTCTTCTTTAATGAGTTACATGCATGACTCACAGCATCCTTTTCTCCCTGCCCCCGACTCTGTGCCCTTATAGATGCATGTTGATATCCCCTTACATAGCCTAAATTACCAGTCCCTCAATCAATTCACTTCCTTTGACATACCCCTCCACACCACTTCAGCTGCACAATGGGGCAATCATACCCTTGATCTTGCCATCACCCATAAGTATTCAACTTCCATTTTATGTACTCTGAAATTATCTTATAATCTTTCCTCAATCCACTTTTCCCTATGCCTTATAAACCTTAACCTTGTTGTACATCTTGTCTTCCAGACCCTCAGTACTTTCTCTAGCCATGAACTCTGCACTGACTATGCTCCTTTCCCTTTCCAATCTAGACCATGAGTTGAGCCTGCTCAACTCTGCACTATCCTATAACTCTGAAAGTCTTTGTCTCCTAGACATATCACTCATCATACCTTACCAACTCCCAAGTCTGTATTACTTCTGTCTTCTGCCTTCTTCACTCATACTCATATGGTACTGCATGGACCTAGAAGAAATCACAAAATCCTGTCTGGGTCCACTAAAATTTTATTTTATCTGATCTCAATTGGGCCCTCACTGCAGCATGACAATCCTTCTACTCTTCCCTAATTAATTCTCTACCATACTTTACACATGCCAAATCTTTTCTCAATTCTCCTTTGGTACCCTTATTTCTCTTCTCTCTTCTGAGAACCTTGCTTCATTCATGACTGAAAACATAAAGGCCATTTCCCAAAATGAATTTTGAATTGAACATCATATAGGCACCTCAAAATCAACATATTCAAAACAGAACTGATCACTACTCCAAGCCCACCCATCTTCTGAAGTTCCATATCATTGTTAAGGGCACCATCAACCTCTCAATCACCATTCATTCCACATATCCATTTGGATGCCAAATCTGCTTTTTCCCCATTCTATAGCTCTTGTATTTGTCCTCTTCTCTCCACTCATATCACCATGATCCTAATTCAGTCTCTCATCACTTCTTGCCCAGACTATTACAAGATCCTCCTCTTTGGTCTACTTGCCTCAAGTCTCTCCCTACTCCAATTTATCTCCCAGTTGCCAAAGTGATTTTCCTAAAGTGTAGATCTGACCATGTGATATAACCCCCTTACCAAATGTGCACACACACACACACAAACACACACACTCAATAAACTCCAGTGGCTTTATTATAAATATGAATTCCTTTTTCATTTAAAGCTTTTCACAACCTGCATTCTATTTACCTTTCCAGTACCCATATAAACATATTTTGTTGCTTATACTAGCCTATTTTCAGTCCCTCAAACACAATACTCCATGTTCTCCTTCCCTACCTTAGCCTCTTAGAATTTCTGGATTCCTTCAAGACTTAAAGCAAATTCCACCTTCTACAGAAAGTCTTTCCTAGTCAGTCCATCTGATAGTGCCTTTCCTTCTTAAGGGTTACCTTCTAACTACTCTATGTGTAGAACTCACACAAGGCAAGCATTTGCATGGTCATCAGAAGAAGAAATATAACACTCTCAAGGTCTCCCTGAAGAACTTTGGAATTGATTGCATGACATGGGAGATTCTGGCAAAGGATAACCATCATGGTGTACCCTCATCAAAGAAGGCACTATGCTCTATGAGTAAAGAAGAATTGAAATAGCTCAAATGAAACATAAAATACACAGATTTAGAGAAAATGCCCCAAATATCCCCATGGATATTTGTGCCCAACCTGTGGTAAAGCATTCCAAGATCATATTGGTCTTATCAGACACAGTCAAACACACTGTAACTTAATTCTAACATAGTGATGTAATTTTAGTCTTCTTTGAGCATGAAGGACAACAATAAAGCATGTATTTTGCATGTAGCAATTTATATCCATGTTATTTTTCACATTAAATTATGCTTTCCCAGAGGGAACAGACAGTTTTCATCTTTTCTTTTTGTCCTCAGAACTGTTATGTAAAAAATACTTAACAAATATTTATTATTTTTTTGATGTCTCAAAGACAGGAGGATTTGAATCCAAGTCTTTCTGAGTCCAAAGCTGGCCCTTCACCCAGTACTTTGTGCTTCCTTTCAATATGAAAATGATTGTTGAAGAATCAACTGAACAAATCCAAGATTAAAATGAGGGTGGCGGGGGGGACAAAAACATTAAACCAGAGTTTGTGGAGAAAAGTTCTGGTGGGGTTAGCCGATTGCAAGTTCAACAAGAATTGGTAGTACACCATCTTAGCCAGACAAGCTATTAGGAATCTGCATTTAAATGTTAGGCCACATTTAAAATGTCAGATTGCCCAGGAAGATGGAGAAGATAGTCTGCTTATATCCCACCCTGTTCAAACTACAAATGTGGTACTATGTTCATCAGTTCTTAGCATATATTTTAGGAAGGACCTTGATAAGCTGGAAAGTATCCCTAGGTGAACTGCCAAGACTGTTAGATGAATGATTATCATAGCCTGTGAGAACCAGTTGAATTAACTAAGGTTGTTTAGCCTGGAGAAGAGAAAATTAAGGATGGGAATCAGTTGTCTTCTAATATTTAAAGGAATTTCATATTGAAAAGGAATGACTTTCTGTTTTTCCTTTCTTTTTTAGTCTTATTTAATATATTATTTTCCTAATTACATGTAAAAACAATTTTAACATTCTTTTTTTTTTTTCAAATTTTGAGTTCAAAATTCTCTCCCCACCTCCCTCTCATTGATACGGCAAGCAATTTGACATAGGTTATGCATGTGTAGTCATGCAAAGCACATTTCTATGTAAATCATTCTGTGAAAGAAAACACAGACTAAAAAAAAAAAATAAGAAAGATAAATAATGTAGCAGGGGCAGCTAGGTGGTGCAGTGAATAGAGTACCAGCCCTGGAATCAGGAGGACCTGAGTTCAAATCCAACCTCAGACACATGGCACACTTACTGGCCATGTGACCTTGGGCAAGTCACTTAACCCCAATTGCCCTCAAAAAAAAAAAGATAAAGAAAGTAAAGAAAAAAAGTATCTTTAATCTGCATTTAGGCTCTACCAGTTCTTTTTCTGGAGAAGGACAGCATCTTTCATCATAAGTCCTATAGAATAATCTTATATCAGAAAATTAGATCATCTTAGATTAGAAAGTAGCTAAGTTATTCATAATGGATAATCACACAATATTGCCGACAATCTTCTCTTGGTTCTTCTCATGTTATTTTGCATCAGTTCATGTAAGTCTTTCCATGTTTTTCTGAGAGCATCCTGTTCATCATTTTTCAAAGCCAGTAGTATTCCATCACAATCATATACAACACCTTGTTCAGTCATTCCCCAGTTGATGGACATACCCCCAATTTACAATTTTTTTGCCAGCACTAAAAGAACTACTATAAATATTTTTGTACTCATAGGTTCTTTTCCTTTTTTTATCTCTTTGATATACAAACCTAATAGTGGTAATGCTTGGTCAAAGAAGATGCATGGTTTTATAACCCTTTGGAAATAGTTCCAATTGCTCCCCAAAAATGGATGAATAAGTAGACAATTTCACCAATAGTATATTAGTTTTTTTTTTTATTTTACCACATGTCATCCAACATTTGTCATTTTCCTTTTTGATTGCATTAGCCAATCTGGCAGATGTGAGGTAGTAGCCCAGAGTTATTTTAATTTTAATCTTTCTCATCAATGGTGACTTGGAGCATTTTTTGTATTCCTATAGATAGTTTTCGATTACTTTGTCTGAAAACTGTCTGTTCTTATCCATTGACCATTTATCTATTGAGGAATGGCTCTTATGTCGATAAATTTGACTCAGTTGTCTATATGTTTGAGAAATGAATCTTTATCAGAGAAACCACGAATATTTTTCACAGTAATCATTAGATTACCAACTATGTATTTCCCTTCATCCTATTTTCCCCCTATTTATCCTACTCTCTCTCTCGTTTCACCCTGTCTATTCTCAAAAGAGTTTTGCTTTTGACTTTTACCTCCCCCAAATTCCCCTTCCTTCTATCAGCTCTCCTGTCGTTATCCCTTTCCCTTCTTTCTTTTCAGTATGGTAAGATAAATTTTTACACCCAACTGAATATGTGTATTATTCCTTCTCTGAGCCAATTCTGATGAGAGTAAGGTTCATATGCTCCCCTCCTCACTTACCTCATTATCCTCTCCACTGTAAAACCTCTGTGAGGTCTCTTTTATGTCACATGATTTATCCCATTTGACCTCTCCTTTTCCCTTTCCCCCACTGCATTCTTCTTTCTCATCCCTTAATTTTATTTTTTTAGATAATCATATTATGACATTCAACTCACATCTCTGCCTTTTGTCTATGTATACTCCTTCTAACTGTCCTAATAATGAAATTTGTTTTAGAAATTACAAAAAATCATTTTCCCACATAGGAATATAAATAGTTTAACCTCATCAAGTCCTTTATAATTTCTCTTTCCTGTTTACTTTTTTTATACCTCTTTTGCATTTTGCAATTGAAAGTCAAGTTTTCTATTCAGCTCTGGTTTTCTTGAAAGTCCTTTATTTCATTGAATGTCCATTTTTTCCCCCTGAAGGATTATACTCAGTTTTTCTGGGTAGGTGACTGTTGACTTAAATCCTAACTCTTTTGACCTCTGGAATATCACATTCCAGGTTCTCTGATCTTTTAATGTAGAAGCTGCTAAAAATTTTGTTATCCTGACAAGTCCCTGCCTTTATTCCTCCATTTTCACTCCACCTCAGGAATTAGACTTCCTGCTTAGCTCTAGAGGTTAGAATTAATTATAATCATTAGAAGCTTCTGAGAGGCAGGTATAGAGCCCATGTAAGGAAAGTTTTCCTAGTAATTATAGCTATCTCAAAGCAGAATGAACTACTTTGGCAAATGATGGGTTCTCCCATATTCCATGCCTTCAAGTAAAAGCTAGACGACCATTTTGGAAAGTCACGGAGAGGATTTTTATTTAGACTCTTGGGAAAGATGGTTCCAAAGTAATCACCAACACTGTGATTATATTGCTGTGATTGTGTAATTAAAAAAGCTGCTGAAATAATCTTCCTAGTGTACAAGCATGATAATTACATTCTCCTATCCAAGATACTTTACTATGTCCTTCTTGTCACGTTCTACATTTATCTTGGAATTTAGGACTCTCCAAAATTTGACTTCAATATTCTTTTCCAGATTAATTTTTCTCTAATACACTTAATATGGATTTATGTTTTAGATCAGAGGTGTCAAAATTTCAGGGAGGCACCAATATGGTGGAGTAGAGGAAGCAAAATAGGAAGCACTCTTCCAACATTACCCTCCAAACAATTTTAAAATAACACTTCAAAATGAATTCTGGGGTGGCTACTAAGGGAAAGGATAAGGGAAGGACTTTTAGAAGGATATGTAGATTAAAATTTAGGAGGACAGGGGTAGAAAATAAGGGAAAGGGGTAGATAGAATAAGGAATAGGAGGATAATTAGAGAGGAAAAAGGTAACAGGGATAGGGCAAAAACAGAATCTGAGAATGGCAATAATTAGTAAAAATAAAATGGAGAGAAATTCACAAACAGTAATTATACCTTTAAATGTATATGGGATGAACTCACTTGTAAAATGGGAATGGATAGTGGAATGTATTAAAAATCAGAATCCAACAATATGTTGTTTTCAAGAAACACATTTAAGAATGAGAGATATACACAGATGGAAATGGAAGGTTGGAGTGAAATTTCTTATGCTTCAGCTGGTGAGGGAAAAAAAATGGCATGGGTAGCAACCATGATCTCAAAGTTAAGACTAAAATGGATTTGATTATGAGATTAAAAGGTAACTACATTTTGATAAAAGGTGCCATAGATAACAAAGCAATATTAATACTGAACCTATATGCACCAAATACTATACCAAATAAATTTTTAAAAGAAAAGTTAAATGTACAGGTGAAGATAGATAGTAATACTATAATAGTGGAAGACTTTAATCTTCCCCTTTCAGAACTAGATAAATATAACCAAAAATAAATAAGTAAAAAGAAAACAAGGAAGTAAATGGAATTTTAGATAAGCTAGATATGATAGATATCTAGAAAGAATTGAATGGGAATAGAAAGGAATAAACCTTTTTCTCAATAGTTCATGGTAGCTTTACAAAAATTGATCATATATTAGGATGTAAAAAGTCTTATAGTTAAAAGCAAAAAAGCAGAAATATTAAAAATGTCCTTTTCCAATAAAAATACAATAAAATTATGTTTAATAAGGCACTGTCAAAGCATAGATTAAAAACTAATCAGAAATTAAACAACCTAATCTTTAAAAAACAGTGGGTTTATTAAAGAACAAATAATAGAAAAAATCAATAATTTCATTAAAGAGAATGACAATAATGAGATAACATATGAAAACCTGTGGGATACAGCAAAAGTAGTAATCAGAGGGAAATTTATATCTCAAAATGCTTACACCAATAAAATAAAGAAAGAGGAGACCAATGAATTTTGTACACAATTTAAAACTTAGGATAAGAACGAACTAAAACTCCCCAATTAAACACCAAATTGCAAATCCAAAAAATTAAAGGTGATAGTAATTTTTAAAATGAATGTAAAATAAATTGAATTAATAAATAAAACTAAGAATTGATTTTATGAAAAACAATAACAATGGTTTGATTTGATTTTTTTAAAAGAAGAAAACCATATCTCTAGTATTAAAAACTAAAACAGGTAAATATACCACTAATGGATATAAAATTAAAACAATTATAAGGAGTTATTTTGTCCAATTACAGGCCAACAAATTTAAAAATTTAAGTGAAATAGAAGAATATTTACAAAAGCATAAATGGCTTAGATTACAGAAAAGGAAATAGAATATCTAAAAAGACCTATTTAATAAAAAAATAAATTGAACAGGCCATACCTGAGCTTCCTAAGGGAAAAAAAAACAAAACCAAGACCAGATGCCTTTACAAGGTAATTTTATCAAATATTTAAATATCAACTAATAAAAATATTAAATAAATTACTTGAACTAATAGGAAAAGAAGAGATCCTACCAAACTTCTTTTCATGAAACAAATATGATACTGATACCTAAACCAGGAAGAGTAAAAACAGAGAAAGAAAATTATAGGCCAATTTCATTAATGAAGATTAATGCAAAAATCCTAAATGTAATACTAGCTAAAATACTACAATAATATGTTAATAAGATTATATGTTATGACCAAGTGGGATTTGTAGCAGGAAGGCAGGGATGGTCTAATGTAAGGAAAACTATTAATGTAATTGATTATATCAATAATAGGAGTAACAAAAAAAATCATATGATTGTATTAATAAATGCAAAAATAAGCTTTTGGTAAAGTACAATACTCATTTCTATTTAAAAAAAACCACAAGTATAGGTATGAAGGGATTTTTTCCTTAAATTGATAAAAAAATAATTTATCTAAAACTATCAGCAAGCATTATTTGTAATGGGGGTAAGCTAGAAGCCTTCCTAGTAAGATCAAGTGTGAAACAAGGATGCCTATTATCACCAATATCATTCAATATTGTATTGGAAATGCCAACATTAGCAATGAGAAGAAAAAGAAATAGAAGAAATTAGAATAGAGAATGAAGTAATAACACTATCTTTTGTGCTGATGATGATATACTTGGAAAATCCCAAAGACTCAACTAAAAAGTTGGTTGAAAGAATTAATAATTTTAGTAAAGGGAATTATATAAAGCAAATTCACATAAATCATCAGCATTTCAATACATAAAAAACAAAATCCTTCAAGAAGATAAAAGAGAGAAAGATAAAATAAAATACCTGGGAGTACACCTGCTATAACAAACCCAGGGACTAGATGAACAAAATTGTATTAAAAAAAAAACACACAATTTTTTATACAAATAAAATCAGATTTAAATAATTGGAGAAATATTAATTGTTCATCGGTAGGCAGGGTCAATACAACAAAAATGGCAATTTTACGTAAACTAATTTATATATTCAATGGCATCTCAATTAAATTACCAAAAATTTATTTTACCAAATTAGGAAAAATAATAAAATTCATTTGGAAGAACAAAAAGGAAAAAAAGATTGAAGGAACTAGTGAAAAAAATGTGAAGGAAGGACTTCAGCAATACCAGATCATGAACTATATTATAAGATAACATTTACCAAACCCATCTGGTACTGGCTGAGAAACAGAAAGTTAGATCAGTGGATCAGGGCAGATATACAATTTATAGCAGCAAAGAATATAGTAACCTTGGAACTGACAAATGGAAAGAAAATATTTTGGGATAAGAATTTATTATTTGGTAAAAATTGTTGGGAAACTGGAAATCAGTCTGGCAGAACCTGGGCACAGTACAGTATTCTACACCATTTACCAAGATAAGGTCAAAATGGATACATGTCTGAGATATGACAAGATAATATGCAGAACACAGGGTGGTTAGGTGGCGCAGTGAATAGAGAACAAGCCCTGGAGTCAGGAGGACCTGAGTTCAAATTTGGTCTCAGATATTTAACACAAAACTAGCCATGTGACCTTGGGCAAGTCACTTAACCCCAATTGTCCTACCTACCCCTACCCCTCCAAAAAGCAAAACAAAAAGGAAGAAAAAAAGAAAATATGAAGAACATAGACCATATTACCTATCACACTTATGTGTGAAAAAATATGGATAAACACGTGATAGAGAGCAATGTGAAGTATAAAATGGAAAATGTTTATTACATTAAATTAAAGAGGTTTTGTACAAATAAAGCAAATATGGTCAAGGTCCTTCCAAGAAGGAAATTGGAGGTGGAAATTTTTATAGATAGATTCTCAGCTAAAGGTCTCCTATCTCAAATATATAAAGAACTTTGTCAAATCTATAAGGATACTAGTCATTCCTCAATTAGCAAGTGGTAAAGCATATGAACAGGCAGTTTTTAGATGAAAAAATCAAGATGATTTATAGACATATGAAAAAGTGTTCTAAATCATTATTGATTAGAGAAATACAAATTAAAACAACCTCGAGATGTCATTTTATACCTATCAGATTGGCTAAAATGATTGAAGAGGAAAGCAACAAATGTTGGATGGGATGTGGAAAAATTGAGACACTAATTCACTGTTGGTGAAATTGTGAACTGATCCAATCATTTTGGAGAGCAATCCGGATTTATGCCCAAAGAGTTATTAAACTGCCTGTACCCTTTGACCCAGCAATACCACTAGTAAGGCTATTTCCTAAGATAATTAGGGAGAAAAGAAAAGAACCTATATGTTCTAAAATACTTATAACAGCTCTTCGTGCTGGCAAAGAACTGGACATTTCAGGGATGCCAGTCAATTGGGTAATGGCTGAACAAGTCGTAGTATATGATCATGATGGAATACTACTGTGCTATAAGAAATGGTGAGCCTGTTGATCTTAGAAAAATATGGAGAGATGCACAAAATAATGAAGAATGAAAGAAGAGAACATTTTATAAAATAACAATATTGTTTTGAAAACAACTTTGAGTGACTAAGTCATTTTGACTATTGTAAATACCCAAATTAACTATAAAAGACATATGAAGGCGCTATCTGCAGATAGATAGATAGATAGATAGATAGACAGATAGACAGACAGATAGATAGATAGATAGATAGATAGATAGATAGATAGATAGATAGATAGATAGATAGACAGACAGATCCAGATGGCTCTGGAGGAGAAAGTGAGACTGGCACAGCTCTCCCTCATTCAAATCACAGTCACATGCAAGTAAAGTGATAATTTCCCTGATGCCATGGTCCTCTTTGAAAGGAAAGGACAAATGCAAAACAACATATACATACATATACACAAATATTTTTATCTAACATAGCTATCTCTAGGTGGGAGGGGGCAGAAGGAAGAAAGTTACACAATAACTTTATTACATATTTTAAAGGAAAAAACAGGTTGTACATAATAGATTTGCAGTTTCATGTCTAAACATCTTTCTACTATGGTATGGAAATGTTTGTTTTATTTCTTAAGCTCAGAATAAAATAAATAAAATTTAAAAGAAAAGAAAAGAAATGATGAACATGATGGTTTCAGAAAAACCTGAGAAGACTTGCACAAACTGATGTAAAGTAAAGTGAACAGAACCAGGAAAACATTGTATAAACTAATAGCAACATTTTAATGCTGATCAACTATGAAAAGTTTAGCTACTCTAATCAATACGATGATCTAAGATAATGCCAAAGGATTCTTGGTGAAAAATGCTATCTATCTCCATGGAGAACTGATGAACTCTGAGTGCAGATTAAAACACACTTTTTTTCACTTTGGATTTTTTTTTTGGCCTTTTCTTTTTGCAATGTGGCTAATATGGAAATAGATTTTGCGTGACTTAATATGTATAACTGATACCATATTGCTTGCTTTTTGGTGAGTGTGAATAAAAACTGGAGAAAGGGAGAGAATTTGGAATTCAAAAAATTTTTAAATGAATGTTAAATATAAATGATGACTTAAAAAAAAATCAGAGGTGTCAAACACATAGTCTGATACAGTGTGGCCACGACTGGGAAATAAATAATAAAATATACAAAAATACAGTAAAACATAGATATTGTGATTTTTGTGGCTTTCTAAGTCTACATGGAGCCCACAGAGATCCTCATGAATGGTTAGTGTTCTCATTTCTATTTGAGTTTGATACCACTGTTTTAGATAACCTGTTGTTCAGTTGTTCAGTCCTGTCTGATTCTTCATGACCCCATGGACATATAACATACCAATACTGCCTATAGGATTTTATGGGCAAGGACACTAGATCGATTTGCCATTTGCATCTCCTTTAGATGGAGGCAAACAGAAGTTAAGTGACTTGCTCAGGGTCACACATCTAGTGAGTGTCTCAGACCAGATTTAAACTCAGGTCTTTCTGACTCCAGGCAAAGTGCTTTATCCACTAAGTCACTTAGCTACTTCTTTTGATAACCTACCTATGAACTATTTCCTTGTCCTGTCCTTCCCTCTCCAAACTCTGCGTTTGCAAAGACTGTCATTCCTCATAGCTGGAAAATACTACCTCCACAGCTTCTTTTATTGAAATTCTTATCTTTCTCCAAGGCCCTGCTCAGGTATCAATTTCCTTTGAACCTTTCCCTGATCTGTCTCTGGCTCTATGCATCTCTCTGTCTCTCTCTGTTTCTGTCTCTCTGTCTCTCTCTCTCTCTCTGTCTCTCACACACATACACACACACACACACACACACACACACACACACACCCCTCCATCATCACAACCATAACACACTCTTTTAAAAAATCCAGAAAGTTATTCTTTTCAAATTATATTTCTTATAATAGCCTGGCTAGACCTCTCTTCTACCTTTCTCACAATTTTCTTTGTACCATGAATATATATATGTATATATATAATATATATATACACATATATATAAGATATAAGAAATATATATATATATAATATATATCTTCTATATATCCTCCCTATTTTATTTTATCTTCCCTATTTTATTTTAAACTCTTTTAGGGTATAGAATATTGATTTTCATCTCTGTATGCCTGGTATCTACTAGCTAATTTCCTTGCACATTATAAAAATCTAATAAATGTTTGTTGAGTTGAATTTAAATTAGCACCTGTCAAACTCCAATGAGTATAAAAACCCTATTTTCAGATAACTCTAAATCATTCTTCCTACAGCTGTTTATTGAGAATTCAAGTGCCTGTCACATTCACAAAATAAATACACTGCAGTTTTTCCATTAGAAATCCAGATGAATAAATTAAACATTTGTGAGCATTAGAAGTGTGTGTGTATCTCTTTTTTTAATTTAAAACTGAAACCAGGTTCTTTTTGGAAAATATGAATCTCTTAAGCCTATTCTAGGACTTCAGCAATCAGCTCTGAAAGCTATTTTATTACTCTCTGATGTCCCCAAAGAAATTCCTTGAAATCAGTCTCTAATTCCTCTAAACAATGAGTTTTTAACTGTGAACTTGGGAGTCTTTTTTTTTTTAAGGGAAGGCATGCAGCATTTCAGGAAGAAGATGGCATGTGTAGAATTATCCTCATTATCCTCATAATATGCTCATATTATTCTCATATGCTTTCCTTCTGCTTTGTCTGAGAGAAAGTTGGATAGAGAGTGAAAATCCCAGCTCTTTTACTTGGCCATTGGTTTGGATTTGGGTAAATCCCTTCATTTCTTCAGGTCTCAGCTTGTTTTTACTTGGAATCTTATGATTGCATGAATGTCACAGGACATGGAATGATTCAAGAAAGAGGATGAAAGGAGGGAATCAGTTGGCAGTGCCATAGAAATCATGTACTTTAATGTCCCCTTTCGTCCATGCTGTCCCAGAAGTGAGCTTCTCAATGGGGAGCCATTCCAGAGAGGAAAAAAAATGAAGAGAGTAGTAGAGCAGCAAGGAAATACAGAGTTATGATTACTAATGTGTTTTGGTTTTTCTTTTTTTGTTTTTTGAAAGGGAAAGACAGGGCAATTGGGGTGAGGTGACTTCCCCAAGGTCACACAGCTAAGTAAGCGTTAAATGTCTGAGGCCATATTTGAACTCAGGTCCTCCTGACTCCAGGAGGAGTCTATACTCTATTCCAGTGGTTCTCAACCTTCCTAATGCCGTGACCCTTTAATACAGTTCCTCATGTTGTGGTAACCGCCAAGTATAAAATTATTTTCGTTGCTACTTCATAGCTGTAATTTTGCTACTGTTATGAATCGTAATGTAAATATCTGATATGCAGGATGTATTTTCATTGTTACAAATTGAACATAACCCACGGGCTGAGAACCATTGCTTATTCACTGTGCCACCTAGCCGCCCCTAGTAAAGTGCTTGTTTATCAGGTCATCATAGATGGATTTCATCTACAAAAACTGAAATGTAGCCAAGGTCAGAAGTCAGGGGGAGTCAGACAAAACCACTTGATCCCAGGATTTTAGCATTGAAAGGCAAACAGCAGAGATGGCATAAGAGAGATTGATAAAAGAGATGCTCTAATCTGGAACTATGCCCAAAGGGCTATAAATAATTGCATACCCTTTGACCCAGCAATACCACTGTTGGGATTATATCCCAAAGAGATTACAGAAGTGGGAAAAGGTCCCATATGTGCAAAAATATTTATTGCAGCTCTCTTTGTGGTTGCAAAAAACTGGAAATATAGGGGATGCCCATCAATTGGGGAATGGCTGAAC
>CM053589.1:17200201-17220920 GCA_028646515.1 Pseudochirops corinnae
ACATATATATGTATATATATGTATGTATGTATATGTATACATACATGTATGTCTATATAGAATATATATGTATGTCTATATAGAATATATATTCATGCATATGAATACATATGTGAGTATGTGTATATATGTGTATGGGTACACATAGACAGAGGGCACAGGATCAATTGAATAGGAAAGGATGATATTTAAAAGGTGAAATTGAGAGGTAAGAGAGGAATATAATGAGAGGAGATGGGGAGAGACAAAATGGAGTAAATTATCTCATATAGAAGAGGTGAGGGATAACTGTTACAATGGAGGGGAAGAACAGGAAGGCAAAAGGGAATGGGTCAACTTTACTCTCATTGAATCTGGCTTAGGGAGAGAATGACATACATACTATATTGGATATCTTGCCCTACAGGAGAGTAGGGGGGAAGGGGATGAGGGGGCATGATGGAGGGGAGGGCAGGTTGCAGGGAGGGTAGTTAGAAGCACACACTATTGTAAAGGGAAAGGGTCAAAATAGAGAATATAATAAGTTGGAGGCAGGATAAGATGGAGGGAAATATAGTCAGTCTTTCACAATATATCCACTATGGAAATGTTTTGCGTAACTATACATGTACAACCTATATTGAATTGCTTATCTTCCCATAAGAGTGGGTGATGAGGGAGTAAGGGAAAGAATCTGGAACTCAAAGTTGTCAAATCAAATGTTATACACACACATACACACACATATGTATGTATATGTATAAAGAAAAACACTTTTGATAAAAATAAGGAACGATATGATGTCTTGAAAAAACATTGTCAGAGTCAAGAAATATACCTTCTAGATATCATTCTTTTATTCCTCTATTCTATAACGTTGAATACTTTACATCACAAGTTCTTAATCCCCCCATCCAAGGATCCCTATGAAAATTCCAAGTCTGTAAACTTGGATGGGAAAAAAAATTAAATCTTCATCTCAAAAAAAAAAAAAGAAAGAAAGAAAGAAAGATGCAAGATTCTCAGCTTAGCAATAAAGCAGATGAAATTCGGTTTTATGGTGATAATAACAATCCAAAACACTTTTATGGTGCCCTGAAGGCTATTTATGGCCCAAACCAGTGCTGAAGGAGTCACATTGATTAGCAATAAGCATGTGATATCCTAGAGAGATGGGCTGAACTCTTCCATATTGTTCTCAACTGACCATCATCAATCAATGCTGAAGTCATTGACCATTTATGTCACATTGAAGTCAAGCTGAAGTTGCAACTGAAGAAAAAGTTTTGAATGCCATTAAGCTCCTTTCCTGTGGCAAAGCACCTGGTGCTGATTCTGTTCCTGCTAAGATTTACAAGGTAGGGGGTCCATTATTCATACAAAAACTGACTGAAATTATCCAGGTTATATGGCAAAAGGAGATTATCCCCCAGGAGTTCAAGGATGTCTCCACTGACCATCTCTTTAAAGCTAAAGGAAATAGATTGTCCTGTGACAATCACAGGGGGGTCTCTCTCTTAGTCATTGATGGCAAGGTTCCTGCCAGAATCCTCAGGCTGATCCTTCACCTGGAAGATAGACATCTACCTGAGAGCCAGTGTGGCTTCAAAAAGGACCAAGGAGCAGTTGATATGGTGTTTGCTGCCCAACAACTCCAGGTGAAATGCGAGGAGCAGAACAGAGGTCTGTACACAACATTCACAGATCTGACCAAAGCCTTTGATATTGTCAGTCATGAGGGCTTAGGG
Organism: Pseudochirops corinnae; assembly: GCA_028646515.1. Classification (NCBI taxonomy): domain Eukaryota; kingdom Metazoa; phylum Chordata; class Mammalia; order Diprotodontia; family Pseudocheiridae; genus Pseudochirops; species Pseudochirops corinnae. Next base: position 17,201,929 of record CM053589.1, read on the forward strand.
AAAATTATGTCAAAATTTGGTTGCCTGGAGAAGTTCATCAGCATTGTATGTCATTTTCAGGATGGCATGTTTGCCTTGGTTCTGGATAATGGATAAGGCTCTCATGATTTCCCAGTCACCAATGGAATGAAAGGAGGCTGTTTGCTTGCTCCCACGCTTTTTAGCATGATGTTTTCAGCCATGTTGTCAAATGTCTTCAATGAAGAGGAACAAGGCATCATGGTCACCCTCCACACTAATAGTGAATTCTTCAACTTGGAAAAGCTACAAGCCAAGATCAAAGTGGAAGGGGTGTTGCTGCATGATTTTCTGGTTGTGCACTCAGTCCAGCCTATGAAACTGAGATGCAACAAAGTATGGATCAATTCTGTGCTGCTTGTGCTAATTTTGGCCTAACAATCAACACCAAGGAAACACAAGTGCTCCATCAGTCACCACCACACCTTCCATATGTGGAACCATCTGTTGCAGCAAATGGAGAAGTTTTGAATGCTGTGGATAAGTTCACTTATGTTGGTAGTGTACTTTCTAGGGATGTACATATTGATAATGAGGTTGACACACAGATTGCCAGAGCTAGCTCAGTGTCTGAGAGGCTCCAAAGGAAAGTATGGGAGAGAAGAGATATTAAACTGACTACCAAACTGAAGGCCTACAGAGCCATTGTGCTGACCTCATTGTTGTATGCCTGTGAAATCCAGACAGTATACTAGTACCATGTCAGAAAATTGAATCATTTCAATTTGAATCGTCTTAGGAAGATTCTGAAGATCATCTGGCAGGATAAAGATACCAGACACTGAAGTCCTTTCTTGAACTAAACTGCCAAGCATTCAAACTCTGCTTCAGAGAGCACATCTCTGATGGACTGGCCATGTTGTTCAAATGCAAAACATGCACTTGCCAAAAAGACTGCTTTATGGAGAACTCACACAGCAAATGCTTACATAGCGAGAAGAAGTAATACAAGGACACTTTCAAGGTCTCTCCTAAGAACTTTGGAATTGATGTGTGACATGAGAGACACTGGATCAGCATGGTGTGCCCTCATCAGAGAAGGTATTGTGCTCTGTGAACAAAGCAGAATTGAAACAGCTCAAAGGAAATGCAGGAAGTGGAAATGTAGAGTATCCACCCCAAATGTTCCCATGGACTATTTAAACCTGACCTGTGGTAGAACATTCTGAGCCTGTATTGATCTGATCATTCATAGTCGGACACACCATAACTTAACTCTAGCATAGTGATGTCCTTTTGGTCCTCTTTGAGAACAAAGGACCAACCCCCGAATCAGGCTAAGTCAGAGGTGTCATGAATGAAACAAACACTAATGTTGGAGGGCTGATAATGAAGAGAGGAATGAAAGAAAAGAAAAAAGAATAGGAATCTATGGCAAAAGGTTAGGCGTGGGGAAGAGAGGCACAGAGCAGAAGCAGATCCCTTCAATTATGGATCACTGCTGTGAACTCTCTTCCCATTTTACAACCTTCTTAGTTACAAAGAGGTTTCTAGGACAAAGGGAGGAAAAAGTATTGAAGAAAACACACAATTAGTGAACATAACAGTGAATATGACTTGGATGAACTAACTCATAAAATGGAAAAGGATTTAGAAATAGAAAATTATTTAGAAAGCAGAATCCAAGAATATAGTTTTGTTCTTATACACACACACACACACACACACTTGAAACATAATGATTCACAGAGAGCTGTAGGTGTTTTTAAGGAGTTGGAGCACAATCTATTATACTGCAGGTGAACTTAAAACAGCAACAACTACAACAATAATAACAAAAGTAGGAGCAGTAATCGTGATCTCAGATGAGGTAAGAGTGAAAATAGGCATAATTAAAAGAAACAAACAGGGAGACTACATCATCCTTAAAGGCACTGTAGATAATAAATCAATATCAATATATGTAAAAGTCAAACTGAATAGCATCTGAATACTTAAAGGAAAAGTTAATTAAACTATAAGAAGAAATAGACTATAAAACTCTAAAGTTCTATTCTCAATAGATCTTTTTAAGACCTAGACAAAGCCAGTAAAAAGAGAAACGTGAGTAAAGGATTTGCACAAAATTTCAGAAAAGCTACATATGACACTTCTCTGGCAATTACAGAATGGGAATGCAAAGGAATCCATGTTTCATTTTGGTTTTTAGCTGTTAAAGGAAGCTCTACAAAAACTAACTGCATAGTAGAATATATTAACCTCACAAACAAATACAAAAAAACAGGAGTATTAAATATATTCTCTAACAAACCCAACATAATAAAATATGTTCATTACAGGGTCTTTGAAAAATGATTAAAATAAATTGGAGACTAAATTTAATGCTACAGTACTTCTGGGTCAAGGAAAAAATACTGGAAACAATGGAATATTTCATCAAAGGAAATGGCAATAATGAGACAGCATTTACTAAAACATATGGGATGCAGCCAAAGCATTCCTTAGGGGAAAATTTATATCTCTAAAACCCTTTCATCAACAAAAAAAGAACATTTTAATGCAACTAAAAGTAATTTAATGAAATAGAAGTAATCAATGCATGAAAATTTAACGTGTCAGTGCCTATTATGTATCAGACACTGTGAAATCAATCACAAACAAATTAATCTCCAGAGACCCCATCAAATTAAAAATTCTGAAAATTAAAGAAAATATGAATATATTTGACAACAAAACTAAAAACAAAAACTCCTTAAATTGATAAAGCTATAAACTGTTTTTTAGGAAAAAGGAAAACTAAGAAAAGAAATCTAGAAAATTTGCTTTTTTAAAAGCAAGATGAAAAGTAAATCACTATTATCAAAAGTGAAAAATGAGAAATCACAACAAATCAAGATTAAACAAAATAAGTTATCAGAAACTCTTTTTCCCAATTATATTGGGACAAAACTGTTAACTTACATGAAATGGATGCATATTTACAAAAATATAAAATATCTACATTAACAGAACAAGAAAGAGCTCACCTAAATAATTCAACTTCAAAAAAATTAAACAATTCATTAAACAAACCCCAAGACCATATGGGATGAATTCTTCAAACATTCAAAGAACAATTAATTCTAGTATTCTATAGTCCTTTTGAAAAAAAAAATAGGAAAAGAAGTTATCTTTTTCCAAGAAAAAACATGGGCATAAATGCATATATGTGTATACAAGTACATGCACATATGACGCATAACAAGAATTTCAAAACTTTTCAATAACAGGAGGTAGCAATTAAGTAGCAATGAAATTTATTAAATTGACAAAATTCTGGTGGTAAATGAGGTATTTGGGTTACTTTAAGAATGCATAGCAAAGGGACCAGGTCAGAAATTCAATCCAAACCCTAATTAATGTTTGAAGATAATGAAAGGGTCATGCCTAGATTTACGAAGTTATTTGATTTACATTCATATAGACATAGTCATAAACAACTATTTAGATGCCTACCATGACTAGGAACTGTGATAAGCTCTGGGGATACAAAGAAAAGTAGCATTAAATTTATTTAGTCTCCAATTGATTTTAATCATTTTTCAAAGACCCTGTAATAAACATATTTTATTATGTTGGGTTCATTAGAGGATGTATTTAATACTCCTGCTTTTCTGTATTTGTTTGTGAGGTTTATATGCCCTAGTATGCAGTTAGTTTTCTAGAGGTGTCTTGCACAACTGAAAAAAAACAAAATGAAACATACATTCCTTAGTATTCTCATTCTGTAATTGCCAGAGATGTAGCATACCAAGCTTTTCTGAAATTTTATCCAGCATCTCTGCTATCAAGTTCTTCCCAGTCCAATGGGGGAGACAACAGCAAACAACTTTGTACTGACAGTTTACATAGAGTATAGATTAGAAATATTCAACAAAAGAAGGACCGTAGAATTTCAGGGGGATGAGAAAGTTTTCATAAAAATGTTGGGGTTTAAGTCAGGACTTGAAGGAAGCCAGAAAAGCTAAGAGATGGAGAAAAGGAGAGAAAGCACTCAAGACACAGGGAACATGCAATAAAAATGCCTTAAGTCAGAAGTTGTAATACTTTGTTCAAGGAAGAGCAAAGAACATGGAGTCACATGAGTGTGTGTGTGTGTGTGTGTGTGTGTGTGTGTGTGTGTATTGGGGCAGGGAAGGAGGAGGTATAATAATCCTGGAAAGATGGGGGAAGGGTAGGTAACAACTGGTTTTGATCATCAAAGAGAGCAAGAGATTACAAATGGCGTCCAGTTGAATCCCCTCATTTTCTAGAACAAAAATTTGAAACCTAGAGGAAAAGTCTAATGAGTAACAGGATGGAGATTTTAATGCAGGTCCTCTTCCTACAAAATTGGTGCACTTTCTAGTGAACCTTGCTGTTTTCCTCATCCTCTAATTGGGTCCAAGTTGAAAAAGAAAGCATTAAAAATAATAAAATAAAAAGTAGTCCTTCACCGGCTCTGTCACCATAGCCGAGGATGGAGAGAATGCCAGAGTTTTCAGAGATGAGTGAGTATAAAATGTGACCGTTGGCAAGTCAATTAACTTGTCTGGATATTTTCCTCATCTGTTAAATGGGGATAGTAATATTAAGTTTTTAGGTTTGGTACTTTAAAACTGCACTGAGATTTTCGAGACACCCTCAATCTATGAAATCCCAGTTCTCTCTGCCTGTTTTGAGAGCTGCTTTGGACCCAGAACCATCAGGCATTCTTTAAAGCTGAAGCCTCCCAAAAACAGGGGAGAAAAGGAATCAGGGTATTCTTAAAAGAAGGTTTTCTTAATTTTCTATCGATGCTCTTCCTTCATTAACTCCACCTCCACCTCAGCACACAAACTCTTCCTTATAACAAAGAAATATAATTAAGTAAACTCAACAATATAGAGACCATATCTGATAGAGAGTACAGCATTCTACCCATTAGTGTTCCACCTCCCTACAGAGAGAAAGAGGCCCAGCTTGGTCCTTAGAATGACTCAAAGATCAGCTTCCTTTTAGTGGTATTTTAACTTCTATTATTAGATTCGGTGTTAAAGGCAGCATGTTATAGTGGATAGACAGAGGGATTTAGAACCAAGAAGATCTGAGCTCAAGTCCTGTCTCTGACACATGATGACTGGGTGATCCTGGATAAGTCATTTACATTGTAGACAGCTCTCTAAAGCTGTAAGTTGCAGATAAGGTGATGAAATGCCTTGTTAGAAGGGGTTTCCCTATCTGTGAGTTTCCAGTGCCAATAAAGTCACAGCTATAGTTGCTATCACCAGTTGTAGTCACTATGTCTGTTTTTCTCTTGGCTCTCCTTCACTCATTATCAGTTCATACAAGTCTTTTCAAGTTACTTTGGATTCCCCATATTAATCATTTCTTTCTGCATAATAATGCTGTATTACATTCATATGCCAGGGCTTGTTCAGCCACTCCAGGCATCCACTTTGTTCCCAGACCTTTGCTACCACAAAAAGTGCTGCTAAGATTACTTTAGCACACATGGAGCCTTTCTTCCTCTAGGACATTTTTTTTGTTCAAAAAAACAAAAAAAGATTTTCTTCTGCCCTAGAATTGTAGAGAACATCTCACAACAAACAAATCCCACTGTTTTCTTATAAATTACAGACTGAAAATAACTGCTCAATTAAACCACTTAAAGAGAGGCCCTCTTTCTTGTTAGAGGGAGATTTGCAGCTGTTGAAACATTTATCTTTGATGAAAGAGTTCTCCAGATGAATAACAAAAATTCCAAGGTGCCTCCTACTTCTCAATTTAATTCTTCCTGGGAAAGATTTCATTTTGATTTCTAAAGTATCAATTTTTCCCAAATCACATCTGTGACACTGATACTCCCTAAGCCTGTCTTTGCCCTGACTTCCCCTCCTCTGCTTATTCAGCCTCTTTTCCCTTGAGAATTTCAACCAGCAAAATGAGTCCCTAGACTAGAGGAAGCATCCTGAAAAGAGAGGTGAGCTGGTTGAGTGGGAAACCAGCTGGACTGTGAGCCAGGAAACCAGGGTCCTCTAATATGGGTGCTGATCCTACTTCATGGAGTGACCTTAGTAGGTCTCTTCCTTTTCTGAGATTCACTCTCCCCAGCAATGAAAGAGAAGCTCTTGTTAGATGACTTGGAAGATCCATTGCAGCTCTCATAGTCCATGATTTTATGCTAAGGGCAATAGAATTCCTATCCTCTTTTAGGATATTTTACCTCTTTTGAAAGATGTCATGGGTAAATGCCCATGTATCAGTAGAATGTAAGTTCATCGTATGCAGGGACTATTTCATTTTTTTTTCCCCAGCTGTGCCTGGCATTTAGTGGGTGATTAATAAATGCTTAATTATTTACTTTGTTAAATATTAGTTCTCAGGCTCTTTTGTTGTCCAGTTGTTTTCAGCTATGTCCAATTCTTCATGAACCCATTTGGGGTTTTCTTTGCAAAGATACTGCAGTGGTTTGCCATTTCCTTCTCCAGCTCATTTTACAATTGAGGAAACTGAGGCAAATAGGATTAAGTGACTTGCCCAGGGTCACACAGCTAGTAAGTATCTGAGGTGAGATTTGGACTCAGGAAGATGAGTCTTCCTGATTCCAAGCCCAGAACTCTCTCCACTGGGCCACCTACCTGCCCTAGACAAGGTCTACAAAGACACAGAAGGGTCTTGCCACCTTTTTTTTTTCAAGTCTCAGTCTCCAGAACCTTGGACTCCTGGAAGGGAGGCATGAAGACATAGTTCTTATATCTTTAAAGGGTGTCCTTTGGAAGGAAAACTTTAGATTTTTTGCTTGTCTGCAGAGAGCAGAATGAGGAACAAATGTGCAAAATTACAGAGAGGCAGGGCATGTATTAATTCAATAGAAGCAACACTTTCTCAAAATCCAGTTTTCTATCATTAGAGATATTCAAGTAGAAACTGAAAGAGTACTTTTAAGTATATTATAGAAGAGATGATCATTTAGTTGTTGGCCATATTTGAGGTCTCTTCCATCTCCAAGATCCTCATTCTATGCTCTTTCTTGTCATTTTCTTTTTATAAAATAAATTTTATTGATTTGTTTTGTTTTTACAAGACCTAGATTTCCGATTACATCCATCTCCTCTCCCCTACCCAAAAATCTATGATTTTTAACAAATAATATTTTAATAAGGATAAAAGAAAAAAAATGTAACACATTAGAAAAAAACATTGGCCCTTATGTACAATTTGGTTTGCAATGCCCTGCCCTTTGCAAAAGAGCAAGAAAAGGTGGGGTTTTTGGTAGTTCTTCTCTGCAGACAAGCTTATTGTTCATACTTTCACAATATTCACTTTTGATTGATCGTGATTTCTGTTATTTCTATTTATGTTGGCACAAACATTATGTATATTGTTTTCCTGGCTCCACCTACTTGAATCAGTTCATGTAAATCTTTCCATGCTTCTCACCATTCATCATATTCATCATTTGTTATGGTAGAGTAACATTCCATCACAAAATCACATTCCTTTTCATTACAATTTGGTCAGCCTCTCACTGTTTTCAGAACATGGACTCAAATCCAAATCTTACTGGTTAAATATCATCCAAGAGATCAAGTAATCTTTCTATCCACATTTTGCCCTATCTCCCAGAATTCATGGGGAAAGGTCAGTAGAAACAATAAAGAACTGAGTACAAGTCAAACATTATTCATCATTTGTATTTCAGATACAAGTATACAAGTCTCAGAAATGGAGGAGCTCTTAGAGTCCATCTGGAATGTAAGCTCTTTGAGGGTAGGAACTATTTCTATTTTAATTTTGTATCCCCAACATTGAGCACAGGTCATGGCATACAGTAAGAGCAGAGCAAATGCTTGTTGAATGATGTAGTCCAAACCCATGATTTTATAGATAATTAAGGACTAAAGCAGTTATTAAGTAACTTGCCTAAGAACACACATGAAATCATAGAGTTAGGAATTGAATCCAATGGTCCTTAAGTTGAGTCATTGTCTCAGCTTTCAAGGGAGTCTCCTATTCGTGGCCTCCTATTGAAGTCTCTACCCACTGGAAACACCAGGTATGGACCTATCTCTTTCATCAATTCATTTCAATCCAATTCATTTCATTTTGTTCAATAAGTCATTTGATTGTAAGCTCCTCCAGAAAATGAAGTATCTTTTGCTTCTTTTTGTATCCCCTTCATTTAACACAGTGTCGGTGCATAGTAGGTACTTAATAAATGTTTATTGAAATGAACTTAATCTCATAAGTACGTATTCAGTGCTCAGTACCAAGCACCAGGAGAGATCAGATTTGTATATGGGACAAAGTTCCTGCCCTCATGAAGTTTAAAGTCCAGAAGACACATAGGATTTAGAGTTGAAGGATATGTAGGGATCATCTAGTCTAAACATCTCATTTCTAAGAAGAGAAAAGAAAACACCAACACAGATAATTATGATTCATTGATGAATGCATCACAAATGGGGCTCTCGAGGAGAAAGTGAGTCTGGTGACCTTACACAGCACTCCCTCACACAAAGTCAACTGTAAGTCATGTCATCATTTCCCTGATGCCATGGTCCTCTTTGAAAATGAAGGACAAATACAACCTGTGAGTACACTGAGCCGCCTCATTAGGGAGTTGGGAAACTCAGCTCTCCCTCTCCATCTCCCTCTCTCTCTCCCTTTCCCTCTCCCTCTTTTTCTCCCCTCCAAAGAAAGGTAAATTTTTATGGCCAGAAACTGACCACTTAACTTGGAGTTTACTGGTTAGATTCCTTCCTTCCTTCCTTGCTTCCTTCCTTCCTTGCTTCCTTCCTTCCTTCTTTCTTTCTTTCCTTCCTTCCTTCCTTTCTTCCTTCCCTCCTTCCTTCCTTCCTTTCTTCTTTTCTCTTTCTTTCTTTTTCTTTCTTTCTATCTTTCTTTTTTTTCTTACCCCCTTAAACACAGTTCACTCTGAAGTTCACAGATTGAGCCACAATAGAGCCCTGCCCAAGCTCCACTTAATGACTATATTTTGGGCCCTCCTGGCTTTGAGTGACTGTCAATGGTAATTATTGCTCTTTGGAACAGCAAGCCTGAGGGTCTTCCCCTCCCAGCTTGATTTTTATTTCTTTTTTCTAATTAAAGGGCCCATCCCTTGACTCACTTCTTAAAGAGACCTATTCATTGAATGGGCATTACCTCACTCTAAGTGAGTACCTGAAAAGATCTTAGCCTAAAAGGGCCAGGGTCTCCCATTGTATTCTGAGTCATCTCCAGTCATCCTGATGAATATCAGGTCACTGGATCCAGATGACTCTGGAGGAGAAAGTGAGGCTGGTGACTTGTACAGCCTCTCCCTCATTCAAATCAAAGTCAACTGCAAGTCATGTCATGGTTTCCCTGAAGCCACAGTCCTCTTCAAAAACAAAGGACAAACATATTGTAAATGTATCAGAAAGGTACTGCCTGAGTGTAAATGATTGTTCCTGAGAGGGATGTGAAGGAAAGCTTCTTGGAGGAAAGAACATTTGATTAAGGCTTTAAAGAACTCCTTGGAATTCAATGTGAGAAAAAGGGAAGAAGACAATCTAACCACAGAGAAGAAAATGAACAAAATCAAGGATACTGGAAAATGTAAGCTATGTTTTCAAGTCAGAGAGTAGTAGTTCAGTGAGTGTGTAATATAATGTGTTTGGAGGGTAGTGGTGTGAGATATGGCTGGGAAGGCAGGATAGAGCCAGATTGGTGAGGGTGTTGAGGAACTTTCCATCATTGATCAAGCAGGATATGATCATAGGTTTGAAGACTGAGAGTTGGAAGAGATGGAGAACCACTGGAAGAGCTACACCATGGGAGAGAGAGTACACCTGTTTTCCCAAATCTACCAAGGACAAGAGAAGACAAAGCCCCTTATAATTATATCAGGTGAAATGCTGGTTAAATTTGAAGAGGGTGTTATTGACAATGACTTCTTGACAGTGAAGGTTATTAAATTGGAACAGGTGAATAGGGCATCTCCTTCCCTGGGGACGCTAGAGGAAAGGATGCACAGCCCTCCACCTGGAATGGATTAGTGTCCCAGAGAGTGGAGAGAGGTAAGCTGATGACATGATGATCTCTCAAGGCTTGTTCAATAAGAATGCAGGATATTTTATGGAAGAAAGATCTGAGAGGGTTAAACCCCAAACCTCATGGAATGCGGAGACTCACTGAGCTACAACAGCCTCTGGGAAATGCCATAGAAAGAAAACACACAGATGGGAACATTGGAACTTGAACTTGAGGGTTATTTGAAACTATGAAGAAAGATGAACTCTATAGAGATTAGTTACAGAGGAATGCAAAAACAAAGCATCTTGGTAGGACAGAGAGAGTCCCATATTAGAAATTAAGAGACTAGATCTCATTTTGGCTGTGTCACCTTATTGTTTGACTTTGGCTAATCCCCTTGCTAGCTTTTTGTTTTTGGACAAGACCTATGACTTCATGATTTTAGGGGCCCTTTCTGTAGAAATTCCTTTCACTGGTGTCGAGAGACAACTGGCCTATAACTTACAGTCTCAGAGAGTTTCTCACAGGCACAGAGAACTTAAGTGTCCCACCAATGGTTGTTACACAGTTCATTGTATGTAAGAAGCAGGACATGAAACCAGGTCTCTCTGATCCTTTATTCATCATGCCAACCTTCCCAGGCATCAGTTTAACCAACTATAAAATGAGGGAGTTGGAGCAGAAGATCTCTAAAATCTTATACCAGTATTCCACACCTTCTACCAAATAGTTACATGACTTAGATACAAAAGATCACATCATAAACAAATTAGAGAAATAAAGAAAAAATTACACATCAGATATGTGAATAAAGGAAAAATTCTCGACCAAAGGATAGATATAATCATAAAACCTAAAACAGACAATGTTGATTATATAAAATACAAAAGTTTTTCTATACACAAACCCAATAAAGTTAAGATTAAAAAGCAAACAATTAACTGGGAGATAATCTTTCCACAAGTTTCTGTTATAAGGTCTCATGTCCAAGATAAGTAAGAACTGATTCAAATTTATAAGAATAAAAACCATTCCAGAAATGGTAGATGGTATAAAGATATGTAAAGGCTATTCTCAAGAGAAGAAATCCAAGTTCTCTATAATGGTATTTTTTTTAAAGCTTCAAATTACTTGTAGTTACAGAAATGCAAATTAAAGCAATTCTGAAATTCCATCTCATACCTATCAGCTTAAGAAAGATGACAAAAGAAAATTACAAATGTTGGAAGATCTGTGGGAAAACAAGAACATTGGTCCATTGTTGGTAGAATTGTAAGAGAATCTGACTGTTCTGAAAAGCATTTTGGAATCATACACAAAAACAGTTACTAAATAGTGCATGCCTTTTGACCCAACTACATCACTGCTCTAACTATTACCCACTCCTGGGGAAAATGTCTTATATATACAAAAATATTTATAGAAGTTATTTTTGAGATGGTGAAAAATAAAAAAAGAACTAAGGAGATACCCATCAATTAGTGAATGACTGAACAAATTATGGTAAATTGATTTAATGTAATATTATTATGCTATAAAAACGAGGAAAAGAATTATTTAAAAAATACGGAAATACTTGCTCATTGATGCAAAGTGAAGTTAATAGAATCTGAATACGTCCTTCATACAACGAAATCAATATAAATAGAACTAGGATGGCATTTTATACAACAACCCCATGTAAACAAACTGCTTACAACATGCCCATGTCTTCCCCATCCTCAAAAACCACTCACTTCATCCTTTTCACCCCCACTAACTATTGTCCTATATTTGTTTTTTGCCTCTTATAGATGAACTTCTTGAAAAGTCTGCCTGCAATCAGTGCCTCCACTTTCTCTCCTCTCACTCTCTTTCCAACATCATCATTCCATCAAAACTGCTCTCTCCAATGTTACCAATGACCTCTTTTGCCAGATCCAATGACCTTTCTCAATTCTTATTCTTCTTGACCTCTCTGCTGCCTTTGACACTATTGATCATTCTCTTCTCCTTGATACTCTCTTCTCTTCTGGTTTTCGGGACACCATTCTCTCACAGCTCTTCTACCTCTAAGATAGCTCCTCTTTAGTTTCCTTTTCTGGATCTTCATCCAAGTTATACCTTTCAACCACAGGTGTCCCACAAGTCTCTATCATGGGCCCTACTCTCTTCTCCCTCTGTACTGCTTCATTTGATGATCTCATCAGCTCCTATGGATTTGATTATCATCTCAATGATGATGATCCTCAAATTTACCTATCCAGCCATAATCACTCGGCAGATATTCAATCTTACATCTCCAACTATCTTTCAAACATCTCAAACTGAGTATCTAGTAAGTATCTTTCTCTTTTTTTTGGAGGGGAGAAGGCAAGGCAATTGGGGTTAAGTGACTTGCCCAAGGTCATGCAGCTAGTGTGTCAAGTGTCTGAGACCATATTTAAACTCAGGTCCTCCTGACTCCAGGGCTAGTGTTCTGTTTACTGTGCAACCTAGCTGCCCCTTCTAGTAAGTATCTTTAGCTCAACATTTCCAAAAGTGAACTAAGGATCTTTCCCCCTAAATATTCCCTCTCCTCCAAACTTCCATGTTATTGTTGAAGGCATCTTCATCCTTCCAGTCCCCCATGCTCATGATCTAGATGTCATTTTCCACTCATCACTATCTTTCACTCTCCAATCTGTTACCAAAACCTGTTTTATCTTTGCAGCATCTCTCAAATATGCTTCCTTCTATCCTCTGACTCTGCCACCAGACTGGTACAGGTCTTCATCATCTTGTGCCTAGGCTATTGCAATAGCCTGCTGATGGATTTGACTTTCTCAAGTCTCTCCCCACTCCAATCCACCCTCCAATTGGCCACCAAAGTGATTTTCCTAAAGTCTAGATCTGACCATGTCACTCTTATACTCAATAAACTCCAATGGCTCCCTATCAACCTCCAGGATTAAATATAAAATTCCCTGTTTGGCCTTCAAAGCCTTCATAAACTAACCCCATTCCCTCACACAAGTTTCCAGTCTTTTTACACAATACCCAACCCCCACCAGGTACCCTTCTGTCCAGTGCTGTTGGCCTTCTTGCTATTCCATGAACAAGACACTCTATCTCTCAACCCTGGGCATTTTCTCTGGCTGTTTCGATTTCCTGGAATGCTCTCCATCCTGGTCTCTACCTTTTGACTTCCTTGGCTTCTGAGTTCCAACTAAACCCCTATCTTCCTCAGGAAGCCTTTCCTGAACTTCTTAATGCTAGTTCTGTATTTCTGTTATTTCCTGTTTATCTGGCATATAGCAAATTTGTACTTGTTTGCTTGTTCTCTCCTTCATTGTATTGTGAGCTCCTTAAGGGCAGTAACTATCTTTTGCCTTTTTTCTTCCCCTGTGCTTAGCACAGTGTACCTGGCAAATAATAGATATTTAATAATGCTTGTTGACTGAGTAGTAAACCCCCTTCACTAACACTTGGCATAATCCCCAGAAGTTTGTAAGAGAACTCAATTCAGCCTCCCCTTACCATCTTCCTCCCAGTGCCATGGAAAAAGAAAAGGCAGAAGCTTGTCCTGGCTGGAGCAGCAATATGGCAGCATTTGTAAATGAAGAAATAAATAGGTAAATATATAAGTAAATAATTAAAGAGCAATCAATAAGAGATTTCTTTCTAAAAGTGTACAAGGAGACAAGGGTGAAAGCAGAAGTCAAATAGAAGTGATGATAATAGAGAAAGAGGCTGAAAACATCATGGACTAAACCTCACAACAACATTGGGTCTGAATAACAGCATAAAAGGGTGCATAAAAAATTAAGAGAAACAATAAGATAGAAGGAAACATGTGATGGACTCTATTTGAGTCAAAAGTCAACAGTGAAGAGAAAAATAATTTCTATAGTTTCTCAGGAGGAAAAAATCTTCCAGGAAAATGGGAGAAGAGGAAAAGGGAATGATTGAAACAGAAAGAAGGAGCAATTGTCTCAGAGGTAGAGGACAGTACTACTAATGACCTCTAATGGAGAAAGAAGTGTTCTTACAGATAATATAATTTGTAGGGATTCAGTGCATAGAGAAATCATTCATTATACCTCAGGAAAAGGGGAATCAGACCTTCTTGAAGAAACTGGTAGGGTATGGATGCAGGGAGAAGGTTTCATGGCAAATGGGGGAAAATTACTGTGTGAAGGGCAAAAGTTAATGAACTGCACAATTAGGGACGTAGAAAAGTTCATATTGTGGGGGAATATCCTCTTTCACCTGTAAGAATTAGTATTTCTATGAGGGAGGAATAACAAAAAAGGGGAAGTGACAGGGGACAAGATCAACAAGTCAATAACATAGAAACTATTTAGAAGAGAGAATTCAAAATAGCTACTTTAATTTCATGGAAAAAATACAGAGGATAAAGAATCATAAATCAAAGAACAAAAGTCTAGAATAGACAGAAAGGGAGGACAAATAATGAAATGGATAAAGGGAAAAAAAACCTTTCTAGAAAATGGGTACAGCAAATGAACTTTTTAAAATTAAAGAACAAAACAAATTGAAGGAGAAAAGAATAAAGGGAGTTTTTTTTGACTACTTAACTGAGGAGAGGGGACAGAAGAATTGAATCACTAGATAAAAAACAAGAAAGATAAGAACTAAAAGGCAAAACTCCAATACTAAGGAAAGGAGTGATAAATGGGAGGTTGAGGGGAAAAGAGTCAATGTAAATAGGTTTGCCATGAAATAGATCAACTTAAAATAGTTAAAGATCTAGAGCACTGGGTTTATAGAGGGGGAAAATCCTAATTTTAAAAACATTAACAACAAATTCAAGAAAATATAAACCTCACACATAACTTTAAAAGTTAATGGATTAAATAATCCAATAAAATAAAAATGACAGATTGGAAAGGAAAACAAAACCCCATAATCTGTTACTTACAAAAAACATTCCTAAAGAAAAAAGCTATACAGAGAATAAGAATTAAGGTCTAGAACATAATTTAATATGCATCAAATGAATCCAAAAAAGGTGTTGGTAGCAAATTAAATAAAAAACAAACATGTGAAACACAAAAAGAGAGACGAGTAAACTACTTATGCTGAAAGCAATCATTGACTATATACTAGTGAGGAAACTGAAGCAAACAGATTTAAGTGATTTGCCCAGGGTCTCACAGTTTGTAAGTGTCTGAGGTCAGATTTGAACTCAAGTCTTCCTGACTCCAGGCTGGCATTCTGTCCACTGCATCACCCTGTTGCCCACTCTCTCAGTATTAGATAAGTCCAACAGAAAGATTGCTGTTATTTTTTTCCTTCATTTTCAAAGGTAGAAAAAGAGAAAATTTAGAATTGAACAACTGAAGAAATTAAAGCTAAAAGACTTGTGGCACCTTCAAAATGGAATTGTTAAAGAATATATGTATTTCTCAGCACCACATAAAACTTTTACAAAAATTGACCATATAGAAGTGTTCTATAGGGATGGTGCAAATAAATATAAAAAGGTAGAAATAGTGAACACATCCTTTAGAGACCACAATACACACACACACACACACACACACACACATACACACACACACACACATAAATAGTAATCAATTCAGGGAGTCTAAACAAAGACACAAACATAAATGAGAACTTAACAATGAAATCCTAAATAATGAGTGAGTGAAAGAATGAGTCACAGAAATAATTAATGACTATGTGAAAGAAAATGATAATGATGAAACACCGCACTAAAATTTTTGAGATACAGCTAAAGTAGTCCTTACAAAAAAGTCAAATTTCTATGAACATACATTAACAAATTAAAAACAAAACATTAAGAAGACTTAAGAACATTTAACAAAAATATACACTTAAGTACATATATTAACAAAATAGAAAAACAGAGGTTTAATGAACTGAATATAAACATAGAAAGTTAGAGAGTCAACAAATAAACAAACCTAAAATATCTTTTGTACAAGATATGATCACAGAAAAATAATTCTAGGCAAGAAGATGAAAGCCTTTGTTTTATAATCTTCATCATCTCAACTTGTAAAAACACTGTAATAAAGGCTAGTTGCTACACTAATATATATTTTTTTCAACCAACAGGGATTATTGGCCCTATCCAGAAGCATTGGAAAGTCTTAATTTGGAAATGAATCTGATTAATTTCCAACAAACATTCATGAAGTATCCATTATATGTAATTGATGAGCCCCAAGAAAAACACAAATTTTAGTTAAGTGAAGGGAAGAAAATAAGCCTTTCATAGGCACTTACTATGTGGCAGGCACTGTTCTAAGCCTTTTACTATTATCTCATTTGAAGAATTGAGGTGCTATCACTACCCCCATTTTACAGATGAGGAAACTGAGGAAGATAGAGGTTGAGTGACTTGTGCAGGGTCACACATTTGTGTCTGAGGTTAGATTTGAACTCATCTCCTTGACTCTAGACCTGCTTTTTATCCACAGTGCTTCTTATCTGCCATGTTATAATGGAGCACTTGATTGGGAGTTAGAAAAAGGATTACATCCTTTCCTGATCACTTGTGTGCCATGTGACTGAGTCATTTCTCCTTTCTTAGCCTCAATATCCTTATCTATAAAATGAGAGGATTGAACATGACAACGTTGTCCCTTTTAACTTTCAGTCTGAAAATAATTGAATCAGCTCACATTTCTATTGCACTTGAAGGTATTCAGAGCACCTTTCCTACCACTGCACATCAATGTAAAATCTGGGAAGACTTGTATTAACTAATGCAAAATGAAGTGAGCAGAACCAGGAAAACATTGCATACAGTAAGAACAATATTGTACAATGATCAACAGTGAATGACTTAGCTATTATCAGAAATACAATGATCCAAAACAATTCCAAAGGATTCACGATGAAAAATGACATCCAGCTCCAGACAAAGAACTGATGGAGTCTCACTGCAGAGTGAAGCATACTCTTTTTACTTTACTTTTCTTGTTTTATTTTTTAGTCTTTGTTTTCTTTTGCAACATGGCTAATATGGAAATATGTTTTATATGACAAGACATGTATAATCTATATAAAATTGCTTGCCTTCTCAAAGAGGGTTTTGGTGGGAGGAAAGGGAGAGAATATAGAACTCAAATTTTAAAATGCAAATGTGAAAAATTATTTTCACATGTAATTGGGAAAAGGGAATAATTTTTTTAAAAAAATATCAACACCACAATGTCTAGTGAAAGCAAGGTAAAAGGTAGAGCTATGGTAGTATAGGCAGAATGGATTAGAGGATAGACTGCTGGATTTGAAGTCAAGAAAGACTGAGTTCAATATTTACTCTCAGAACTACCTCCAATATTTACCAGCTGAGTAATCCTGGGCAAATCACTTAATCTTACTTGAGCCACAGTTTCTTCATCAGAAAAATGGGGAAAATAATATTGAATATCTAACAGGACTGTTGTAAAGATTCAATGAGCTGTTGTACATAAAGTGTTGTATAAATGTCAGTTTTCATTAGAAAGAAGCCTCACAGTAGCTGGATAAAGAGCTGACCTTGGAGGTGGGAAGACCTGAATTCCAATTCTATCTCTGACATGAATCAATTGTATGACTGGGCAGGTTATTTCATCTCTTAGTGTGCTAGGCAATTCTCTAAACTGTAAGTCAGACCAAGAAGCATTTGTTAAGTTCTTATTATGTGCCAGACACTGGGCTAAGCAGTGAGATCACAAAGAAATGCAAGAAGCAGTCCCTACTCTCAAAACCAAGACCTGAGTTCAAGTCTTACCTCTGATACTTACCTCTGATGACTCTAGGCAATTCACTTCACCTCAGAGTTCTAGGACAATTTTCTCAAATGGTCAGTTGCTGAGAAGGGCTGACTTTCATTGGTAGAAGAAGCTTCCTTGTCTGGGAGCTCTCCATACCAATGAAATCACAGGTCATATCCATTCCCTTTGTTTTCTTACAATAGCTATATGAGGTAGATAGAACAGCAAGCTATTATTTTTGAAGTATGAAAAAACTATCTCAGAGATTTTAAGTAACTGACCTAAGATCACATAGCAAGTAAATGGCAGTCAGGACTCCAACTCAGGTCTTCTGATTCCAAATGTAGGTCTTTTCCCAGGATACCATGATTCCTCAGGATAATGAGAAGTCATAACCCAGGGACTAAGGACAGGGCCTGTTCAGGTGGAAGGCAGAAGAGGGAAAAGAGGCAAAGGAAAGACAGAGAAAATTGAGTCTAAGTCAAGTTTTGCCTGCTCAGAAACCTGCCAGGCCTGTTTTCTGCTCCTGTCTCGGCCAAATCCTGCCCTGCCTCTATCATGAAAAGTAAATTTGAATGAGTTGTGAGAAATCAGTCTGGATTCAATGTTTTGAGTAGAAAGTGAAGCTTAGTTTTGTGACAGTGCTTCCTCAGGTGCCAGGTGCTCTGGCCTTGCAGGTGTGAGCCTAGCCAAATCAAAATAAGAAGGCCAGATTTAAGGTAACTTTTGAAAACAAAAGTTTGCTAGGTAATATGATAAGGAGTGCCTTTTTTTAAAATTAACTTTTGTTTATTTTTATTCATTCATTTCCACGAGATTTTGAGTTATAAATTTTCTCCCCATAATTCCCCTACTCACCGCGCCAAAACAGCGATCCCATTGTGTATCCCCTCCTGCAATCTGCTCTCTCCTATGTCCTCCCTCATCACCCCTCGGACTTTCTGGTAGGGCAAGATGGCTCTCCCTACCCCAGTGCCTCTATATCTTAATTCCCAGTTGCTTATAATAAATTAATTAATTATATATTTTAACATTTGATTATAGAACTTTAAATTCTATATTCTTTCCCTTCCTCCCTCATCACCACTGGAAAGATGAGCAATTCAATACAGGTTGTACATGTGTGGTTATGCAGAACATCTCCACAGTGGACATATTGTAAAAGACTGACTATATTTCCCTCCATCCTATCCCACCCTCCCTTGTTCTATTCTCTACTTTGTCCCTGTCCCTTTACATGCGTGTGCTTCTAACAACCCTCCTCCCACACTCTGCCCTTCCCTCCATCACCCCCCCCTCTCA
>CM053589.1:17221420-17263312 GCA_028646515.1 Pseudochirops corinnae
ATTGCCTTCTATTTTTTTCATTTGTTTGGATCTGTTTAATAGTATCTTGATTTCTCATAAAGTCATTTGCTTCCATTTGCTCCTCTCTAATTCTGAAGGAATTATTCTCTTCAGTGGGCTTTTGAGATTCCTTTTCCATCTGGCAAAGTCAACTTTTTAAGGCATTCTTCTCCTCATTGGCTTTTTGGACCTCTTTTGCCATTTCCGTTAATCTATTTTTTAAGGTGTTATTTTCTTTGGGTTGTTGACTCTCTTTTCATGATTTTCTTGCATCATTCTCATTTCTCTTCCCAATTTTTCCTCCACTTCTCTTATTTGGTTTTCAAAATTCTTCTTAAGCTCCTCTATGGCCTGTAACCAATTTACATTTTTCTTGGAAGCTTTTGGTGTGGAAGTTATGACTGTTTTGTCCTCCTCCCATTCCATGCTTTGATCCTTTTTGTCCCCAAAAAAGGAATCTAAAGCTGGATTGCTGAGCTTGGTTTGCTTTCTTTTCCTGCTCATGTTGCCAGTCAAATAACTTGATTTTTGAGCCACTGTAGATCTCTGTTTACCAGGGGGAGAGCTTTGACCCAAATCACTGGGATTTTCACAGCTGCCAGAGCTATTAGGAGGTTGCCATCTCTGCAGACCTCACCAGCTTTGGCTCAGTGGTCACACATCTCAGGACCACCACCCAAGACCATGATCCAGATCCAGGCAGGTTAAGGCAAGAACACTTAGCCTCTGACTGATCTCATGGCCCCCTTTCAATTTGCAGCCTGGAAGGGCTCTGAAGCAGCCATGTGTAGGTGGCTGCAGGGCCACTGCTTCTTCTGCTTTCTTGCCCTGCAGGCCGACAGCCAGACCTGCTTTTCTCCCCCAAATTTAGCCAAGTTCCACTGATCTTTCACTTTGTCCTTGGTTCTTGTGGGTTGATAATTCTGGAAACTGACACAGCTGATAGTGATCTACTCTCTGAGTGCTCCAGTTGTAGCTTGTCCTGGCCCCCTGGGGCTATAGCCTTGACTAGTCTCGGCTCCCAGCATGTTGCAAGGAGCCATTCCCATCTGCTTGTTGGGCTGCCTTCAGCGGGAGCTTTGTTTCTCTGTACTTTTGTGGGTTCTGGAGCTCTAAAATTTGTTTAGAGTCATATTTTATAGGTATTTGAGGTGGTTGTGGAGGGAGCTGCAGAGTTCTCCTGCTTCTATGCCACCATCTTGACTCTGCCCCCTCAAGAAGTGCCTTTCAAGCCCAAAAGCAAGAGTTATATGCCCATTGCTGGACAACCACAGAAATGAAATGTCATCTGTGTTCTCACCAAGACACCTCAGCATCTCTTGAGATTGCTTATGGCCCAGGGAATGGAACTGTCAAAATGGCAATTGGCTGCATGTTTTTATAGACAGCAGAATTTCCTCTATGGTCTGATGAAGCTAGTGGCTTTTATGATTCCCAAAGACCAAAGAGTTTGGGAAAACTCAATTTCCTCATATTCATTTTAAGTTTTTCACATTCACTGGATTCCGTGGTTAATCCCAGACCATTAGACTTTCCAGTCTGTAGTAATAGAAAGGGTCATTGCAATCAACAAGAATTAAGTGTTCACTTTGAGGCAGAATTTGTGCTAAGTACTAAAGTTAAAAAGCAAAAACAATCTCTGCTTACAGGAAGCTCACACTCTAATGGGGGAGATAAGATATACATCAGTTGACCCATAGGACAGTTGATAGAAAATAACTTTAAAGGGAACCAAGAAAAGCCTCCAAGATACAGCAGTCTTTAAAGCCTGGAAGTCTAAAACACAGACGTTAGGAGGATGACCATTGTAAGCATGGGGATTGCTGCTGATGTGTTGTGTTTGTCCTTCATTTTCTAAGAGGACCATGGCATCAAGGAAGTGATGACATGACTTGCAGTTGACTTTAATTTGAGTGAGGGTGGGCTGTGCAAGGTCACCAGCCTCATTCTGTCCTCCAGAGCCATCTGGATCCAGTAACCAGATATTCTTCAGGATGACTGGAGATGACCCAGGATGCAATGGGAGACCCTGGCCCTTTGGGACTAAGGCCTTTTTAGATATTCACTTAGAGTGAGGTAAAGCCCATTCAGTGAATAGGCTTCTTTAAGAAGTGAGTCAAGGGATGGCCCCTTTAGTTAGAAAAAAAGAAAAAAAATCAAGCTGGGAGGGGAACAACCTCAGGGTGGCTGTTCCAAGAAGATGGAGGATTGTCAGGCTAACGGCACAAGATGGGAGATGGAGCACCATGTATGAGAGTAAAATGGAGGCCAGTATAACCAAATTAAGAGTGTGCAAGGCAAGGAGTACTGTGACAAAAGACTAGAAAGCTAAAGGGGCCAAGCTGTGAAGAGCTTTACATGCCAAAGGGAAAAGCTTATTTGATCTGAGAGGTAATGAGGAATTGTTGGAGCTTATCCTACAGGAGGGTGGCCTGGTCAAACCTCCTTGGGATCTGAGGATAGACCTTCAGGTCTTACCAGGAGCTCTGTGACCCTGTAATTCTCTTCAACTCTCTTTGCTTTACTTTTCTCATCTAGTTCAGTGGTTATTGTACTTGGAGCAGGAAGACCCAGGCAAACCTCACTTTATACTCTAGTTGTGAACCCTGAGCAAATCATTTAACCCCTCTGACCCTCAGTTTCCTCATCTTTAAAATGAGAGGATTGGACCTGGTGGCACTTAAGGCTCTGCCAGCTCTATATCTATGATTGCTTTGGGAAGGGCTCAAATATTTGCAGGGGAAAATATTTTGAATGGTAGCTGAACATCTTAGGAAATGTAGCTCTCTCTTCACTCTCCCTCGACACCCCAGAATTTTATCCAGGAAAATAATAGAAAAGACAACACATTGAATTTAGGATTGGAGTATAAAATCTTGCATATCATGGAGCTTGAGAATTGGAGAACCAGGCTCTCATCAAAGGGGATTGTGACAGCTAAGTAGGAGTGATTACCTTGAAGTAACTCCACAAGGATTGGGATAGGGTAGTGAGATGGTGTCTAGATCAAGAGTAGTGATGAGTCTAGGGGAAAAAAAAAATTCCTTGGCTTTGGAATACAGGCCCTGGTAGAGTGTTCTTTCCTTGTTTCATTTTCTTTTCTTTCTTCCTCATTTCCACTGGTTATAAAGGGCCATGGGAAAAAAAAAGACTAAAAATTAATTGTAAACTAAATAATCTAATCTTCATTTCCACTGGTTTAGAAAAAGCAAAGAAACCTTACCCCCAACACTTCTGGTTGCCTATTCCCCACTGCTAATGGTAATTTGCAAACTCTATTTTATTTTTATAGATGAGTTTGTTCCCATAGTCTGTGGGTTTTCTATTTGTGATCAGAGTGTACAAAGGTAATGGCCCTGAGGGTTCTCTTATAGAATATATACTACAAACCTCCAATTCTGCCTTGGAGATATTGTATGAAAGACTCCCGCCAGAGGCCACTAAACTACAGCTTAATTGTATGAATTAATTTATAACTGTCCAAAAGCAGAATCTTAAAACTTGATCTTGGGGCTCACTTTGTGTTTCTTCTAGAATGAGCTAGCTGCCATAGCTAGAATGAGCTGCTCATCTGTGAAGAGAAGTACAGAGGGCCCCTGGGACCATAACCTCTCTTACTCTTTTCCTGGAAAGGAAGAGTGACTTAGGAGGGACAAGAAGATTCCTTGAAGGCCCAGTCAGCAGAGTTAGGTGTGGTCTGTGAGTATCTTGGCCCTTCCCCCTTTCTGGTTGGGAAGAGGAAGTGAAGGGAGCACAAGCCTGCCCCTTACATTCCAGTTACCCCTGATGGTCATATGGAGAGGATAATGTTTGTACTTCCCACCTCACTGGGTCACGGCTTTGTAAACTTTCAGATGCTATAGATGTGAGTTACTATTTCCATCTCTACCTACTAATATCACTCCCACATAGGCTAAGAAGCAAAGTTTTAATGTGGTTAGTGAGTCACCAAGCAACTACTCTATATAAAGTCCTGGACCAATGATAGGGAGTAGATGTAATGATGTGTCTATACCATGTGGTACATAATGGGCCCATGCTTTCATGTTATATGGGTGGAAACCAAATCCCAGAAAGTGGGAGGGACTTGGCTCAGGTCCCACAGCTAACTAGAGGCAGAGCCAGATCCCTGAATCAGGTCCTTAGGACACACAGAACTCTTGGAGTACCTTCTGATTGCCACCAATTTAATATTGCCACCAATATTAAACCTTGGTTCCATCTAAAAACTTTTCTCTAGGGCATGTGAATGTCATTGGAATAGTTACTTCAAATTCCCTTTCTAAGAATGACATTCAAGATCTTTGTTTCCTCCCTCCTTACTCACTCCTTCTTTTCTTCCTTTTTTCCTTTCTTTCTTCCTTCCTTTTCTTCCTTCCTTCCTTCCTTCTTTCCTTCTTCCTTCCTTCCTTCCTTTCTTTCTGTCATTAAAGCCAAAGGGAAAATATACACATACACACACACACACACACACACACACACACACACACATCCTCCTTCCCAATACCTGTTGGATACAGATGAAGAAAGTTGTAGCTTCTGGGAGAACAAGCTTGGAACCAACTTAAATTTGACTAAATATAGAAGACTGCATGTGTTGTTTAGGAACCCAACTATTTAATTCATTTAGACCTACTTGTTAATACAATGAAAAAAAAATCTGTGATTTCTTCAATGTGGGGAGCTCCCAGTGATAGAATTCTCTCTGTTGTTACATATCACCACCAATACATCCATAGACAGATAAATCCTTAACTGAAAATTCCTAGAAAGTTAGTTTAAGAACATAGAAGCTGAGTGACTTATATTAGGATCACTAAGCTAGTAAGGCTCAGAAGAAGGATTTGATCCCAGATCTTCCTGACTCTAAGCCCTTGACATTATCCACTACACCATAGTGCCTGGATAGGTGGAGAAAAATCTGACCTCATGTCTAACTATTAGATTCCAATTCACAATCAATTCTCAGCTACTACAATAATTCAATGGGCAGCTAGGTGGCACAGTGGATAGAGTGTTGGGGCTAAAGTCAGGAAGACTCATCTTCCTGAGTTCAGATCTGGCCTCAGTTACTTGCTAGCTGTGTGATCTCGGGCAAGTCATTTTGCCTCAGTTCTTCATCTGCAAAATGAGCTGGAGAGAGAAATGGCAAACCACTCCAGTATCTTTTCCAAGAAAACCCCAAAGGGGGTCACAAAGAGCTGAACATGATTGAAAAGGACTAACCAACAATTTTTCAGTTTGTGGCTTCTCCAACACTTTCTTCCTTTAACCTACACACATTTTAGTAATTTCTTTGCTACTTAACCCCTCTGCCAAAGGTTGAATTATTCCATATGCCTGCAGCCAAAAAATAGCTTCATAAAGGGGCAGCTAGGTGGTACAGTGAATAGAGCTCAGGCCCTGGAGTCAGGAGGACCTACGTTCAAATCCAGCCTCAGACACTTAACACTTACTAGCCGGGTGATATTGGGCAAGGCACTTAACTCCAATTGCCCTGCCTTGCCCCTGCAAAAATTTAAAAAAAAAATGGCTTCATATAGGTCAAAGTGGACTCTGAGTTGTGACCTGCCTTCATATTAAAATTTTGCTACTTAATAGCAAATGATGAGTCCCTTAACCTCTCTATCTAGACTTCTTTCAGTTCTCAATCCTAGTGTCTTTTAGTTGTACCATATAGAAAGAACTGATGCTGAAAAGATCACAAAATATATATAAACTGCACCTCTGCAATTGTCCCGCAAACCTAAGCCAATATAGCCTTCTCTGACCTATTACCATAGCTAAACAGTTAGGATGTTTTGTGCCTTAGGCATATGATATGAAGCTTGTCCTCAATTGAGAGCTTGGGCAGGGAGGTAGGAGCAGGATAGGATGGTAAAAGATCTTATTGCAGTTCACCATTTGGAATTTTCATATTTTATCTAGTGAATACAGCTCTGTTGTTTTAATGCTGTTGAAGGACTTCAAGAGCTGTTGGTGCACTCCAGAATTTCCACCACCACCCCCCAACCAAGTCAAAGCCCTTGTTATTGCGCCCTAGTTATAATTCTGTCAGTAACATAATGAAAATTTCAGATGAAATCTGAAACTCTACAGCTCCTGCAGGACCTTGATGATTCCATTTTGACCACTCATGTTCTCAGTCACAAGTATAGAAACACACCTACCTACCCTCAGGTGGAACACAGATGGAAACACATCCACTGGAAATAGGTTCCAGCATACAGCTTACAATGGTCACACATAGTAACACATGTGAGGGCCGTCTTCTGATGCTAGTTTCGAATGAACCCTTTGCCCTAGTAAAATGTAAGCTCTAAAATGTAAACTGTTTTGTTTTTCCCTTCCTATCCCCAGTGCCTAGCATCTGGCACTTAATAGATCTTTAACAAATGTTTCTTAAATTAAATAAACTGAATCTTCCCCCCACACAAAGCACAAAAGGATACATTCCATTCACAGATACCCATCCTCTATCCCCATCAGGATTTCTCTGCTCAGGCCATTGATGCTGGGCAGAGATCCCTGGCTATTCAAACTGATCCAAGTCAATGTGTCCTACATGGAAACTGACCAGATTTTGGATAAGTAGCTACCAGTGAGTCAGAGTTAGGAAAAGCAGGGTGGGACAAATCTGTACCTACAGACACTGATTCAGATTAGCGTGGGCATTTGGCCACTAACGGATATGGGAATAGTTAAAACATTTATGCAAAATTTTCATATCAGGGCAATTCAGATCATACATGAAAGGAGAAAGATAGTGGTCATGGTTGGCCTTTGTCTTATAATTGACTTAGCAAATAAGTCGCAGCTGGCATTGCCATCATCCATCTGATTTTCCAGATGTGCTGTACCACAGAACCATTCTGAGTTAGCCCAGAAACAAACCCACAGTGCACTGGTACCACCAAGTTTGAGCGTCTGTTTAGCCAATGAGATATTGTCTGGTATGCAATAGGGTAATATAACTGGACAACCAAAGGGGAAGAGGAAGGTAATAAGTATCTATATCACAGCAAATATGTAACAGTTACTGTGCTAAGCTTCTGACAAATATTATATTTCATTTGATACTCATAACCACCCTGCAAGGGAATTATCCCCACTTTACAGCTGATGACATTGAAGCAAAGGGAGGTTAAGTAGATTGCCTAGGATCACACAGTAAAGTGACTGAGTGCACATTTAAACTCAGGGCTTCCTGTCTCCAGGCCCAGAACTCTATCCACTGTGCAATCTAGCTTCTAGGACTCTGAGCAATGTTTACATATGTTGGGTTGTTTTTTTTTTGCTTCTTTCCATGGGTTTAAAGTAATCCACCCACTTCTGATACTTGCTGACTGGATAAATAAGCCAGTCAGCCTTCTTGAGTCTATTTCCATCATCAAATGAGTATAAGACATTGTATTTTATGCAGAAGTCATTGAATAAATATTTTAGTACTAAAGAGCTGTGAGTTATGATTTGTACTTACCTTCCTTAGAAGGCAGCAACAAGTATTAAAAAGAGCATTGGTTCAGGTGCAGGAGAAAGTTAGAAAACTAGAGAAGTTGGGAAGTATTTAAATTATCAAAAGGAAGAGAAGAGGAAAGAATGGAATAAATTAGATAAAGCTTTCCTTTTAATTGTGTTCTTGCCTCAGACGCTTGGAGTGAAAGCAGCTTCTGTTTGCATTAGAGTTTGGCAAGAATCTATCAATTGCCAGTCAAAGACAGAAAGTCCAAAACAAATAAATTAAGCTCCCTCTAGGAGTTCCCAGCAAATGGAACAGACTTTAACCAGGAGAAATAGCCAAGAGATTAACCAACATGGAAAGAGGATTACAAACCCAGCAAACACGACTAGCAACCGGAATTTTGCAGTGACCTGGTTACAGTGTAGTATGTTTATATTTCTTCTTGTGCCAAGTGACAACTATGCATAAGCCAAGTGCAAATTGGTCTCCACTTTAAAGGACAAGATGAAAGGGCTGAAAGAATGCCTCATTGTTATACAGGCTATAAGAGAGAATCAAATGTAACTTGAAAGAATTTGTACAGTGAGGGCTGAGACCATCACATTAGTTTCTGGTGCCTTGACCAGATGCAGACTTTTTTGTTGTTGTTGTTAATTGAATCAAACAGGAAGAACTGAGTGTGAATAGGATCTGCCCACCTCCTTGAATCGATCAGAGCTATTGTGTGAGAGTCTGGACCATACCCTAAGAACTTTGTATGAAAGGGAGACACTATCATATAGAAAAGGAAATCAGAGTGGTTGGAGCAACCATGGAATAACAAAGGACTAAGCTGTTGGAGAGAATGGAGCTATCAAGAGTTCTTGGCTCTATGGGCAAAGTGAAGAAGAGAATCCAGACTGAACTGAAAGAAGTCCCAAGAAAAGACTGGCTGTTTCCTTAACTTTTCCTCCCAAAGTCTCTATATCCATAGATGCTATACTGTAATACAATATATTTTGCTATTCTGTTACCTGAATGTTTCTGAATTTTTGTTGCAATCACAATAATGAAACTTGTTCCTTAAAAAAGAATCAAAGAAAAATGGTATGAAGAGGCAAATTCATTTATAATAATCGCCCTTACTTTCTCCTAATGCATTGTGAATTCTTTTTTTTCCACTTTATTAACATCATTTTGTTTTCTTCTCTTTTTTTAAATCAGGTTACCAAATAGTTTATCTATTTCCTTATTTTGTTAAGTAGCTGCCTTTTCATTTTGTTGTTTGTTTTTAGTTTGGTTTACCTCTTCTTTAATTTCAGAATTTCTATCTTCTGTGTTCAGGGATTTTAAAATTTGTTCCTTTTCAATTTCTTTAGTTGCAAGTCCAAGTCACTGATTTACTCTTTTTCTCTTTTGTGGATGACAGAGTTTGGAGATGTAAATTTTCTCTTCAGGACCATTGTGGTTACATCTCAACAGTTTTGGCATATGATCTTTATTTGATTTCTTTTTATTCAATTTTCTATTGTTTCTTTGTTTTGTCTTTGACCTGTCAATTCTCTAAAATGAGTTATTTAAACTTCATTTATGTTTCAATCTTTTGTAAAGATCCTTTATTGATTATAATTTTTATTGTAGTCAGTAAGGGCATGAAGTTGAAAGGGAATAAATGGCATAATTTATGGCCTGCATGGCAGGAATAATTAGATGAGAAAAACTTGAATCAACAAGGGTAAGGCTTTCCAAAGAAGTAAAAGACAAAGCAATTGATTGTTCTTCACTTTGGTTCTCTGTATCCTTAATCTAGAGGAAGAGAAACAAAAAATGATAGCATTAAAATAATGCATGATCTCACTGCAAGCAAAACACATGGATCTCAAAGATAAATTGTAGTAATGTTATATATTCTTCTCCGACCCCTTAAAATCACAAGCATTCCAGAAGAACGTGGCAAATGAAAAAAATGGGAATAGAATAATGAAAGAAATAACATTTTAAAACTGCCCTGAGGTTCAGAATATAGAATATTTTTAAAAACCATTAATTTTAAAATACACAGATTACTTCCAGAAACACATCCAGTGTTGTAAACTCCATGACACATAGTAATTAAATTTAACAGTTCCAATGATAAACAACAAATTCTGGAAGTGATCAGGAGAAAAACTTTCAAGCATAAATCATATAATTCTATTTGTTACCAAAAACCCACACAAGAGAATGGAATAACATATTCCAAAAAGCAAAGTAGCTCAAGATGCAATCCAAAAAATTATATACTGTGCACACCTGAGGCTAATCATAATTTTTTAAAATGAATATTCAATAAAAGAGAAGTATTTTAAAATTCCTTCAAAAAGTTGAGCAGATTATTCAATTTGCGAACATGACAAACAATAGAAATAGAAAAATAGTAAACAAATACAATTTCCAAGGAAAGAGCAAAAAATTTAAAAGAAGTCATATGTCTCTAGACTAGAGGCTATTGAAGGTAGAAGGAGGGAAAGTGGAAAAATATACACAGAATTTTTTTTTCTTTTAAGAAAAAAAACAAGACCATTAAGAGAATTCTTTCTTTGGGTCGGCTAGGTGGTGCAGTGAATAGAGCACCAGCCCTGGAGTCAAGAAGACCTGAGTTCAAACCCAGCCTCAGACACTTAATATTTACTAGCCCTGTGACCTTGGGAAAGTCACTTAACCACAATTGCCCTACCTTCCCCCCTTCAAAAAGCAGAGAGAGAGAGAGGGAGAGAGAGACACACACACACACAGGGACAAAGAGACAGAGAGAAAAGGGAGAGAGACAGAGACAAAGA
Source organism: Pseudochirops corinnae (assembly GCA_028646515.1). NCBI lineage: Eukaryota > Metazoa > Chordata > Mammalia > Diprotodontia > Pseudocheiridae > Pseudochirops > Pseudochirops corinnae. The sequence goes on from CM053589.1 coordinate 17,231,681, forward strand.
GAGACAAAGAGAGAGAGAAAGAGAGAGACAGAGAGACAGAGACAGAGAGAGAGAGAGAGAGAGAGAGATTTCTTTCCAAAAGTACATGCTTGAAAAAAGATAAAAACAGAGCTTCACAAAAAGGCAGAAGTGATGGTGTAGGAATTGAGCTGAAACACCATGAACTAAGCCTCACAGCTTTCCCTGCCCTCTGATATTCACAGATGAATCAGTATATTTGTGTGTTTAAACTCCAAAATGGGAAAGTCCATAAAAAGGTCAAAGGACACAGAAAACAGAGGGGAATGTGTGATGTCGCCTAATTGAATCAGTGGCAAACAGGGACAGGAAAGTGACTCCTTTAGTCTTTCAGGAAGAAGAGATGATAATCAAAAGAATTTATAAAGTACCCACTGTGTGCCAAGCACTGCACTAAGTGCTAAGGACACAAAGAAAGGCAAAGTACAGCCTCTGCCTCAAAGTGCTCACAATCCTATGGGAGAAAAAAACAGTCAAATAAATATGTACAAACAAGCTTTTTTCAAGATAAAAAGTAAACAGTTTTTTAAAATGAAGGGATTGTAAGTTAATTATAAAGAAATTATTTAGAAAAGGGAACTCAAAATTAGTACCACACAAGCTTTAATTCCATGTGAATGCAAAGAGACAAAAGAAGGTAGAAGTAAGTAGAAGAGACATGTACCAAGAAATAAAATTCTAAAATAAAGAGAAAAGTAAGAGAACTAATGAAGAGAATGAGGGAGAGAAACTTGTGTTTTTTGGTTTTTTGGGGGGAAAAAAGGAAAAAAATGAATCAAAACAACAAATTAAAAAACGTTGAAGGGGAGATGAGAAATGGAGATTATAGTTAATTATTTAAAATAGAAAAAGAAGATAAAAATTTGATTAATAAATATAAGGAAGAAAGAAAAAGGAAGCAATAGGTTAAATAATAGGGCAAGGATTTGAAGGTAAAGGAAAAAAGAATCTGTGGGGAAAAAGTTGCCTTAACATTAATGAAGCAAAATGAAATAAAAACAAATAACTAAACCAAAGAGAAAATGTCTTCAAAGGGCAAGAGGAAGAAAAAAATCCTAATTCAGAAAAAAAAATCAGGAACAAATGGAGGAAAATGCCAACAATTCTATAACGTTAAACGCGAATTGACTAAACTTTCCATTAAAACAAAAGTGACAGATTTAACAAAGAAAAACTCCTGATCTGTTGCTTATAAGAAACATGACTAAAAAGCAAAAACATGCACAGAATGAAAATGAGAGACTCATACAAATTTTGCAATACATGAGGTAAACACAAAAAGCAAGAGTTTGAATCATGGTACGAGACCAAGAAAAAACAGACATTCACAACAAAAATAAATGGAAGAACGAGGAAATTACATAAGGCTCAAAGGAACATAACACACCACTTTCAATTTTAAGCTGAAAATGCATCATCTAAATTGAAAAAGAAAAAATGTGAACTAAATTACATGAAGATGTAGACAGTAAAGCAACAGTCGTAGGGGATTTTATGATATTTATTCAGTTTTGGACAGCTCTAATGGAAAGACAAAAGTAAAAATTTAGAATTAAACAGGTTGATAAAGAAACAACTATGAAAAGAAACTACAGTATCTCCTAAGTAGGACTGTTGAAGAATATTCATATTTTTCAGTCCCACAGGTAGTTTTTACAAAAATAATAATATCTTCTTCTCACACTGGAATCATTGTCAGTATGTTTAATGTATTGTTAGGTTTTGGGGTTGTTGTGGTTTTTCCTTTGGCTATATACTGCCCTTTTTTTCAGAATTTATTTATTTATTTTTAGTTTTCAACACTGATTTCCACAAGATTTTCAGTTACAAATTTTCTCCCCATCTCTACCCTGCCCCTCCACCCCAAGAAGACATGTATACTGATTACTCCTTACCCCAGTCTGCCCTCCCTCCTATCTCCCCCCACCATTTCCCCTCTCTAACCTCCTTCCTCCTTACTTTCTTATAGGGCAAGATGGATTTGTATACCCCATTGTCTGTATATCTTATTTCCTGGTTGCATGTAAAAACAGTTTGTAACATTTCTTTTTAAAACTCTGAGTACCAGATTCTCTCCTTTCTTCCCTCCTCACCTAACCCCATTGAGAAGACAAACAATTCAATATAGATTATACATGTGTTGTTATGCAAAACGTTTCAATAGTACTCTCATTGTGAAAGACTAACTATACTTCCCTCCAACCAATCTCACTCTACCATTTATTCTGTTTTCTCCTTTGACTCTGTCCCTTTTCAAAAGTGTTTGCTTCTGACTATCCCCTCCCCCAATCTACTCTCTCTTCTATCATCCCCCCCTCTTATCCCCTTCCTTCCTATATTCCTGTAGAGTAAGATACCCAATTGAGTGTGTATATTATTCCTTCCTTAAGCCAAGTCCAATTAGAGTAAGGTTGACTCATTCCCTTTCACCTCCTTGCTCTTCCTCTCCATTGTAACAGCTTTCTCTTGCCTCTTTTATGTGACATACTTTACTCTATTCTATCTCTCCCTTCTCTGACCCCTTAAGTTTTTTTTAGATATCATATTCCCTTCAAATATCCTAATATTGAGAAAAGTTTCAAGAGTTACAAATATCATCTTTCCACGTAGGAATGCAAACAGCTCAACTTTAATAAGTCCTTTATGATTTCTCTTTCCTGTTTACCTTTTCCTACTTCTCTTGATTCTTGCATTTGAAAGTCAGATTTTCTGTTCAGCTCTGGTCTTTTCATCAAAAATGGTTGAAAGTTCTCTGTTTCATTGAATATCTATTTGTTGCTCTGAAGTATTACACTCAGTTTTGCTGCCTAGCTACTTTGACCTCCAGAATATCATAGTCCAAACCTTTCAGTCTCTTCATGTAGAAGCTGCTAGATCTTGGGTTACCCTGATTTTGTTTACACAATACTTGAATTGCTTCTTTCTGACTGCCTGTAATATTTTCTCCTTGAGCTGGGAACTCTGGAATTTGGCCAGAATATTCCTAGGAATTTTCTTTTTTGGATCTTTTTCAAGAAGTGATCAGTAGATTCTTTCTATTTCTATTTTGCCCTCTCATTCTAGAATATCAAGGCAATTTTCCTTACTAATTTCTTGAAAAATGATGTCTAGACATTTTTTGTGATCATGGCTTTCAGGTAGTCCAATAATTTTTAAAGTATCTCTCCTGCATCTGTTGTCCAGGTCAATGGTTTTTCCAAGGAAATATTTCACATTGTCTTCTATTTTTTTCATTATTTTAGATCTTTTTTGTAAACCTTGATTTCTTAACTTCCATTTGCTCCATTCCAATTTTGAAGGAATCATTTGCTTCAGTGAGCTTCTGGACCTCCTTTTCCATTTGGCCAATTTCGCTTTTTAAGAGATTCTTCTCCTTGTGGGTTTTTTGGACCTTTTTTGCCATTAGAGTTAGTCTATTTTTTAAGTTGTTATTTTCTTCAGTATTTTGGGGCGTCTCCTTTAGCAAGATGTTGACTCATATTTTATGATTTTCTTGCATAATTCTCATTTCTCTTCCCAATTTTTCCTTTACTGCTCTTACTTGATTTTCAAAATCCTTTTTGAGTTCCTTCATGGCCTGTGATCAATTTATATTTTTCTTGGAGGACTTTGATGCAGGAGGGTTTGACTTTTTTGTATGTTTTGTTCTTTATCATCAAAGAAAGATTCTATAGTCTAATTTCTCTTCCTCTTCTTGCTCATTTTTCTAGTCACTTACTTGACTTTTGAGCTCTTTGCCAACATAGGACTCTGCTTCCAGAGTGGAGAGTGCTTTGTCCCAAATTTCTGCAGTTTTGCACAGATATTGTCAGAGCTACTGCTAGGCACCTGTAAATTTTTAGTTCTTCTAAGGTGATATGATCAAAAGAGGGTTGTTTACCCCTCTCCTGGCCTATGGTCTGATCTGTGAGTGACAACAAGCACTCTTTTCTGCCTCAGAACCATGAGGAGGACTCCCGTTCCACAGCTGCCACAAGATCTGCCTTGCCAGGGCCCTCCTCACGCCAGAACCACAACCCAAGCCTGCACCCCAGATCCAAGAAGGGCAAAGCAAGAGAATCTTGCCTCAGTGCCAGAAAAGCGATCCCTGCAATTGCCCTCGGATCAGCTGCTTGATCCCCCCACCATCTGTGGGCCTGGCATTCCAGAAGCAGCAACTGCTGCCACTGCTACCTTCATCACTCTGGGACTGGGGTTGGACCATGCTCTTCAGGTCCAACAGAGTTTCCCCACTGACCTATTACTTTGTCGTTGGCATTTGTGGATTGAGAAGTCTGGAAACCACCATAGATGCCAGTGATTCAGTCCCCTGAGGTTTGCTCTGGCACAGTCTGTGCTGGTGCAGTCCACATGGGACTGTACTCCTCCTCCCATCCCAGTGTGATAGACCCTTCCTGTCAGTTTTCCAGGCTGTCTTCAGCTGGAAGTGTGTTTTGCTTTGTCATTCTGTGAGTTCTGTAGCTCTAAAATTTGTTTAGTCATTTTTTACAGGTGTTTGGAGGTGACTAAAGGAAGAACTCAAGCAAGTTCCCGTTTTTACTATGTCATATTCCCTCTGCACCTGGTGAGGTTTCTTTGTTTTCCTCTTTTTTTCTTTAAAAAATGTTTTTATATTGAATTATTATCTAGAAAAGAGAATGGAGGGGGATCTGATGGAAAATGGAAGGGATATATTAAAAAATATATCAATCACATTATTTTTTCTTTTTTTAAAAAAAAGAAAAGAAAGTAGAATTCAACAATATATTGCCAAACAAAAAACACCATGGAGATATAAAAATTCCTATGGAGTTAAGGGATTGGAACAAAATTTATTAGATTTCAGCTGAATTTTAAAAAGCTAAGGTAACAGTCAAAATATCAAAGCAAAATTAGATATAACAATAAGAGGTAGTCAGAGAAATTGCATAATATTGAAAAGTACCTTGAAGATTAATATTAACACTTAAATATATTAAACAAATAGCATATGACCTAAATTAAAGGAAAAGTTAAACAAGTTACAGGGAGAAATTGACAGGAAACAAACTATAATGGTGAGAGACTACAATATAACCTTTTGAGAGCTTGACAAATCTATTCGAAGCATAAACAAGAAAGAATTTAAATATCTGAATAGAATTTTAGAAAATTTGGATATAATAGACTTCTGGGAATAATTGAATGGGGTTAAAAGGAGTACATTTATTTCTCAACTCTGAAAAACACCTTTAGAAAAAAATCTGCTGTGTATTGGGGTATAAAAATCTCACAACAAATGCATTAAAAAAATATTAAACATATTATTTACTAAGTAGAGTGCAATAAAATTATATTCTTAAATAACCGTTGTAGAGATGGAATAAAAACAGGAACTTGCTTTAGCTCATGCCCCAATCATCTCCAAAACTGTAAAAAATGACTCTAAACAAATTTTAGAGCTACAGAACCCACAAAATGATAGAGAAAAAAAATCTCCTGCTGAAGGCAACATGGTAAGCCAAAAGTAAGGGTTCCTTGCACCAGGCTGGAAGTGGATCATAGTCCCACATGGGCCATGCAGACACAGATCAGCAGCACAGACCCAGCCAGAGCAGACCTCAGGGGACCAAATCACTGGCAGCTGTGGCATTTTCCAGACTTCTCAACCCATGAATGCCAAAGAGAAAGTAAAAAGGCAGGGGGGAAACCCTTTTGGACCTGGGGAAGAGAAGAGCATGGTACCATCCCTGTCCCCAGGGTGGCAGAGCCAGCAGTAACTACAGTAGCAGGGCAACTGCTTCTGGAGCTCCAGAACCACAGATCAGCCAAGTGGCTGATCAGAGAGCAATTACAGGAATCTCTTGGCTGTCACTGAGTCAGGATTCTCTTGTTTTGCCCTGCTTGAATCTGGGTCACAATATTAGGTGGTGTTCCTGGGGTGAGGAGGAATACTGGAATGACAGAGCTTGTAGCAGCTGTGGAGAGGGAGTCCTCCTCACAGTTCTAAGGCAGGTACCTAGAAGCAGGTACCTGGAAGTTGATCTGACAACAGCTGTGCAAAACACCATAAATTCGGGACATAGCACTCTCCACGCTGGAAGCAGAGCTCTACTTTTGCAAAGAACTCAAAGTCAAGTAATTGGCTGGCAAAATAAGCAAAGGTAGAAAAATGAGACTATAGAATTGTTTTAACTCATTTAACTACAGTTTGCCTCAGTTTTCTTATCTATAAAATGGGGATAATAATAACTCAGGGTTGTTGTGGGGATCAAATGAGCTTATAATTGCTGTAGTTACTGGAACATAGTAAGCACTATGTATTAGCCATTATTATTATTAGTTTTCTCATCACTAAAATGGGAAGCCTTTCTGGGCAGCTAAGTGACACAATAGAAAAAGTCTCAGACCAGTGTGCCAGAGTTTGTGGTGGCTGTAGAGAGGGTGCCCTCCTCAGACCTCTGACAACTGTAAAAACCCCAGTGATTTGGGACACAGCTCTATCTACTCTGAAAGCAGAGTTCTACTGTGGCAAAAAGCTCAAAAGTCAAGTAATTGGCTAACAAGATGAGCAAGCAGAGGATCACAATCAGACCACAGAATCCTTTTTTTGGGGACAAAAAGGATCAAAACATGGAACCAGAAGAAGTCAAAATTTCTGCATCAAAACCTTCCAACAAAAATATAAACTGGTTACATGGCCATGGAAGAGGTGAAGAAGGATTTTAACATTCAAGTAAGAGAAGTAGAGGAAAAATTGAGAAGAAAAATGAGAATGATGCAAGAAAATCATGAAAAGCAAGTCAACAGCCTGCTAAAGGAGACACAAAAATACACTGAAGAAAATAAAAACTTAAAAAACAGACTAACTCAAATAGCAAAAGAGGTCCAAAAAGCTAATGAGGAGAAGAATGCCTTAAAAAGCCAAATTTGCCAGATGAAAAAGGAATTTCAAAAACTCAATGAAGAGAATAATTCCTTCAAAATTAGATCAGAACAAATTGAAGCTAATGACTTTATGAGAAATTAAGATACTATAAAACAGATCCAAATAAATGAAAAATAGAAGGCAATGTGAAATATCTCACTGGAAAAATCAATGACCTGGAAAATAGATACAGGAGACATAATTTTAAAATTACTGGAAGACCTGAAAGCCATGATCAAAAAAAGAGCCTAGAAATTATCTTTCAGGAAATTATCCAGCAAAATTGCCCTGATATTCTAGAACTAGAGGGTAAAATGGAAATTGAAAGAATTCACTTATTGCCTCTTGAAAAAGATCCCAAAAAGAAAACTTCTAGGAATATTATAGCCAAATTCCAGAGTTCCCAGGTCAAGGAGAAAATACTACAAGCAATCAGGAAGAAACAATTTGAGTATTGTGGAAACACAATCAGGATAACACAAGATCTACCAGCTTCTATATTAAGGGATCAAAGGGCTTGGAATATGATATTCTGGAGGTCAAAGGACCTAGGAGAATCACCTATCCAGCAAAACTGAGTATAATGCCCAGGGGAAAATATGATCCTTCAATGAAACAGAGGACTTCCAAGTATTCTTATTGAAAAAACCAGAACTGAACAGAAAATTTGACTTTCAAATATAAGAATAAAGGAAAGCATGAGAAGGTAAAGAGGAAAAAGAAATCATAAGGAACTTATTAAAGCTCAACTATTTACATTCCTACATGGAAAAATGATAATTGTAACTCATGAGACTTTTCTCAGTGTGAGGATATGTTGGGCCCCCAACCTCCATTGCTCCTTCCTGCTGCCCTCTGGGTGGTCTGTTGCATTCCAAGGCCTAGGAGCCAGAGCCCTGATAAGGCTGTCTGCCTCACCTGAATGTGGATTAACAGCACTGAGCATGTATCATCCAATGGGATAGCCCACTCTTTCTTCTTGCCCCTGTTGCTGAGGCAGGTGACTTAGTCTGCCCAGGTGGGAGATAAAGGGGAGGAAGGGGGTAGGAGTAAGAGGAGGTAAAAGGGCAGAGAAGATGTAACAATAAAGCTGCATTTCTAAACCCATCTGTGTGTGCCGGGATCTCTGTTCGAGAATAAGGAAGCCAGAGATGTCTGATGACCCCGGGGAGGGTAAGTGAGGAAGGTGGTCCAGAAGGGAACCCGAGGTGAGAGGGGCCTCACAAGGATAATTGAAGGAATAAATATTGTATATGTATAGATAAATATATGTATATATAAAAGGGTGCATGTGTGTATAAATACATATGTGAGTGTGTGTGTGTATATGTGTATACATGTATACATAGACAGAAGGCACAGGACAAGTTGAATAGGAAGGGATGATATCTAAAAAAATAAAATTAAGAGGTGAGAGAGGAATCTATTGGGAGAAGGAGAAAGGGAGAGATAGATTAGGGTAAATTATCTCGTATAAAGGAGGCAAGAGAAAACTATTACAAGGGAAGGGAAGAGCAGGAAACTGAAAGGGAATGAGTCAACCTTATTCTCGTTGAATTTGACTTAAGGAGGGAATAATATACACCATCAAGTGGGTATCTTACCCTACAGGAAAATAGGGGGGAAGGGGATAAGAAGGGGGATGATAGAGGGGAGAGGAGAATCGAGGAGAGGGTAGTTAGAAGCAAACACTTATGAAAAGGAACATGGTCATAGTATAACTGGGGGGAGGGATAGGATGAAGGGAAATACAGTTAGTCTTTCACAATATAACTACTATGGAAACGTTTTGCATAATGACACATGTACAAACTGTATTGAATTGCTTGTCTTGTCAGTGGGGATGGGTGAGGAGGGAAGAAGGAAAAGAATGTGGAAAACAAAATTTTAAAAACAAATGTTAAAAAGTTTTTTACATGCAATTGGGAAATAAGGCATACAGGCACTGGGGTATAGAAATCCATCCTGTCCTATTAGAAAGTTGGGGGGAAGGGGAATTGTAAAGCCACTCCCAAGCAGCTTTCCAGAAGAATGCTACTGTGAAGAGCTTTTCAACATTCTGATTACACTGTATAGTGAATACTCTATTTATTCAATAGCAAATCAAAGCAAAACATTCACAGTAAATCAAGGTACAGCATTCACAATGCTACAAGTTATCACAGATAATCAAAATATGGTATTCGTAATGACTTATCACTAAAATGGCCGCATAGTTTTCACTACAGTGGTAACATAGTTTTGAACAAAGTATAATCATTTACTCAATCAATCCCTTAGTAACTCAATCATTCAATCAACTCAATCATTCAATCATCCTTAAGGATGCTTGCCTCAAGGGTCAAAAAATACAAGTCAAAGTTCTCTACTCATGGGGCACACTAAGTTACAATATCAGTCACTACTCAGCACTCTCTTAAGGGGTAGTATAAAATATACAGGCCATCCACCCCTCAGTCTCAAATAAGTTACAATTTCAAAGTCATAAGTAAGTTACAACCTCAATCAGTCACTACTCAGTATCCATGGAGAGATCTCTTCATCTTGACCTGAGTTAGGCTTTCAGATTCCCTGGATCACCTTCCATGGTCCCAGCTCCTACCTGGATTCATAAAACTGTCACCTGGGTTCAATGGCAGACAGCTCCCAGTTCCTTGTCCAGCTCTCCATGCAATTCCTGTTACCCACTGAAGCTCACAATGTCTAGTCCACCTTAAATCCTTCACAATCTCTGTTCCTGGGAAGTCAAGGCTTAACAAAGCCACAAACAGACAAAATACCAGCACCATAGTCATGATTCCTCAGTCTTCTGCAGCTCTGGCTGGTCCTCAGACTCAGCAGCTCCTCAGCAGCTTTTCAGCATCTCCAGCTAGCCCTGGGACTCAGCAGAAGTTTCAGCTGGTTCCCAGAATCAAAATCACTTCATCCAGGTTCTGAAAATAAAAATCATTCTCTCTAGCCTTGGCCTCTCTTCCTCAGCCTCCTGAACCTGGCTCCAAGAAGATCTGAAATTCAGCTAGGGCTTCTGCTTCTATACCTATTAGCTCCTTCCTGTTCTGCCCCTTCCTGTTACATCAGCAGCTTCCTGTTATATTAGCAACAGGTTCATACCATTTGTTTCTTAACAGAGGCTTGATCTAATTAATCTCAAACTAGGGGCTTAGTACCTGTTAGCTTTGCCAGTACAAAGGGATCAAATTATATTACTATTACAGGGATGGGGGAGAATATAAGAGAGAGTAGTTTGGGGGAAGGGATATTCAGTAGGCTGTATATCTTGGGGTGGGGGTGGGGGAAAGACAGAGAAGAAAATTTGTAACTCAAAATCTTGTAGAAATGAATGTTGAAAACTAAAAGTAAATAAATAAAAGATTATTTTTAAAAAGAAAAAAAAAGTGCCAGACCTGGAATCAGGAAGAATCAATTTTCTGAGTTCAAATTTGACCTCAGACATTTACTAGCTCTGTGACTCTAGGCAACTCACTTAACCCTATTTGCCTCAGTTTCCTCATCTGTAAAAATGAGCTAGAAAAGAAAATGGAAAATCACTCCATAATCTTTGCCAAGAAAACCCCAAATGGGGTCATGGAGAGCTGGGCATGACTAAAACAACTGAAAAACCAGAAGCCTTTCCCCGCTTAAAGGGTTAGGGGATTGAAACAGAGATGCATATGAAATACATAACATCACACAAACCTCAGTTTAAGCTTTTTTTATAAGCTATTATGTGATACACAGCTAAATTTCCTTAGGATTAGCATCCTTCTTATCCAGAAAGCCTTTTCTAATTACTCAAAATCCTACCAATTTCTCTGTTTGAATGCAACAGAAGCATACTGAAGAGATCCTTCTAAAGCTAGTATTGATCCCTCTGAAAGTTTACAATGAAGGAATTTGCCTTTTATGAATCTAAAACTGTCAGCTGTCCCTGTTTTCTCTCACCCAAAACTCTGCCCCCAGAGGAACTTCTTCCCATTGGCTCATTGAAATGTTTGTCATTCACTGGAGCAGTGCTGAGTGTAGTAGATGAAACACGATAGGCGAAACATTAGATAAATGGCAGAAATGACCTACTTGACACAGTTATTTTCTGCTAGTTGGAATGGAAAATATTAACAACAGAGTATTATAGAGCTGCAAAAGATGTCAAAGAGTTTGTGAAATGACTTTCTGGTCATTCAGCAAGCAATGGGTCCTTCAAATGCCGAGGCTCATGGTGCCATATACACCCACTATGAGATACATTGCTTTCAGGCAAAGGAAGGTTGAGTGGAGGTCACCAAAGGCTAGGCAAGGATGATGATGAAATGCAAACTCCACACCAAGTTAAAATTCTTCCAAATACCTGGTTTGTAAGAAGGCAATAGTTTCTTCTTTTCCAATTTCACTTTATAAGATACACACATAGAAAGGCTAATGGAAAGATAAGCAGCAAACTTTCTTCATGCAGTGGAATAGAAAAAGCTATCTCCAAATGTATGTCTGGGAAGAAAAGGCAATGCCAGAATGAACTGCTCCATTTATCTTACTCAGAAAGGGTCCAGCTGAAAATCACTGTTTACCCGATTAGGGCCTTCACAGTTGCCTTTAGGAAAATTCCTTTGCAAAAATTCACTTACAGTTCCTACCTGTCTGCCCAATATTTCACAAGCCTAAGGCTTTTATTCACTCAAAATAATCTGAGAATTTGACTGTGTTATTTTTGCCCTTAGGTCTCTGTCTAATATTAAATAATATAATCTTTTTTTTTCTATTTGGAAAGCTTTCCTGTGAATGGTATTTCAGAGCCAACACCCTAATAATTAACTTTTAGCTTGTTTTGTAATTTTTCGTGAGCAGATAAAATGTTTCCCCATTCCCAGTGAAAAGACCGGGATAAGGCTGTTAGGAGCGATAAGTGAGCCCAGAAGCTTCAATTGCAGAGAATAAGTTTTCCCACTGAAATGTGGAGAGACCCCAGTTAACATCTTAGCATTGTTCACAGAAAAGAGGCAATTTGCTTTATAAGTGTTCAATTCAGAAAGAGAATGTATTATAACAGAACAGACAGTCAGATTCCTACCCACCCACTATCCCCTCATGTTGGCGAATTTCCCTGAAAAATCTGGGTTTGAATAGGTAGAGACAGTTTCCAGTTGGGAGCCAATTCACTCAAAGAGGAAAGAAGAATGAGCTGAAGGAGGCACTAAAGAAGCTTCCAGGAATTCATTAGGTGAGTACAATGTGGATCGGAACACAAGAAGTAAGTTGTGTGAGAAATGAAGATAAACTCTACAAGTCTCCTCCTCTATAGGAAACACAAATCAAACAAAAACAACCAAAGATCAGAATTCTTCTCCCCTGGACTCTTCGGCCCCCATGTCAGGCACCTTGGAGCAAATTGCTCAATCCCCAGATTGTTAATATGTGTAAAGGGAACATTCAGTTACTTTCCTACAACTTGACTGCAAATTCATATATGTAACCTCAACTGGGCCCTACTGTCCCATACCAATTTTTTGTTTGTTTTGATCATTAACTAGATGCTAAGGTAGGTTTATTTCATTTTTTTAAAGATGAATCTTATTGATATAGTTTGCTTTTACAACACCTGTATTTACCAATGTACTCCTCTGCTCCTCCCATCCCCCTCACCCCTTATTGCAGCAGTTCTCAACCTGTGGGTTATGTTCAATTTAAATATATCCTGCATATCAGATATTTACATTAGGATTCATAACAGTAGCAAAATTATAGTTATGAAGTAGCAACCGAAATACTTTTACGGTTGGGGGTCACCACAACATGAGGAACTGTGTTAAAGGGTCTCGGCATTAGGAAGGTTGAGAACCAGTGCCTTATTACAAAGAAAAAAGTTCAGCAGAACCAAGACATTGAAAAAGTCTGAGATCTATGAGTGTTCCATATCCACAGTCACTTATCTCTACAAAGAATGAAGAAAGATGTACGTTCAGATCTCTTCTTTGGGGACAAACCTGTTTGTTCATTATAATTTCATAACACTTGGCTTTGATTGCTTTGTTGTCATTTTTCTTTCCGTTTACATTGTTGTAGTCTTTATGGATACTCTTTTTCTGGTCCTGCTCACCATCTTTGCATTCATTCAAATATTGTTCTACTATTTTTTCTTATACCACAGTACTATTACACGTGCTAAAGTTTGTTCGGTCATTTCTCAATTGGTGGGCATGGATTTGCTTTCTAGTTCTTTGATCATAAGAAAAGTCCTTCTATGAGCATTTTGATCCATACGGCACCTTTCTTTTTTATTATTTATCTCCATATGAGATATGCCTACCAGTGGACCAAATGATATGGGTATTTTCCCTTCATCCTTCTCATTCACATCTGTTGATAACCTTTCATACTCCTTATAACAGTCATCCCAAACCTTCTCTATCCAAACACCCAACTCCACTTAGCAGATGACCTGACTGAAAGGACTGAGCTTGCACCGCCTCCTTCTCATCGCCCCTTTATGTGTCGTCCTTATCTGTTACACTTCTCCAAAAACAAGGTCCTTCAGGGGACTGTCAGGTTCACTGGTATTGGTATCCCAGGTGCTTAGCACAGTGCCTACCCCCTAAAAAGCTGGTGATAAGTGCTCTATTTATTCTTCTATCTTCTCTGAATTCTCTCATTGTCCCTTCTCTACGCTTCAAATTTCCACTTTCTTTCTATATGAAAGGAGGAGCTGGTGCTATTTGCACCAAACCTTGTACTTCTATCCTTAATCTTATCTCCTTTAGAACCTTAGTACATCAATCATTCCCCTTTCTTCTGCACTGGTTCTTTTCTCTTTGCTAAATTGTCTTTAATCATTAAAAAAGGGGTTGGGGGTGGGGGAGAGGACTTTCCTTGACTCTATTATTATTACATATTTTTATATATTTATTATATTATATATATAATTATATATTATATACATATAAATAATATATATAATATAAATATAATTATTATATATTTCCTTGACTCTATTATTATTATATATCCTTTAACTATCACCTAATCTTTCTGTTGTTTCTGTCTAATCCAGGGGTGGGGAATCTGGAGCCTCAAGGTCACATGTGTCTCTAGGTCCTGAAGTGAGGCCCTTTGACTGAATCCAGATTTCACAGAACAAATCCTCTTAATGAAAGGATTAGTTCTATAAAACTTGGACTCAGTCAAAAGGCCACACCCAAGCACCTAGAAGGCCACATGTGGATTTGAGGCTGCAGGTTCCCCACTCCTCCTCTAATCCAGTGAGTGGTTCTCAACTTTCCTAATACCAGGACCCTTTAATACAGTTCCTCATGCTGTGGTGACCCCCAAACATAAAATTATTTTCATTGTTACTTCATAACTGTAATTTTGCTACTGTTATTAATCGTAATGTAATTATCTGATATGCAGGATGTATTTAAATTGAACATAACCCACAGATTGAGAACTGCTGCTCTAATCTTTCTGGTCCTTTTAAATGTTCAGCTTCCAGAAAGAGTTAGGGCAATTAGGTAGCACTGTGGATATAGTGTTGGGTCTGGAGTGAGAAAGACTTGAGTTCAAATGCGATCTCAGACACTTACCAGCTATGTGACCCTGGGTAAGTCACTTAATCTTCCTTATTTGCCTGAGTTTCCCCTTCTATAAAATGAGTCAGGGGGAAAAATGGCAAACCACTCCAGTACCTTTGCAAAGAAAACTCCAAATGAAGTCACAAAGAGTTGGACTCTACTGAAAATGACTGAACAACAAAATACTCCTTGCTTCACTTCCCTATCATCCATTTATTCCCCATAATTCAGATCCCTCCTCACAACTCTACTGAAATTGCTCTCTCCAAGGTCACCAATGTTAAGTTCTAAATTCTGGACACTTTTCGCAAGCCCCTTCTTCTGCCTATGTCCTCTCTCCTTCCTTGAATTCCTTGATGCGGGTTTCTCCTGGCTGCTCATTTGACAGATGATTCTTTATGTTCCTTGCTACTCCTTTACCAAAATGTTAGACAATGAAAGGTGGGAAAATGGTGGGATATTGGGACAAAGAGGATCCCAGATGCCCTGAATGCACTCTGTCAGGCATAGAGATGTACTATATTCCTAGACCATAGAACAAATCATCTCTAGACCCCTCCACTCAAACCCAGAAATCCACAAGGAATTTCACCTCCTTCCCACTTCCATTCCTTTGGAGATGGGGGGAAAACTAGCCTCAGAACAAGGCTGAATGAAAAGGAAAAGCAGGAAGTAATGTGCATTTATATAGTGTCTTCTCTCTGTCATGCACTGTAATAAATTCTTTTTACAAATATCTTCATAACAATCCTGCAAGGTAGGTTCAGTTGTTTTTCAGGTTTTTCAGTTGGGTCTGATTTTTTGTGACCCCTTTTGGGATTTTCTTTAGCAAAGATATTGAAGTGCTTTGCCATTTCCTTCTCCAGCTCATTTTTCAGAGGAGGAAGTTGAAGGAAACAGGGTTAAGTGACTTGCCCAAGGTCATACAGCTAGTAAAAGTCTGAGGCTGAATTTTAACTCATATCTTCCTAACACCCTATTCATTTTGCCCACTTACCCTGAAAGGTAAGGTCCATTATTATCCTCATTTTACCGTTGAGGAAAGTAAGGGGAAAAAATATTAAGTGACTTGTCCAGGAATACTTTGAGGGGATCATGGGTGGATCTGGCATAGCCCAAGCAGTCCCTGAAGCCTGGAATGGGGACCATGGCAGATTTGAGTCTAGATTCAAACTCAGGTCTTTCTGATGTCAGGCCCACCTCACCATGCCATGAGCTACTTCCTAAGTTGAGAGCAAAGCACAGAGCGGGGAACATTGGGAAGAGCCCAGGGAGCTTTCAGAATGTCCTTAGGGCTCCCTGCCTGAGAATCTGGTAGCACAGGCTCCAATTGTCCAAGTCTTCCTATTGGCTCTTGGCTGCACAACAGTGATTGTGAAGCACTCTGGGTGGATCCAAGACAGCCTCAACAATCCTTGAAGCTGTGGCGATGAGATTATTTTTAGCTCTTCAAAAACCATGCTCTTCAGTCTTGGCAGGACCAGAGTAATTCCTCAGCCTAGCTCTGAGGGCAGAGAGGAGGAGTGGGAGGGGAGGGAGTAAGGGGAAAGGATGCCTTGACTTGCCTTGAATCTTGTCCTCATGTCCTAATTGTTACCCCTACCATCAGTCTTTTCCCTCTCTTATATATCCTTTACAGAAGGGTCAAAATAATTTTATTAATAAACAGGTCTGACCATTTTTATGCCTTTGCTCCAAAATATTCAGTGACTCTCATTGTCCCTTGGATAAAATACAAACCTGCTATTTGTGGCCCGTCACTGTCTGGTTCCAACCTTTTTTTTTTCCCCCACCCCTATTTCACATGTTCGGTTATTTCCACTTCTGTGCATTTATGTGGGTAATACCATATATCTGGAATTCATTTCCCCCAATTCTACCTGAAACAAATGAAAAACCCCAAGAGATCGAGTTTTTGGATAATTAATAATCAGTTTATTAATTAAGCTAGCTAATAATCAATAAATTGATGGTCAGTGGTTTCTCTCCGTAACCAATGTATGGGATACAAGGACCCCAAAAATCCCCTTCCCAAGAAAAATCAAAAGCCAGAGGCTTCTTGAGGAAGGAACAGGAATTTTTATTCTCTTCCCTGGAAGGAAGAGGGCGGTAGGGGACAAGGAGAAAAGGTATGTTACAAAAGACAGAACAAGAATTTATACCCTAAGGCAGTCAAGCCCCCTCCCCCTGGCTGTCCCTTCTCCTGTTGGCTAGGAGGCGGGCTCTCAGTCTTGGTGCAAAATCTAACCCAATGGCAGATAACAAAGAAGCCCACCACTATCTCCTATTGGCAGGAAGTTGGGACTGTCCTTATTTGATAAAGGCCAAGCAAGGGAGGAAAAAAGGTCACAAGCAAGGATAGAGGTCAAAAACTCCTGAAAAAGGGTCTTATGCTTTTAAGGGTGTGGTGTACAAGGTTGGAGGTCTAAAACTCCTGAAAGGGGCCTAATGCTGATGACAACAAGGGAAGAGGGGGAAGGGTCCTAGGTTGTATAATTTCTTAGGAAACCCAGGACTCAGGTCTGTCCAGCCTCACAAAAGTCTCTCTCTGGTTTCCAGATAATTTCTCTCCCTTCTCATGCTGAGAAGTCTTCTCAGAGAGTGCAGAGAGTATACCCCACTCGCCAAAGATACCCAGTAAAGAACCTGAAAGCCTTAAATAACCCTTCTGAAAGAGAATTCCCTGGATAAATGAAAATCAGCCCTGACTGGCAGACATTTAATAAGGAGTGAGGTTAAATGACTTGATCATAAGACTCAGCAACCTTTAGCAATATGGACAGGGAAATCCATCTCCACCCAGATCAGTCTGATTGGTTTTATCCTTCTTGATCTGGGTCACCCTAAATTCTAATGTTAGGGTACAAGGTAGGAGCTCCTTTCCCTAGGGTAAGGACTCCATCCAGACTGAATTCTATGTACATTCTAAACAAAAGTTAGAACTCCTAGTTGGGCAGGATCCCACTCAAGATTGAAGAGCATATTTCTAGAAGGTTAAAAATAATTTCATCAATCAGTCATGTGCTTCAGAGAATGACTTTGCTAAGAGCTGGGCCTTAATGAGGAAATTGAAAAGAAAAGCCTGGATCTCAATTTAATGATTAGTTGTTAGTATAATAGTATATTAATAATTTCTTTCATATCTCTGCCTGCTGATATCCATCTTTTTGTTTGAGACTCAACTAAGTTACTCACCCAAGCCTTATTACTGGTCGCATTATACATCCGGAGCTTAAAGTGACCTTTCATAAAATTTCTTATAGCACTGTATCTGGACCACTTCTTTGTGTTTTTAACATTCTACCTAGCTTCATGGTTATTTATTGCATAGTGTCTCTTACATTCTCCCCGTTAAGGCAGTTTGGTTACCAGTGTCTAATATCATGATACTGTACATGTTTTTTTGTATTGAAAGGAAGTACAGAAGAAAGAACACTGGACTTGATGTTGGAATACTTGGGTTTCTATCCCAGATTTGCTATCTATCATGCTTGCATGACCTTAGGCAAGTTCTATCTCTATATTTCAGTTTCATTGTCTCTAAAATGAGGGTGTTTGGGCTAAATCAATGGGTACCATTTAGTGATTTGCAAACTTTTTAAGGATTCAAGTGATAATGATTCAAAGGGTTTATACTAAAAATTATTTAAATAATTGCAGTAAATAACTGTCCAATTATATTTTTTTCCTCTGTGAAAATGGATATGTGTATGTTTGAAGCATTTTGGGTTTTTTCTACAGGAATTCAAAACCGCTAATGATTATGTAAACAATGATTTTGGTGTTCATACAGTAAATACGTGAAAATTTGACCACTTCTGACTAAGCCTTGAAATGTGATCTTGAAATTTCACAACCTGTCATCAAATTGTTTTCAAACTTCAAGAAATTTTCAACATTTGAGTATAAATGATTACCAACAAATGGTTAGACGTGTGTATATATCATTGCTTATATTCTACACCCTGTACAAGAGTAGCTCTCTTGTTCCCCTGTTATCCTGTGTAGCCATATGATAACATTAAGGTGTTTTGAACATCAATATTTTTACAATAAAAATTTCAGACTATTTGAAAACCATAATTGCTAGGCAAGAGAAATCCTGAAACCATCACAAAACAATCACAAACATTCTATGGAAATTTTTTATATTGCTTCTCACACAGTATTCCAATTTAAATATCTTTTGTTTATGTTATTTATTCTATCTGGTAATTTTTCTAATGAACTGATTGATAACAGGGGTTGTTCACTCAATAGAGTTTCAGTGAGAGTATAGTTGCTATGCCAATGATGGGAAGGAAGTCACTTCTGAAAAGATTCTTTCCTTTCCAAGATTAGTTAACATTATTCAGAATGAAGCAACAGAGGACATATTTATAAGTTGATTGCATATCACTCCCTGTTTTTGACTAATTAACTCATGCCAGTCATCTGGTTGTTTAGGGTCAATATTAGAATAAAATGAGACTCTCACAGATCACTCAACAGTGAACAAAAGAAGATTTGTTTAGCCAAAGCAGGAAAAGAATACTCAACAAGGATAGGTATGGAAGACATCTCAAGTTGATTCAACTGACCAAAGTTCCTTTGTCTTAGTTGCTCACCATTTTTTACCAGCCAAACCTTATGCCTGTAGTTTTTTGTGGCTGTTTTTACTCAGGCAACCAGCAAGTGATATGAACAGCCTAAGCTAACCAAGTTTGAAGAATAGTTTCAATACCTTTCAAGGAAAAACTAGCCTAAGTTGCATGGTGCAGAGGTTAGGATATTGCTTCTACCATAGTCCCCTTACCCAGTCTATATTTTGGTCAAATTGGCATACTTGCTGACATTCATCTCCTGCCATACACAGGCTTTCCCACAATGACTTGTGTACTCTCCCTGCTCACCTCCACCTGGAACCCTTACTCCCTTAAAAACTCATGTCAAATTCCATCTCCTATAAGAGTCCTTTACCAGTCTTGTCAGTTGTTTTGTGTTGTTGTTGTTCAGTCATTTTCAGTCATGTCCAACTCTTTGTGATCTCATCTGGGGTATTCTTGGCAAAGATGCTGGGATAGTTTGCCATTTCTTTCCCAAGTTCCTTTTATGGATGAGGAAACTAAGGCAAACAGGGCTAAATGACTTGTCTAGGGTCACACAGCTGTTAAGTATCTGAGGCCAGATAAGTTTTCCTGACTCCGGGTCTAGCACTCTATGCCCAGAACTCTATGACCTACATTGTTAGTGTTCTCAAAATGACTTTGTATTTTTTAAAATATATTTTGTATTTCCTTCTCTGTGTCTATGCTCTTTGCTCCAATTATAATGCAAACTCCTTGAGGGCAAGAACCATTTTGATTTTATCTCCTTATGCCCATTGTCTAGCAAACACTAGGTGTTTAATAAATGCTTAATTGGAATGGAGTATATTGTGTCAGAAGGAGTCTGGGGCTGGCAATCATGACTGAACTAACTGCCTGGTGGTCAGTGAGCTCTCCTCCTGTTCTATCCCCACCTCTCCCAAAAGCATTAGCTGAGAAAACAAACTACCTGAAGTAGAGATAAGCATCATGCAAATACAAGGATTAGTTATTAGAGCTCCTAGAAAGGGTTGTCCCCCTCCCTCTGGTTCTACAGGTGGTCATTTCTGGGAGCCAAGATGTTAGAATAAGCAGTTAACCAGTGCAATTCTCCCATACTCTCCTCCAAACAACCATAAAATAGAGCCCTAAAACAATCCTGAAACAGCAGAACCAGCAAAAAGGCGGGGTGAAACAGTCTTTTAGTGCAAAGAACTTAGAGGATCAGCAAGAAAGGTCCATCTCATTCAAGTGAAATGGGAGCGCAGCCCAGGACAAAAAGTATCCCAGCAAACTTCTGGTTCTACAGGTGCAAAGGAAACCAGAAGACCATTACTTGGTTTCTAGATTCCAAGAGAAGCAATGTGTTTCTGACAAATAGCCAGATTACCGCTGTGATTTAGACAGAAGTAATTCACAATGTACTAACCTCCCTCTTTACCAAACTGACTCATAGGGCTAGATGCTTTCTTAAAGGAAATGGCATGGGTCCTCTCCTCTCCTCCCCTCTGCAGTTCTCCAGGATCCCCTAGGATGCCACAAAGCAGAGAGGCCAATGATAGTATTTGTTTCTTTCTCCTACCTCTCCACCTCTATGCTTCACCACTCCCCCCCCCCCAAAAAAAGGTAAGACTGACTATCACACTGAGGAGCCTATTCTGAGAAGCCCCTGGAGACACTAATCTGCAGGCTCAGACGTGCTAGGGGATTGGACAAGATGGGACAGTTTGGGTCAGAATGGGATGGAAGAAATGAACAGCCTCAAGACTGATTTATTTCAAGGGTCTGGCATCTGAATCCCTGGCCAGAAGCCAGTAATCAACAAGGAGCACAAGTTATCCGTGTTGTAAGCCAAGCCTGACGCCTGGAGCTTGGAGCCATCCCCCACCCAGACTGGCAAGTGAAGTGGTTCCAGTCAGGATGGGCACTGTTTGTTCAGGCTTTCTTCAACAGCAACAAAAAACAAAAAGGTATTTGTTTAGTTGAGAAAATGGAACTCTCTTAGAAGCCATGTGGCCCCAGGAAGGAGGGAAAAGTGACCAGTTTTGTGACTTTGAAAATAACTCGTAAGTGGCTCAAGCCAGTCTCTTCCAATATTGTTCACAGGTAGGTTTTTTGCTTTGGCTAAACTACATGCTCATCAGTGACCTTGATGGTATCTTTGCATATATTTAAACACATTATCCAAGAGAAGGATCAGAAGGTATTTTGAGAAATCCAGCAAGCAAATAGTGGACATTGGCATATTAAAGCAACTCAGAAACACAAATTTGCTTCTTTTTTTCTCCTCCTGTCCCTTGCTAATAAAATTTATGTTGTCTTATAGGAACCAACTCTGAAATTTTATGTAGCTCGTGTTTATCACTTCTGGAGTCAGAGCATCTGGGTTCAAATTCTGCCTCTGACAACCACCTATGCAACCTTGGGCAAGTCATTAGCTTCTCTGGGCCTCAGTTTCTTCATCTATAAAATGAGAGGTTTGTACCAGAAGACCCCTGAGCTTCCCTTTGGCTTACTTCCTGTATCCTCTTCCCAGAGAAGGAAGGAGACTTAAGAGGTCACCTTGTCCAAGGGTCCAGAAGCTAGGGTGACTTCCCACAATGAGAGGCACAGCCAGGACTAGAACCCAGGTCTCCTGACTCCCCAGCCAGGATGCTTTCTGTTTGCACCAATCTGCTTATAAGCATCTCATGAGACAAAACCATACATTCTTCTACTCTGGGTATAAGTGTCACTAATAGCATATGCCCACCAGTTTTACACTCTCATGAAGAAAAAGACACATGCTTCCCTTGCTACAATGAGTCTCACTCTTGTTCTGGTTCTGAAAAGTTTGACTGTACTCATAATCTTAACCTAAGATTCAGCCCATTCTGCCCAGAACTGAAATCTAACTTGAATAGCCCAATAAGGGCTACTTTCTACTGAAGTCAACAAAGAGAGCTTGGTACATTGTGGGAGAAACCATTCTAAGGTAAAGAACTCCCTCCCCCTGCTCTGCCCTCCACTGATTTGCATGAGTGTGCCGGTAGGAAGAGCCACTGTAGTTGGCACAGTATGAGCATCATGAAGTCCCATCCTGTGAATCTACAAGTCACATTTAGCTAATGATATATCCCTTCTCTCATCACGTGGAGCGGAGCAAATCTGACCAACATGCATCATCGTTGTGTTACCTCTCTTTCTTTGGTTCAAGCAACTATGTGGGGGGAGGGGCAAGAATGGGATTAATGATGGGAAGAAAACACTGTCTCCTTCTGAAATTTCATGTTCAGTTCTGAGACCTACGTTTTGAAAGTGGCCGTTAGCAATCTGTGGTGTACTCAGAGGAAAGTAATCCAACGGAGAGGACCCAATAGATGATTCCATCCGAGGGCCAGCTAAAGGAAGTTGGAGTGTTTAGCTTAGAGGAGAGAAGACTTAGGGGGCAATGAAAACTATGTTCAAATATTTGATGGGCTACCATGTAGAGCAGGGATTAGGTGAGACTGACTTTATTTGACCCCAGAGGACAAAGTCAGAAGCAGGACTAGGTGAAAAAAGCTAAGAAGTTACAATATTTTTGCCTTGGTATCATACAACCTCTGAGTCTCATTCACCCCACATAACCAACAAGTTGCCAAATCTTATCATTTCTGTCTCCACATCTTTCAAATACAGCCCCTTCTCTTTACTCACACAACTTAGTTCAGGCCAACAGCTCTCATGGATTGTTAAAATAGTCTCCTAACTGATTTCACTGTCTCAAGTCTCTCCCTACTCCAATCCAGCCTACACATAGCCATCAAAGGAATTTTCCTAAAATTTAGGTATGACCACATGACCACTCAGGTAGTCAATAAATTCCAGCACCTCTAGAATTAAATATAAATGCCTCCATTTACCATTTAAATACACCATTCCATCTCCTTTACACTAGCTTTTCCTCATACTTAGAATGTTCTCCCTCCTCAAATCAACATCTGACAATCTCTGGCTTCCTTCAGGACTCAGTTCAAGCATCACTTACTCTACCTTTCCTCATATCTCTTCCCACCACACTCCTAGAAGCTCATGCTTTTTTTCCAACAAAGCTGCTTTGTGCCCATGATGCATGTGGCTTGCATATACTTATATATGTGTATGTTACCTCCCCTTGTTGCTCTCAGAATGCAAAATCCTTGAAGGAGGAACTATTTTGATTTTGTCTTTGTGTCCTTAATGCCTAGCACAGTTCCTTGAATATAGTAAATGTTTGTTTTTTGACAATGGAATGGAATGTACTGGAAGCTAATAGACTCCCATCTACTGGAAGTATTTGTGCAGATGCTAGGTAACTATCTATCCCAGTTGCTATAGAGCAGATTACTATAATTAACAGAAGACTGGACTAGATGATGTCAAAAATTCAACTCTCACTCTTTTGGAAACCAAGAAAGAAGATGCCCTTTAAATATATGCTGTCATTTCAAGATAATGGAGAGTGTGTTGGACTAGAAGTTAAAATACCTGAGTTCAACACTGACTAATTCTCTGACCTTGGGAAAATAAGTCTTCCATGTCGAGTCATCTCTTGACAGAGAGGTGTTTGACTAAGTATACCAGATGAGACACACATTGATAGCCAATGTGAGAATTTGTCTTGTTTGATTATACAAATTGGTTACCAGGTTTTCCCCACCCACCCACTCTGAGGTGAGGGGGGATGGGAAGGAGAGAAAATAAATGCTTTTTAATTTTTAAAAACTAATTTAAAAAAGAAAGTAAATCTTCCCTCTCTAAACCATAATTTCTTCTTGAGTTAAATAGAGAGTATAATCCCTGACTGGCAACCTTGAAGGACTCTTGTCAGGACCACATAAGATAATAGGAATGAAAGTGTTCTGCAAACTGTAATGTCCTATATAATAATGACTACAATTCACAGTCCTGTAGCACTTCAAATACAAAATGGTTGTACCGTAACAACCCTGAGAAATTTATTAGCACAAAGATTATTCGTTCCAGTGTAAGATTAGCAAAAATGGCAGAAAAAGAAAATGCTAAATGTTGGAGGGACGATGAGGAAATAGACACATTGATTCACTGCAGTTGTGCCTGTGAATGGGTAGAAGCATTCTGGAAAGAACCTTGCAATAATATACATCAAGTTATTGAGAGTCCATGCTCTTTGACCCAGCTATACCACTGCTTGACCTGTACCCAAAAGAGATCAAAAAAAGAACAAAAGGTCTTATAGGTACAAAAATATTTATATCAGCTCTTTTTGTTCTGGTGAAAACAACAACAAATTAGAAAACTAAAAGGATGTAACTCAATTAGGGAATGGCTAAATAAATCCTGGCATGCGTATGTGATTGACTAGTATTCTACTTTAAGAAATAAGGAAATGGATAATTTCAGCGCCACAGAAAGACTTATATGAACTCATGTTAATTGAGAGAAACCAGAATAACAATGTATACTCTATATCAATATTATAGAAACAATTTTGAAAACTTTTGTAAACTATTGCAGAATGAAATGAGCCAGGAGAACAAGTTTTATAATAACAACAATGCTGCGAAGACAAACAACTTTGAAAGCTGTAGGAACTATAAGCAAGAAAATGACCATCCATGATTCTAAAGAATCAATGAGAAAATATCTCCTGTCAGAGAAGTAACAAATTTAGGTTTCAGAATTGTATATAAAAATATATATGTATATATTGCCATGGGAATTTTTTATTAGTTTTTTACTATTCAAGGCTCAGGGTCATTCCTCCTGCAACCTTTTATTTACTAAAATTCTGTCTTCTATTAATATTAAACTCTTCTTACCCAAACCTGATTCCTGTAATAATAATGTTAAGAGAAGACTGTTTGACGTTCCTTTGATAAACATCAAAAGGGAATTTGAGCTACCTAAAGTGATTTAATTGTTTATTTCCCATAGCCAACTATTTAAAGGAAGGATTTCCCTGACTCCATTATTCATGGTTATCTTGGTAACATGTAAATTTTCCCTCTCAATCAGCCTGTTTGTGAATCCTCTATATGTCATTTAATATGCAGTTTGACTTAGTTTATCTTTAAAGTCTGTTTAACTAGGCTTGTTTATGTGTGAGATTATGACTCTGTTTGTTCCACTTTTATAACACTGAATATGTCTTATGAATATGTCTTTTATTTGACTTTTAGGGCCTAAGAGGAATGTATAAGATTGCAATATGTAAAACAATTATTTATATGTCACTCTGATATAATTTTGCCAAAAGAAATCTCGTTAGAATCCTAATCTTTATTCAGATTTTATTTTGCCTGAGAGCTGAACCTCTGCTTAAACATAATAATAAAACCTAGGTTTTTCTTACCTCTATTATTTCGGCACTGGGGTAGGTAAATTTCAGAGCAGTTACCTACTACATAAACTCAGAAAGAAGATATTTCTTCCATAAACATACAATACACATACATGTATATATATACATATACATACTCACATATGTACAACTGTATACACATATATGTGAGTGTGTATATAGATGTGTATTTATATATGTATATATATATATATATACACACACACACACACACACACACACACACACACACAAACACACACACATATTTACAGACTATGAGGGAATTTGTTTTACCCCACTCTGGATATTTGTTGCGAGGAAATTTTTTTTCTTTTCTCTTTTTTTCAGTGGGGTAGAGGATGGGAAGGAGAGAAAAACAATTTCTGATCACGGATTTTTTTTTTTTTTAATAGAGAGGTTGTAGGGAAGGGTGATGCTACAAACACAATGTTGCCTGCACTTTCTGATGAGATCACTGTATTGGTAGTTCTGTTAAACTGTATTGTTAGTTTTGCTTAAGTCTTCTACTTTGTTATAAGAACCTTTTCAAGAGTGGGAGTAACCTATAAATATTTGTAATATAAAAGTTAAAGCATTAAGGGCTGGCTAGGTGGCTCAATGAACAGAGCACTAACCCTGGAGTCAGGAGGACCTGAGTTCAAATCCAGCCTCAGACAGTTTATACTTACTAGTCATGTGACCTTGGGCAAGTCAGTTAATTCCAATTGCCCCTGCAAAAAAAAAAATTTCAAGCATTAATAAAATTTTTTTAAAAGAGAATGACTTGCCCAGAACCACATAGTTTATACTATGTTATAGAAAGGACTAAAACACAGCTCTCTTGACTTCCAACCTTGAGTTCTTTCCACCACATTATATGAGTGTTAGGATTTTTTTTTGGGGGGGGATGTTGAACCTATAGGTCAGCACCTATTCTGCAAACTAAGAAAATAAAATAAAAGAGTTGGAAGGAAGAGAAGATTGTGACTTGTTCAGGGTCACGCAGTCAGTATGTGTCAGAGATGGGGTTTGAAGCCAGGTTTTCTGGTCTCCAAGGCCCACTCTCCATCCACTAAGCATGCTACCTTCAGAAATAATTAAGGGATTTTTATTATTCCTACTTGGCCAGAATCTTATACTACTCTTAAGAAATTGTTCCAGAGAGCCTGGATCACTTACCAAAGACCACCCAGAAAATCTCTACCAAATAAAGTCAAACTGTTTTTGTTTCATGGTCTACACAGATCTGAGCAGTGTATACCACATTCATGGGCAATAATCACATCTCTTAAGAAAAGGCAGAGCTCCCTAAGGCGACAATGAGGCTCTTTGTCTCCCAGCTCCATGCTTTCTCTCTAACATAAAGTTTCTTTCCTCCCTTCTCTCAAGGGATAAGATTTCCAGCTTACATTGGTCTGAATGTCAATTGTGTGGTTTTAATCATCCCAGAAATATTAATAATTTGCCTTTTATCTTTACACCCATAATCACAGTTTAGGGTCTCTAGACAAGAGATTCACATACTATATTTTTACATGTATACGCTAGGCAGGCTGCTGTTTTTGTCTTTTCCTTCTTCAAAGCTGGTAGAAGAAGTTCTAAATCAGCCATCCATTTCTCTTTTCTATTCAGTGGGAACTGAATGCCCTGCATACCTCCAATTGTTTTCGGTGTCTGCAACTAGGCTGATAAAAAGGTCGAACAATCTAATGCAAGCATTTATTAAAAACATACGTTTTGCAAGGCACGGTATTTCCTGTAAGCCAGAGATGCAAAGACAAACCTAAAAACAATTCCTAACCTCTGGTATCTTACATTCTACAAAGAGGAATACAACGTAGGAATGGGTCACCGTATGTACCTGATACTCCGAGGAGGAGCAAGGGGAAGAAACAGACTTCCAATAGGAAATCACACATGAACTGAGTCTTTAAGGAAGCTAAGGATTCAAAGAGGTGGAGATGAGGAAGGCCTGTTAAAAAAAATTCAGTGGGACTGATGGTATCGTGTTCAGGAAACAGCAGAAGAAATGTGAAATAATCCTGGAAAGTGGGATAGACACAAATTGTTAAGGTCTTTAAATGTGAAGCATGGTGCTTTATCCTAGAGTCAATTGGGATTCACTGATGGTTCTGTTGCAGTTTCATGGTGTGTTGTGGGGATTGCCTCAAAGAATTCAGAAATCAGACTACCTCTAATCCAATAAAAATTGGATTCAGAAGCATACTAGATTCCAAGAGGAACCAGCAACTTGAGTGAAAGCAAGATGGATTTTTAGAGGGTAAAGATGCAATTTCATAATAGAAATTATGAATATTGAAAAGGCAGGATGGATTTGTTATCTGTAAAATAAAGAAGGGTGATAATAAAATTGTCTCTGAGTTCCCTTCCATCTCTAAATTCTAAGATGATGGCAGCTAATCTTCTTGAAACTAGGAATTGTTTCCCTCCTTGTATTTGAATTGCTAGTGTTGAACATAGTGCCTGGCACTTAGTAGGCACCTAATGAATACTTGTTAGACTGATCAATTGACTGATCAATCTAACAGGAAAGCCAAGAATCCCTGAGCCAAACATATGCGACCTCAGTGTTATTCAACAGACCTACACCACTGAGTTTGGTTTCCAACATTGCTGACATTCTGTGGCCATAAAGGAGGCCTGGGAGAGGAACCCAGTCTTCCTCTCATGGGGAGGTCTGGCTGCTGGTCTAGCCAGGGAAGGTGGGAGGGATTGCTCCTTTTTCTTGGTGAGCCCTCAGCCTTTCTACAGAAAAAGAGTCAACCCCCACAAAACTGTCTGGGATTTGTTTACTTCCGAAACAGAGAAGCCTGTGTCCCCTTGAGAGGAGACTCTGAATCAAGTGAAAAAACACATGGCCAGCATCAGAGGATGGACTCCCACTGACCACTTAGTCTTCTGGTTCAAGTCCAAAAGGAAATACCAAAGCAAAGAAAAAAACAAAAACAAAAACAAAAAACCCCTAAGAGATAGAAGAGAAAGGCAAACAACATGACATGTTGGTATGGTAGAAAGAGTGATGATTCGGAAACCCCAGCTGCATCATTTTCTAGGTGACCTTAGGCAAGGCACTTCTTCTTTGTAGGCCTCATTTTCTTCACATATAAAATGAGGGTGTTGAATTAGATCATCTCTAATGTACCTGCCAATGCTAATATCCTAAGGCTATATTTATAATTTCCCTTAGAGGTAAGCTGATGAAGAATTACCCTAACCAGGCTAGGCATGGACCTTCTATCCCTTTCTCCAAAGAGCTAGCAACTCACCCTCAAAAATTAAACATGAGCCAGGGGAAATGATACCACCCATTAAATTTTGGGAATGATTTTGGTAGTGCCCTGGCTCTTGACCTTCACCAGCTCATTGTGTCAATATGATTTTTATATTACCTGTATGATAGTTGAGGTAGTATCATGGAAAATATTCTAATGATCTAAGTGGACCACACATTTACAATGCACCTGACAATGGAGCACTTTATACAGTGTGATTCAATAAGCATTTATTAATCACCCGACTTCTCTGCTGTCCTTTACAACATTCCAAGTCATATCTCTATGTCTTGTTCAGGCTGTTCCCCAGAACAGATTCTCTCTTCATCTTTGCAAATATTCCCTTTTACCTGAATCTTTTCCTGATATCCAGCTCTTTTGCGTACCTTGAATATTCCTCCAAAAAATTATCTTGCTTTTGCTACGTATATTTTGTGAATCTAATTATATGTATACATGTGCCTAGAATGGTGCTTGGCATATAGTGGATGCATAAGAAATGCTAGCCAATTGATTGGTATGAGAACATTGTGGATTTCTGAAATGTAGTTATACTGCAGGTCATGAGAGTTGAGAACACTGACGAGCAGGGAGCTGAGATTGTTGAAGGGAATAACAACAAACATACTTGAGCCTCTGAGTATGAGAAAAGGTATAGGAATAAAGACAAAAACTGAGAAACAGAATTGAACTCTGTGAGGCAGTGGTTCTCAACCTGTGGGTCGCGACCCCTTTGGTGCTTGAATGACCTTTTCACAGGGGTCGCCTAAGACCATCAGAAAACACACATTTCCTATGGTCTTAGGAACCGAGACACCGCTCCTCTATCCGTCTCCAGGGGGGTCCGCCCACATGCAGATATGCCCATATATGAGTATTGAAAGGGTTGGCATTACGAAGGTTGAGAACCAGTACAGTGTGAGGGGGAAAAAAAAGGAGAGAAAATGATTTGGAAGCTGCTGTTTTATGGGCAGCTGGAGGGCACAGTGATTATTGTGCTGAGCTGGATTCATGAAGACTCACCTTCCCGAGCTCAAATCTGGCTTCAAACATTTCCTAGCTTTGTGACCCTGGGCAAGTCACTTAACCCTCTTTGTCTCAGTTGTTCATCTGTAAAATGAGCTGGAGAAGGAAATGGCAAACCACTCCAGTATCTTTGCCAAGAAAACCCCAAAATAGGGTCATGGAGAGTTGAACAAGACTGAAACAACTGAACACAAACAAGTACTTAATAAAGGCCTGCTGACGTGTAACCTAAGTTGCGCCAGCTATTTTCAGTGTTATCAGACTTGGTAGATCTATTAAGGTAGTTTTCTCTCTTCCTCTGTTTCCACTTAAGATTTCAGATTCTCAAACCAAAAGATAAACACATTTTAGTAAATTGTATTACTCATATTGTCAGGAATCCATCATTCCTGTATTTTAAGCCATGGTCCAGGTATATAAATCCTGTTCTTAGGTACTGTTTTCCAATCCAGGGGTTCACTTCTTAAATCCTCCTTTGTGGTTTGTATCCCCAGTCTATAATGTGTAGTTATGATGAGGACACCGCCTTTATCCACAGGGTCTTCAGTGGTTGTGTTTTTTTATTTGGGTTTTTTGCCTGGAACTTTTTAGCAATGCTTTTCAGGTTCATTCTGGTGGTAGCATTTGTCCTCATGTGAATCACTCAGTACAGGTAAGTGACATCAAAGTCCGACAAGTCTGTAGAGACTATGACCTTCCAGATACGTGCCCTGGGCAGATAGGTGACCTGTCCATTGTTTATATCAGGTCTGATGACCAGCTCCTCAGGGCCACCCAGTAGCAATTAGTCACCAACCATGAGTGCTTATCTCTTCTTCCTCTCACCGCAGCAACAGAGTATCTCCCCTGATGGTACCTATGAATCTACCTTATCACTCCTTGGAGAACAAGAATCTTCTTTCTCTTGAGATAGTCTAGTTTCTCTTCTTTATGAGAAGACCATCATACTTCTTAAATATTTAGTGGTCCTCCTTCTCTTCCATCTCTGTCACATTTTTTCACCATTCAATGCCCTAAAAGAGCTTGAGAGTTTATTCTGCCTATTCAGATCCCTTTTCTTTTTTGTTCCCTTCAGGAAGTCTCTCTTCTATTCTCTTAAGGAACACAATGTTGCCCTTTTTTATGTAGAGATGTGTTCCCTTTAAGAGGAGATAGTGTAGTACAGCGAATAGGACACGACTTGGAGCTGGAAAGAACTATGTTCAAATCTTGTCTTTGATACCTTATAGATAGCATTAACTAGCACTTTTATAATGCTTTAAGATTTTCAAAGCAGTTGAAATATATTATCTCATTTGTAACTGTGAGATTCTGGGTTAGTTACTTAACCTCTTTGAAACTCAGTTTCCCCATGATAAAAATGAAGGGGTTGGACTGGATAGTCTCTAACATTGCTTCTGACTCTAAATCTATGATTCTCTAAGTCTGCACAACCTGTGACCCACAGACAAGTTGAAGGATTTGGGACAGCCCAGATTTTCCTTTACATTTTTTACAGGCTGCCCAAAATCACTTGGCGGGTCGCAGGTTGTGCAGGCTTGTTCTAAGGCCAACTTGAAATTTGTATATACACAGGTGTTACTTGATCCTGGAAGCAATACAAATATTACATATTCTTTCCAAGTCACTGGGAATTTCTCCTTTGTGCTTATATGCTTCCTTGAGGTCCTCTTCTTTTTTAGTTAGTCAATAAACATTTAGTAAGCACCTACTGTGTGCCAAGCACTGTAAAGAAAAACAAAAGACTAGAAGTTCACAATCTAATAGGGGAGAAAACACATAAACAATTATATAGAATCGAGTTATCCATTTACAGGATTTTTTTTTAATTTTATTATAGTTTGCATCATTCATTTCCACAAGATTTTGAGTTACATATTTTCTCCCCCTTTTTCCCCCACCCACCACCCCAAAACAGCCATCCCAGTGTGTCCCGCCTCCCCCAGTCTATTCTCTCCTA
>CM053589.1:17263812-17290790 GCA_028646515.1 Pseudochirops corinnae
ACTTAGCTTCTTATGCTTATTCTTACTCATGGTTCTTCAGACCACGAATTTTTTTACAATCTCTGTGGGGCTCTGCTTCCAGAAGGGAAAGCTCTGTCCCAAATCGCTGGGGTCCTCTCGGCTGCCATAGACTTCCGGCTGACTGGATAATGAAGACTCCAAGACCGAGGCCCAAGACGACGATCTGGATCCAGGCCACTCAACGCGAGAGCACTGGTCTGAAAACAATCACTCAGTCCCCCTGCTTTTTGCAGGCCGAGGCGAAGCTACAATGCAGAGGTGGGTGCAAAACCTCCGCCTTTCGTTTCTCTGCTCTGGAGACCTTTTGGCCGGATGCTTATCTCCCTCTTTCACAATCCCCACTCACGCAGCTGGTGCTAATCCGCTCACCTGAGAGCTTTTGAGAGCTTTCTCTGCACCTCCCACCTGGCTGCCCCAGGGCACAGCCTCGGCTTCAGGCCAGGCTGGTTTCGGTTCGCAGTGCTGATATGGTTCCTCGTAGCCGAGCTGACTTTAGTGGGAGGTATCTATGCATGCGTTTTGAAGTTCTAGGTTGGTCCAGAGTCCTATTCCATGGGTATTTTGGGGTGGCTATGTGAGAGCTGCGATATATTGCTGCTGCTACACCGCCATCTTGGCTCCGCCCCCTATTTACAGGATTTTTAAAAAGATGATCAATAGAGGAAAGTCATTAAAATTAAGAGTAATCAGAAAAGACGTTGTGCTAAAGGTGAGATTTTGGCTTGAATTTGAAGAAATCCAGGAAGCCAAGAAGCAGAGATGAAAAAGAGGAAGAATGTTCCAGAAATGGGAGACAGTGAGAATGCCAAGAGTCTGGAGATAGACTGACATATGTGTCCATGCATATATATATCAATAGATGCATACAAAATATATGCATCCCCATATATATGATCAATATGAAATAATCTCAGAGAAATGGTACTAGTAATAAGTGGAACCACAAAAGGCCTCTTCCAAGAGATAGGATTGTTAATTGAGACTTGAAGTAAAACAGGAGGCAGAAACAAGAAAAGAGAGACTTCTAGGCATTGGAGATAGCTGGTACAAATGCCCACAGATAGAATTTCCTCTCAATAGCCGGAGTATTACAACACAGGGGAAATGTTCCAGTTCTCAGAAAGGGAAATAGTATAGAGTCTAGAACCTATGGGTCAGTGAGCTTAATTTTGCTTACGAAATTATAAGAGTGTTATTAATGGATGAGTGGTGGCAAGGAAGCATGTATAGGAAGCTTGCCTCCAACTTAATAAGTAATAATAAATAAATAATAGGTGCACAACCACAGACAAATCATTTAATGTTCAAATGTTCTGGGCAGCTAAGACTAAAAATTGAAGAGACGGCACCAATTTCCATTGGTAGAGCCAGTTTCTTGCCCTTGGAGTTCGCTACACAAAAGAAATCAAAGTTCCAATATCTATCCCTTATCAATGGAATAATTTGTGAATACTCGGAAAGGGAAACTTTGGGGAGAGAGCAGATCACTAGAAGCAAGGCTTCATCAAGAACCATTCCAAGTTAATCTCATTTCCTTTTTGATAGTGGGATTCAATTAGGTCATAAAATATTTAAGTTTCAGGAAATTATTTGACAGAGGCACTTATATTCCTTTCATCCAAATGGAGAGAAATGGGTTAAATAATAGTGCAATTAAATGGATTTGGAAATGTTTTGATGACAAAATCCCCAAAATAGAGGATTCAACTTTGAAAGGAGCTTTCTAGCTGAACGTCCCAGGAATTTTCCCTTGGATGCGTCTCTCTTATGAATGAAGTTCTAGAAAGCCAGGTTGACAAAACTGAAGTTGAATTTGGAACTCAAAAGCTTGTGGAACTGAAAGTTGTAAACTAAATGTAAATAAATTAATTAAATTTTTAAAAAACAAGGGAAAAAATTGAAGTTGACAGGGAGGTAGACATTTGTTGACAGAATTAAGATCAAAAAGACCTTGACACCCTATAAGTGATTGGTAAGTCAATAAACATTCATGACATCAGGAAGATGATATCATGACTTGCAAGTGAATGGGATTTAAGTGAGGGAGGGCTATGCAAGGTCACCAGTATGTTAATAATATACTTGGGTTTAGTGCATAATATTTTCTTGACTTTGCTTGCTTCACTCTATCAATTCATGTAGATCTTTTCATACTTCTCTGTATTCATCACATACATCATCTTATAGTATAGTAGTATTCCATTACATTCACAAACTGCAATTTATTTAGTCATTCATTCAATGGACATCTCCTTTGTTTCCAATTTATTACTGCCACCAAAAAATGCTGCTATAAATATTTAGTATATATGGAGATCTTTTTATCAACAGTCTCCTTCAGGTATAAGCTTCATAGTAGAATTTCTGGGTCAAAGAGCATGTACATTTAAATCACTTTATTTACATAATCAAATAACTTCCCAAAATGTTTGTACTGATTCACAGCTCCACCAGCAATGTATTAGTGTGCCTACCCTCCTATACCCCTGCCCCTGTAAACATTGTCTATCCCCATTCTTTATCGTCTTTAACAATTTACAGGGTATAAAGTCAAACCTCAAAGCTGTTTTGATTCACATTTCTCTCATTAGTAATTTGAAGCATACTTCATAGAGCTGTCAATAGTTTGCAATTCTTCTTTTGAGAACTGTTTGTTCATATCTTCTGACTTTTTATCTATTGGGGAATAACTCATGCTTCCTGACTTAATGCCAAGACAAGTGACAGTATGTTAATAACATACCAATTCATCCTCCCAAGTTCAAATCTGGCCTCAGACATTTACTAACTGTGTGACCCTAGGCTTAACCCTGTTCACCTCCATTTCCTCATCTATAAAATGAGCTGGAGAAGGAAATAGCAAACCAGTCCAATATCTTTGCCAAGAAAACTCCAAATAATGACACGAAGAGTCAGACATGACTGAAAACAACTGGATACCAACAGTAACAATGAAGGACTTAGGAAAAGCAATATAGTTCACATATTGAATAGCTGTCATGCAGGGAAGGTTCTGGTTGACCCCAGAAGGCACAAACAGGAGCAAAGGATGAAATTGAAGGGAGAAAAACTTAGACTTCCTGTAAGAAAAATCTTCCTAGCAATTAGAGCATAAGCTAAAGTGAAATGGACTCCTTCAAAGGTAGCAACTCCCTTCCTGCCATGAAGTTCTTCAATCAAAGAACAGATGACCACTTCTTCAATGGATGAAGAACAGAGAGGATTCTGGATTGGTTATGTGTTAAACTGGGAGATTCTGGGGTCACTTCCAATTCTGAGATTCTGCAATTCTGTAAGATTGGACTGGAAAAATAGAAAGAGTATTGGATTTGTAGTCAGAGGTCCTAAGCTTAGGTTCAAATCCACTTACAACTTGGGTAGTCTTAGGCAATTCAATTCAGTTTAACAAACATTCGTTATTTATCAATTATGTCTTGGGCATAGGGCTACAAAGCTGAAAACAAGATATTCCTTGCTGGGCCTCGGTTTCCTCCATCGTAAAAATGGGTTGGGAGTGAACTAAATCATTCCTAAGGTGTCTTTTATTTCTAAATTGTACAAGTCTATGATTAGAAGGTCTCTGAGGTGTGTAACTCTTGAGAACATCAGAGAATCAAAGGAACTTCAGAAGTAGAGAAGATTGTAGGAAGCCATTTTAAATGAAACTTTTCAATGTACAAATGAACAAATAAGGATTAGAGGAGGGAAATGATAGAACTAATCATAGGCACATCCAAGAAGCTCCAAAAGCTCCCTCTTGTCTCTTAGGATAAAATGCAAACTCCTCTATTTGGCCTTGAAAATGCTCTGAAATCTAACTCTAGCCACTCTACCTTTCAGAACTGATTTCACATTTCTTTCCAGGAATTCAATATTCCAGTTAACCTGGCCTATTTGTTTGTACAAGAAATACGCCCTCATCTCTCATTCAGTGCATTTGCACATGCTCTCTTCCATGCTTCAAGATAACTTTTCTTCATCTCTGCCCTGTAACTTCCCCAGTTTCCTTCAGGGTTGACTTAGTTGCTCCCTGGGGACCATCTCCAGTTGCCCTGTTCTATATCTTGCCACTGGACACAGATGACTCCAGAGGAGAAGATGAGACTGGTGACTTTGCACAGTCCTCCATCACTTAAATTCAATCCACTTGCAAGTCATGCCATCATCTTCCTGATGTCGTGGTCCTCTTTGAGAATGAAAGACAAATAACAACTGTGAGTAGTCTCAGCTGTCCCACTGAATAGTCAACTGATCAGTTCCAGTTGAGCAACTCAGCTCCTTCTGTCCTTCCTTCCTTCCTTCCTTCCTTCCTTCTTTCCTTCTTTCCTTCCTTCTTTTCTTTCTTCCTTCCTTCCTTCTTTCCTTCCTTCCTTCCTTCCTTCCTTCCCTCCTTGCTTTCTTCCTTCCTTCCTTCCTCTCTTTCCTCCTTTTGTCATTCTCCCTTCCCTTTCCTTCCCTTCCCTTCCTTTCCCTTTCCTTCTCTTCCCTACATGAAGTCTGTTACGAATCCTGTCAGTTGCTCCCTCCACCCCCAACATTACCAAAACCAAATCATTCTGTATCTGCTTTTTATGTATTTTGCATTTATTTTTCCTGAAACAACATGAATGTAAGATCTTGAAGACAGGAATTCTTTTACTTTCATCTTTCTCCCTGTCCCACTTATCCCCATTACCTAACAGTGCCTGGCACACAGAAGGTATTAAATGAATGGATCCCAAACCAGATCACCAGTTTGCAGTACTCTTTCTTCTGTATGACTTCTTTTCAAACCTCTCTTACAAATAATGTCAGTGATATAGAGATCTTCCCTCTAGAGTCACTTCACAGCCCTAAACGCACAAGCAATGACTTCTTAATAGGCAAGCACATTTGACACTCCTATAATTCATGGTCAAGACCCTGTGAATGACTTCTGTTTCAACAATGCTACTGACTATGGCTGCTGTAAGCCTAGGATCTGGCCACCTGTGTGCAATCCCAACGCAACTGATATGGATCTGCTAACTAGGGAATTCAGTAAAAAAAAAAATTACTAAATAACTCATGCTTCATATGTGATTCTGGCTCCCTCTTATGCCAAAGACTAAGATCTTTAAAGGAATAATTCTATATCTGCACTGTCTGACTCATCAGTCAACTTTGTTCTGGGACAAAATGTTTCAAAGGAAAGGAAATCATCCAGTCAGATTACACATAGCTTCCCCAAGGGGTATAGAAAATGTAAAGAAAACCTTTCCAGACTTCATCTTTGAATGTGCCTTACGCTGTGTTGGACTAACAGGGTGGAAAATTAGCATTTCCCAGGATCACTTGGCATTAAGTCAGGAAGCATGAGCCGTTCTCCAATAGATAAATAGTCAGAGGATATGAACAAACAGTTCTCAAAAGAAGAATTGCAAATTATTGACAACTCTATGAAGTATGCTCCAATTACCAATAATGAGGGAAATGTGAATCAAAGCAGCTTTAAGATTTGACCTCATACTCTGCAAATTGTTAAAGATAATAAAGGATGGGGATAGTCATTGTTGGCAGGGGTATGGGAGGGTAGGCATACTAACATGTTGTTGGTGGAACTGTGGATTGGTACAAACATTTTGGGAAGCTATTGGGCAAATAAAATGATTTAAATGTCCATGTTCTTTGACCCAGAACTTCTACTACGAAGTTTATACCTGAGGGAGACTGTTGACAAGAAGGTCCCCATATACACTAAGTATTTATAACAGCATTTTTTGTGGTAGTAATAAACTGGAAACAAAGGAGATGCCCATTGATTAGGAAATGGGGACTAAATAAATTGCAATTTGCAAATGTAATGGAATACTACTATACTATAAGAAATAATGTATGTAACGAATACAGAGAAACATGGAAAGATCTACATTAATTGATAGACTGAAGTAAGCAAAATCAAGAAAATGATATACACTAGGACTATAG
Source organism: Pseudochirops corinnae (assembly GCA_028646515.1). Lineage (NCBI taxonomy): Eukaryota > Metazoa > Chordata > Mammalia > Diprotodontia > Pseudocheiridae > Pseudochirops > Pseudochirops corinnae. The sequence goes on from CM053589.1 coordinate 17,269,780, forward strand.
CAATGTAAATTAAAAGAACAATGAAAAAAAATTCCAAAGCCAATTTTTTAAAAGTATAAAAATGAAGAATGACACAAGGGAAGAGAGGAGAAAACCCCCGACCCCATCCCTTGGCAAAGGGGTTGTTGTTGCTCAAACATTTCTTTCATGTCTGATATTTCAAGATCCCATTTGGGGCTTTATTGGCAAAGATATTGGAGAGGGTTTGCCATTTCCTTCTTCAGCTCATTTTATAGAGAAGGAAACTGAAGTGACTTGCCCAGGGTCAAACAGCTAGTGTCTGAGGCCAGATTTGAATTAAGGAAAATGAGTTTTCTTAACCCCAGGCCCAAAACTCTAGCTGCCCTCTCTTGCAGATTTGTTAAGTGTCTACAATTGTGCCAGGCAACTTGGGTGTCTTGAAAGTTGGTAGTGCCCTCAACAAAAAGAAGAGAGTTTTCAAAAGGTGTGAGTTTTGAGGGGGGAAATTAATGGATTCTATTTCAGATGGTTTGGGGTTTTATATGGCTATGGGACATCTTGTCAAGATGTCCAGTAGGCACTTGGTAATGTTGGGCTAGAGCTCAGGAGATTGTCTGGGACTGATACAGAGATCCCAGCTTATCTGCATAAAGATGATAATTAAACCCACAGGTGTTGATGAGGTCATGAAGTGAGAGAGTATAAACAATGAAAAGAAAGGTAAGAATAAAGCCCTGGGATACATCCACAGTCAGAGGATATATGGCTAGGGAGGAGAACCCAGAGAATGTAATGTCATGAAAATTCAGAAAGTAGAGAGTATCCAGGAGGAAGCAACAATAGGCAACAATAATAAAGGCTGCAAAGCAAGAGATAGATAAGGTTTAGGGAAAGATTTAGCAATTAAGAGATCACTGGCAACTTTGAAGAGAGCAGTTTCATTTGAGTGACAGCTCTAAAGCCAAACAAAAGAAGGTTGGAAAGTTAGTGAAAGGAGAGGAAGTGGAGACATTGTAACACGGATAATTTTCCCTAGAAATTTGGCTAAGAAAACAAGGAGACCTACAGGACAATAGCTTGAGGGTATGCTAGAGTCTAATAAGGAATTTTTTTTTAAGGAGGTGGGGATCTGAATGTATTTTTAGGCACTGAGAAGGAACCTGTAGATGGGTAGAGACAAAAAGAGAGAAAGAATAAGAATATAGGGACAGCTAGGTGCTACAGTGAATAGAGCACTGGCCCTAAAGTCAAGTGGACCTGAGTTCAAATCCAGCCTCAGACACTTGAAATACTAGCTGTGTGACCTTGGACAAGTCATTTACCCCCAATTGCCTTGCATTTCACCCCTCTAAAAAAAAAGAATAAGAATATAATTGTGGAAGCAATCTGCTGAAAAATACAGGAGGCAATGGGATTCAGGATACATGAAGGAGGTTGACCCTTCTAAGGAGAAAGATCAATGCTTCATCAGAGACTGGAAGAAATAAGAGAAGAATAAGAGATGATGTCAAGTGGTTTTGAGGTATAGAAAGGGGAAAAGAGAGACCTCACAATAAATAGCTTCAACTGAGGCAAAGTCTACAGCTTCAGAGAGAGAGAGCCTCTGTGAATCATCTTGTTTTGCCTGCCTTCTATACCATACTCAGACAGGAATTCATTTGCCTTCCCCCCAAAAGCTTATTAACCCCCCTCTTCCAAGATGCCCTTATATTTGCACCTGGATGATAATTACTGCCTGACTCAGAAAGGATTCAAACCCAGGATCCCCTACCTGTGGCCCATGTAGTCAGTAGTAGGAATCTGCTAAGGAGGCTTGAATTTTAAATAAACATTATTTTACAGCAAGGATTCTTAACCTGAGGTCCATGACATTTTTAAAAAGAGTTAATATTTTAGTAACTGCATTCCCATGGAATTGTTTTCCTTGGTAATCCTATATATTATATTTTTAGTATTTGAAATATTATTCTGAGAAAAGGTCTGTAGGCTTCACAATGGGGATCCATGACATAAAAAACACTAAGAAACCTTGATATATAGAAATGAAGAGGTGAAGGAGTTTTGAATACTTCAAATTGTTAAATACAAACACACACACACACCTCAAGAAAGGAGAAAAATGGGTCAGATCGAGCTATTCAAAGAAAATATCCAAATACCTCAAGCCCTGGAACCCAAACACTCCAAGTCCTAAATACCTCCAAACATGCCTAACCCCAATTACCCAAGACTCCAAATATTCCAAATCCAAATAGCCCAAGCCTCAAACCCTTTAAAGATTTAGAAGGATTTCCTTTGGCCTCTTTCTTTTGGGTTCTCTAATATAAAAGTTCATCTTGAGATTAAAAAAAAAAATTACATCAAAAGGCATTAAAGAAACTTCTCTCTTTAGGATTTACATGCTAATCCAAATCCATTTCCTTATTAAACTTGTCTGTGGAGCCTCGCCCTCAGCTGAAGACTGTCAGGATCAAATACAGCCCTTTTCAACAAGAAATATTCATCTCATAGAGTGGCAGGTACAATTATCAGTCAAATTCTGTTTTAATTGCTACATTATTAGCAGAGATGACATTTCTGTAGATGGCTGAGATGCATACAAATTGAATGAAATATTTTGCTCCTAACTTTTTTTTCAGAGATTTTGTCAGTGGCAAAACCATTTCGATGATGTCAGCAAAGACTTTTATGTTTTCTCCCAAATATTCAATGCCATTCTCCATATGCTCCCCTCCACACCATCCTCATCTTCCCCCCTTGTGCAGGGACAATTTTTTAAAACATTGGATTCATATTGCTTTCAACATTTCTGCTACTTTTCAGTGACACCCCTCCCCTAAAAGCAGAACCCACTGAATGTTTCTTTCTGAATATTTAAAAAAAAAAAATCCTTCTGAAAGTCGATGTCTGACAAGATTTTTACAAACATAAAACGGTCCCAAGAATTATTTCTCCTAGAATGGATGCTCTGACTAGTGATCAAACTATTTCAGAGAAAGTTTTCTTCATTTTTGTCAAATATCTACAACACAGAGAAATGGTGGCCTAACCAATAGAAAGTTGGTCTCCCCAGGGGTCTCCAGGCGCCAGCTCCTCTAAGAAAGCATTGCCAAATTTTCAGTGTGAGCCTTTACACTCTGGAAGTCAGTAAATCCCATAAATCAGTGTTTGATTTATTGTTTTCTTAGTTGTCTAGGCTTTAAAATATTTTAATAATGCAGATTTCATTAAAAAGTGGATCTATGGACAGTATTTCCCATAGAGACAGTTATTCTGTCTTTGATATATATCAGTTGTGCAATCCTGACCAAGTCTGGCATGATCAAGCACGGTTACCTCATTGTGCAATTTTAGTGGGTTAGGTAAGTTTTTACTCATGCACCTAACAACCAGTAAAGTGCAGTCCCAGAGCGAATTGTAAAAATGGAACAGATTAACTCAATTCTAGTGCCTTCCCTCTGATAATTATCTATATACAGCTCGCTTTGTATATGTTGTTTATATGTTGCCATCTCCATTAAGTTATAAACTCCTTGGAAGAAGGGACTATCTTTGATCTCTTTTTGTAACCCTAACACTTAGCACAGTGCCTGTCATATAGCAGGCACTTAGACATTGATTGATTGAAAGCTCCAATAGAGTAATGGGCTTGTTTCTCTAGAGGTCTGGATCCACTAACTCTCCCTAAAGTGTCAGCATTTTGAGGGACTAATCACAGTTTATTCAATATATTAGCAGGTTATCATAAACAAAAAAAATAAACTGGAACCCATGTCTATACATTTTGACCATCCATGTAGCCTGTGCAAAGACCTATGGGAGAATAGAGGCATGGAGTGATCATGTACATCATGAGAACACTAGTTAACGGTGCTCAGGGGAATAACATGGCCTGACCTGCACATTCTTCCACCTTAATCCCTCAATTCTCTAGTAAGAATGTGTCTTCTAAATAATGATAACATACCTTGGTATAATTTATGATTCAAGGTTCCAATTGATGTGACTTTGAAAACCTGGGAGTATTTCTATAGAGTTAATAGCCTCTTTTGGATTTTAGTTTAATAACAAGTTTGTCCATTGCCAATTTTAGCAGATATGTGTAATGTCAGAATGTGAAACGAGAAACCATTTCTTGGCATAATTTCATTAATTTTTTTCTCTTTCTTAGAGAAAAGTCCTATGTTTTCACCTGAAGCCAAACTTTCCAGCTCAAATGTCATCTCTAAAGCTGAATTTTATTTTTAAAATGCCATACATTAAGAAACAATTTTGGAGTAGTTCACAAATTGATCATAAATTATGAGATCAATGTGAGAAAATATAGATTACCTATGAGGATAGAGAGGTTTAAACTAGAGGCTCCAAAATGGGAGACTATATTCTTGTGAAAATTCAGGGCAAAGTGAAGACATTTGGTTCTCGTTCCTGGATTAAAAATTGACTTGTCAGGTAATTCTTGGCAAGTAAGAACTTCTTGATGCCCAAATTTACCTTAATTGCTATTTAGCTAACTCTTCTATGTCTGAGGGAGGACATCAAGTTAATGATTAAGCACATTCTAGAATAGATGAACAAAATCACAAGCAAAGAGGAAGATGAGAGTGTGTGGAGAAACACAGTAAGAACAGTAGTTGTTCACTGGCCTTTTCCCACAGACCAGTTGAAAAACCAAGACCAAACCTGAACTAACCATCAAGCTAACCCATCCTTTATCCCACCCTATGCTTAAAGATCTAGAAACAGCTCAGAAAACTACTAAATCTACTGTAGGATCTAGTAACAACTAGAACCAGCTCAACTAGTCACAACTCAAACATTACTCTTGTATGGGGAATGTGGAGAGAATGCGCTATATTTGGGCCTGGGTCACCAGCCTACATCTGAAGATAGTCCCTGCAGACTCCATATTGTGGTATAGACTGGCTCCCAATTTTCCCACTTGCCCTAGTGTTCAGCAGATCATTCAGCCTTTGATTAATTTTCATCTGCTCACTGAAATCACTCTTCACATTGAAGAAACTCCTGAATTACACTCCAGTATTCTGTCACTCATCAAATTCCTTGTAACAAACAACCAGAATATTCTCAGACTCCTGAATTCATCTGTAATCATTGACTTGATCAACACTAGCCCTGAGATTTTATCACAACATTCTTTAGGAGTCCCAGAAGATCAGGGTAGCTACATCCCTTAATACCTTAAACCTGGAGAAAAATCTCATCTGTGAATCTTGCTAATTGTGTCACCCTGTGCAAGTCATCTGAACTTTTTTAGGCCTTAGTTTTCTCATCTACAAGACGGGGAAATGGACTCAGCTCCAACTCTAAATTGATGATGCCATGATAGTATGCATTCTTGGCATTAGCCCTGGCACTCCTATTCCAGAGTTAAAGGGTAATATAGAGATTAACACTTGGACTCATTTAAGAAGCCTTATTATCCTTCATGTGACTAGGCTTATTTATGGGACAAAAAAGTCACACAGTCACACTTAGCTATGCATAATAAATTTTTCCCCATGACTGGCATCACCCTATCTATTCCCTCCCATTCCATCCTTCTACCATGCCCCTCAAAATCCTGTTCCCACAAATTAGGGCACATAGTGTGGGGCAGCATAGACCACTACCCAGCATATGTTTATTACAACTTAAGTTACTCTAATTTTTTGTGTCTACTCCCTGTCCCTCTGGATTCCAACTTCCTGTTTTCTGTTACAAGCAGCTATACTGAAGATGATGGAGTAGAAGCACAAACTTGGTGTGGACTCTGGCTCCAAACAATTCCAATACCTATAAAAAAATGACTCTAAACAAATTTTAAAGCTACAGAACCCATAAAGTGACAGAGAGAAACAAATCTCCTGCTAAAGACAGCCTGACAGGCCAACAGGAAAGGTCTATAGCAGCACACTAGGAGCTGAGAGAAGTCCTGCAGGAGCCATGTGGTTCCAGCCCCAGGGTGATCCTGACCAGCAGCAATTGGAGTAGACTTCAGGAGAGTGAATAACCAGCAGCTGTAGCAGCTTCCAGACTTCTCAAATGCCAAAGCCAAACTAAAAGGTTAGTGTGGAACTCTGTTGGGACAGGGGCAGACAGAAGAGTGTGTTCCAGCTCTAGCCCCAGGGGTGAGAAGCTGTGGAAGCATGGCAGCTTTGCCATGTGGCTGCCTCAGGAGCTCCTGGCCTGCAGGTTGTAGGGGAACCAAGCAAACATTCAAAGGGTAATCACTCTTGCTTTAACCTGCTTGGATCTGGATCACGGTCTTAGGTAGTGGTCCTGGGGTGTGTGACCAGTGAGCAAGAGCTTGTGGGGGCTGTAGAGATGGCATCCTCCTAATAGCTCCAGCAGCTGCAAAACCCCCAGCAATTTGGGACAAAACTCTCTCCACTCTGGAAGCAGAGTTCTACCATGGCAAAGAGCTCAAGGGTCAAGTAATTGGCCGACAATATGAGCAAGCACAGGAAGCAAAAACAGACCACAGAATCCCTTTTTTGGAGACAAAAAGGATCAAGGTATGGAGCTGGAGGAAGACATCATTGTCAGAACTCCTGGATCAAAAGCCTCCAAGAAAAATATGAACTGGTTACAGACCATGGAGGAGCTCAAGAAGGATATTGAAAATCAAGTAAGAGAAGTGGAGGAGAAATTGGGAAGAGAAATGAGAATGATGCAAGAAAATCATGAAAAGCGAGTCAACAGCCTGCTAAAGGAGACCAAAAAAATGCACTGAAGAAAATAACACCTTAAAAAATAGACTAACTTAAATGGTAAAAGAGGCCCAAAAAGCCAAAGAGGAGGAGAATGCCTTAAAAAGCCTAATTTCCCAGATAGAAAAAGAATTTCAAAAATTCACTGAAGAGAATTACTCCTTCAAAATTAGATTGGAACAACTGGAAGCTAATGACTTTATGAGAAATCAAAATACTATAAAAAAGATCCAAACAAATGAAAAAAAGAGAAGGCAATGTGAAACATCTCATTGGAAAAACCACTGACCTGGAAAATAGACTCAGGAGAGATCATTTAAATAGTATTGGACTACCTGAAAGCCATTATCAAAAAAGAGCCTAGACACCATCTTTCAAGAAATTATGAAGCAAAATTGCCCTGATATTCTAGAACCAGAGAGCAAAAGAAAGAATTCATCAATCGCCTTGTGAAAAAAAAACCCAAAGAGAAAATTGCTAGGAATATTATTATAGACAAATTTCAGAGTTCCCAGATCAAGGAGAAAATACTGCAAGCAATCAGGAAGAAACAATTTGAATGTGGTGGAAACATAATCAGAATAACACAAGACCTAGCAGCTTGTACATTAAGAGATCAAAGGGCTTGGAATATGATATTCTGGAGGTCAAAGGAGCTAGGATTAAAACCAAGAATAACCTACCCAGAAAAGCTGAGTACAATGCTTCAGGGGAAAATATGGTCATTCAATGAAATAGAGGATTTTCAAGCATTCTTGAGGAAAAAACCAGAGCTGAATAGAAAATTTGACGTTCGAATACAAGAAGCAAGAGAAGCATGAGAGGGTAAACAGGAAAAAGAAATCATAAGGACTTATTAAAATTGAACTATTTACATTCCTACATGGAAAAACAATAATTGTAACTCATGAGACTTTTCTCATTATGAGGATAGGTGAAGGGAATATATATATATATGTATATATATGTATATATGTGTATATATATACATATATTTATATACATACATGTATACATACATATTTATGTATGTATAGTAGGGTTTACTACTATATATACTATACTATACATGTGTATATAAATATATATGTGAGTATGGGCATATGTATTTCATGTATACATAGACAGAGGGCACAGGATGAGTTGAATATGAAGGGATGATATCTAAAAAATAAAATTAAGAGGTGAGAGAGGAATATATTGGGAGAAGGAGAAAGGGAGAGATAGATTAGGGTAAATCATCTGATATAAAAGAGTCAAGAGAAAACTGTTACAAGGAGGGGAAGAGCAGTAAAGTGAAGGGGAATGGGACAACCTTCCTCTCATCGAATTTGGGTTAAGGAGGGAATAACATACATACTCCATTGGGTATCTTACCCTACAGGAAAATAGGGTATAGGGGATAAAAGAGGGGGTGATAGAAGGGAGGGCAGATTGGGGGAGAAGGTAGTTAGAAGCAAACATTTTTGAAAAGGGATAGGGTCAAAGGAGAAAACAGAAGAAGTGGGAGGCAGGACAAGATGGAGAGAAATATAATTAGTCTTTCACAATGTAACAAATATGGAAATGATTTGGGTAACTACACATGCACAACCTATATTGAATTGCTTATCTTCCCAGTGGGGGCAGGTGAGGAGGGAAGAAGGGAAAAAAATCTGGAACTCAAAGTTTCAAACACAAATTTTTTAAACAATAGTTTTTTACATGCAACTGGGAAATAAGATATACAGGCCCTGGGGAATAAAAATCCATCTTGCCCTACTAGAAAGTTAGGGAGGGTGATGTGGGAGGATATAAGAGAAAACAGATTGGGGGAAGGGGTATTCAGTAAGCTTGCTATTTTGGGGGGGGAGGTAGGGGAAAGACAGGGAGAAAAAACTGTAAGTCAAAATTTTGTGGAAATGAATGTGGAAAACTAAAAATAAATTAATTTTTTTAAAAAGCAGCTATACTACTTAATTTTTTTTCTTTTGTATCTTCTTTCTAATGCACTTCAGTCTCTGAAAACCAGTACTGCCATCAACCCTTAGAATGTTTCCACACTTTGTGAAGGAAACTATTGGGGAAGAAAAAGAAAGATGGCTCTCATGGCTATCAAACATATTCTTGAGTTTGAATCAATCTTTCCATAGCCCTAACTGGCTCACTAGGACAACTAGGTGGTACAGTGGATAGCGTGATGGGCCTGAAATCAGGAAGATTTATTTCTCTGAGTTCAAATTTGGCCTCAGACACTTACTAGCTGCATGACTTTAAGAAAGTTAGTTAACCTCATTTGCCTCAGTTTCCTCATCTGTAAAATGAACTGGAGAAGAAAATAGCAAATCACTCCATTTTCTTTGTGCAGAGAACTGAACACAATTGAAAAAATGACAACAACAACAATCCCTGGCTTACTTTAACCTAGTTTAACCTCTCAACCATTGTAGCATGGTTGAGTGTTACTTGCTTCTGTAGCCTTTTGATGACTTGGGGATGACATGCTTATTATATTTTCAAATGGTACACAGAGTATAGAATTATTAATATGCTGAATGGCTGAGTTAAGATCTATTAATATCTTGAAAGACTACAATTGTAGATTGAATTTAATAGAATAAATATAAATTATATACTTAGGTTTAGGAACTCAACTTCCTAAGCATAGAGCGAGAGAGACATAACTAATTAATTATATGAAAAAAATCTGGGGTTCAGAAGGGTTAAAAGCTCCATATGAATTAGCAGGTAGCCATGGTTGCCAAAATCTGTGATCTTAGGGTATAGTAAAGTATATGATGTCCAGATAAGGAAAGTGACTAATGCTCTACCCTAATTATCTCCCTTCCAAAGCATTCAATTCTAGACTACACATTTTAGAAAGGACAATGAAAAACTGGAGGGAGTCCAGAAACAGTTCTGATAAGGAGGGGAAACAATAGTTGTCTGAAGAAACAAAAAAGGTAGATATATACAACACACATGGGATACGAGACCCTCTGGAAAGAAGTGACAAAAGATGAAAGCAGAAACTTGGCATGGTGCTGTAAGAACAGTGTCAAAAGTGCTACAGGTCAGAATCTTCTTCTTAGTGTATGGTCGAATTAAGTATAGAGATAAGATCCTTGATTTCATTGGCATAAAGAACTACCCAATGAGGAAACCCTCTCACAGTCATCACCACCTCTGCAACTTCTAATCACTGAAAGTTGCCTCTCACATTCAATCATTCTTTTAGCACACAAAGTTGCAGTTCACCTGGACCAGGTGATATGAATTTACCAAGGACAGTCAGGTGCTGTCTCTTATCTCCTGATTCATCTTGGGTATCAATTCCCCATTGGTCCCTTTTCATTTGTCTTTTCTTGTCAAAAGATCAGTTTTCTTAGCAAAGAAAAGAGAAGTGAAATAAAAATTAAACAGTTGTTTTCTCTTTGTTATCAGTTATCACCATCCCTATCTTGAGCAGAACTTGTATCCTTCATTTTATTTCCTTCCTTCCTTGCTTCCTTCCTTCTTTCCTTCCTTTCTTCCTTCCTTCCTTTCTTCCTCCCTTCCTTCCTTCCCTCCCCAAAAGCAGAAATTATATTACCTTTATTCAGCACTAGAGAGGCAGTTCAATAGTGCCTGGAGCTGACCTCAAAAAACACAAAGAGCTATTTTCAAGTCCCACTTCTGATATACTTTGACCCTGTGACCTTGGACAAGATTTGAACTCATGTCTTCCTGCCTCCAAGTCTAACACTCTGTCCATTGTCACCAGAGCAAATACAGCCACATCATATTCAGTTCCTATCCTGCTATCAGAGAGTAAAGTCCATTAGGCATTATTGGAGTTAGTCCCCTTCATGTGCCTGTTGCTCTGGTTGCTCTTGGGTAGTGGGCAAAGCTAGAGCCCTTCTCCAAAGGGACAATTTGTGTGCTCTTCCACAAGCTCATCTGAATCATTAATCAGTCTAAGCACAATACCATGATAACTGAGGAGCTTCATTGTCCTGCCATGGCCATGAGTGTCTGTAATTGGTCAAGGCTAATTAATGGAAGCCTTTGTTCATCTTTACAATTGTCCATGTATCTATAGACCTGTTCCTTCCACCTATTCTTACCTCTCTTTCTGACAGCGTAACTACAAGTTCAACTGAGGAGGATCCCTCAATTTTTATACTGCTAAATAGTGTTAGGTAAGTATGGATTTAGCAGAGAATTATAGTGTCATAAAATTTTCAGTCAAAAAGGATTTCAAAGGTTGTACAGTCCAACTCCCATTTTATAGATAGTGAAACTGAGAGAGATAGCACATGGTTTGCCAAAAGTCACTTTAGATGGGAATGGCAGAGCTGTGAATAGAAAAATTTCAATACATTGGTCCTCTGATACAGAATCCTGCCCTCTCTCTGCTATGCTACACTGTCTTTCACGGAGACCCTGAACTTTTAACTTAGCTTCCATCAATAAGCTATACAGTAAGTCTAACCATGAGTGGCAATATTGAAGAGAGAATAACCCTCATGAATGTTTCCTCAGGAAATGCATTTCTATAGCTGCCATAGCAGATGATTCCATGACATTCACTCTCGTCTAGAAAGCTTGCCCTGAACACTGCCTCCTTCTCATACACTGCCTCCTGTTCTCCTTCATCGTTTTTCACAAAGGCTTCTTTTGACCCTTCCACCTTAGTCAACTCCTGTCTCACTTCTATCCCCCAATTTATTGCTTAGCCTCTGAAGAAAGTTGTCTGTTGCCACTCTCCAGTTTTCTCTGTACATGGAATGGAGTACCTTTGTACAGCAATCATATTAAGCCACATTGTTATTATTATAAACACACATTATTATTCATAACATAATTCTAAAACCACATTGGGGCAAATATACGTATGACACCACTTTCTTTGGCATCAGATGTTCAAAAAGCTCATACATCTCAAGGAAACTACAAACACCTCAGAGAGGGAGGAAAACATCTCTTATGAAGCCTGTGTACAGCAAAGAGCGCTATCACATAACATACTACTCACTTGGAATTTTATGTAAAATAAAGCTACTAATTTAGCAACTTTGATAATTTGATCCCTTCTAAAAATGTGCAGTCCTTCTGCAGTTTAAAAAAACACCGAACGTGTTAGAAATAATAAAGGCAGAGTATAGAATAGAGTTAAGCTGTTTGAAGCTGATATACTGCCAAGTGTCAAACAGCAATCAAAAAAAGAGCTGGATAAATCACCAACAAAAGCTTAGCAATGTGCGGGGAGGAAAGAGCCCCACACAATTCAATCAACCCAAGAACATTACTGTATTGTGCAATTGCCAGTTGTTGGTAACAATCTTGGCTATTACCAATGAACTGATATTCATATAGCACTTGGCTTAGATTGTGTTTACATGCATTATTAATTTGAGCTCAGAAATAACTTTATTGTATATGCGGATCAATAACATTTATTAAACGTGTAAAATGTGCCAGGTACTGTAAATGAAAAAAGAAAGATTTCTCTCAAGGAGTTTACAATCTAATGGGGGGGATAGGGAGGAAAATACAGAAAAAAAATAATAAAAAGCTTCCTGGGTGGAATTACAGTGAAGAAGTGGTTCTCAACCTTCCTAATGCTGTGACCCTTTAATACTCATATGTGGACATATCTGCATGTGGGTGGACCTGCCTGGAGACAGATAGAGGAGAGGTGTCTCCGTATCTAAGACCATTGGAAACACGTGTTTTCCGATGCTCTTAGGCGACCCCTATGAAAGGGTCATTCAATCCCCAAATGGGTCACAACTCATAGGTTGAGAACCGCTGTCCTAAAGTAATATAGCCAGGTAGGGAATAAGGAGATATCTGTCCAGAGTCCCCTGCTTAATTGCTGGTTTTGGAGTTTGGGGCTGTGCCCTCCAATCAGAGAAGCAAAGGTGTGAGTACCAACACTTACAGTACCTTGCAAGGTGATGAGGTTATCTCAATAATGAATTTCGTCATCAGAATGTGCGCAAGAAAATATGACGTTTATATCTTTGTCCATCAAGAGTACACATTTCAGCAACAACATAGCCATACCATGAGTAGAAGTTTAAAGAAATGATATTTTGTCACACATTTTATTAGAGATATAGGAAATATCTACCTTTGGATGCCAAATTATAGCTTCTGAGACCTTCCTGGGCTTTTTAGTTACTAGAAATTGAAAGTAAAATTCTGGCGTGGTTTTTTTCCCCTTTAAAGAGTATCATGCCCTGAAAAACCTGAAAAATTTTAATTTGAGGGTCTTCTGTCTTTGGTTGAGGGTGGTAGTTTCTTTTATACATGATAGCTTGTGTTTTTGCTCTAAAGATCAAGAAAAAAATGTTTGTTTTTTTTAATTTGGCACTTGTTAAGCTAGGGTATGGTGGAGCATCAACTTATTATCCTCATGTTACAGATGAGGAAACCCAGAAAGAGTGTATTGCCAAAGGTCACTTTAGACAGGAATGGCAGAGCTGGGAGTAGAAGAATTTCCTGGAGAGGGAAAGTGATTTGCTTCAGGTCACACAGAGAAAAAGCACTTAAAACCAGAATTGTCCTTGAATTGAGGGCTCTTGCCCACTGCTCTGTCATCATTCCTCCACTTGGTATTTAAAGCCCTTTAAAAACTTCTTCCAACTAATTGCAGATCTACCACATATTATTCCCCTTCCTTCACTGTCTGGGCCAACCAAAGTGAACTGTTTGGTGTACTCAAAAGCAACGTTCCCTCTCCTGTCTCCACACCCTGTGTGCCTGAAATACACTTTACTCACCTCTTAGAATCTCTAAGCTTCTTCAAGATCAACTCGAACTATACCTCATATGTGGGGCCTTTCTTGGTACCCCACCCCCTAGCTGCTAGTTGCTAATGTCTCCCTCCCCTAAAATTATTTTGATTTATTGTATATGTATTTTGCATCAATTTAAAGTCATAAGATGATAGATTTACAAATGGAAAGTACCTTAGAGACCATCAACATATATGCATACAGATTGTTTCTCCTATAAGAACATAAGTTTCCTGAGGTCAAGAGCTGTTTCATTTTTGTCTTTATATCTCCAGTACATAACAGTGCCTGGCATATTATAAGTATTTAATATATGTTTGTTAATTGGTTGATCAATCAAGGATAGGGTTAACTATATTCAAGGCTATGTGCTTGCTAACATATATATATTAGTATATATGTATATATACGCATATATATATATATATATATGTATGTATGTATGTATGTATTTAGAAAGAACACTTTCCAGATAAAATAGGGAAAAGAAAGTTTTGATGTTTAATAGTGTAAACTTCAGTTATCCAGAAAATTGGCTCATCCAGATTGATGTGAGATAAATGACACTCATTTTAAGTGATGAGCATAGTGCTCATCAGTAATACATTCTGCTAAATTTTAAACTAATTTTCTACAGAAAAGAACTTCTATTCACTTCTCAAAGAAAAAAGACAAGGGGTGATCTGAGGTTTCTTACTTAATATGTATTTAGTTGCTTTGACAAGCAAATAAGTAGCTTCTTCTAATGTCAGTCATCTTTCCTGGTTCCCTGAGGCATTTCTCTTTACAAGGCCATGACCTGGGAACCAAAGATAGCACAGGGCTTCAGTCTCAGAATTTAGAGAGCATCAAAGCAACCCAGTAATCTCTTCTCACTTAATGGATTAGACAAAGGATACAAATTGCCTAGTGCTTTTCTGGCAAAGAAGCTTGGCAGTTCTTTGGATAGACATCATATCCTTTCTAATTAGCTTCTGGAACAAGAGCCACATCCAAATCTCTATGAATAAAGTGTTTCCCAGAGTTTCAGTCTGGGGCATAAGACACCATGATACAGTTTCCCATGCTTCTTCAGAACCACAATCTCTAAATTGGTAGGATCCTGTCTCAGAGAGCATTTAGTCCAACCCACACCTGAACTATGAATTTCTTTCTACAACACTGATGGTAAGTAATTATTCAACCTCTTCTTGAACAGTTCCACAGACTGTGAACTCAAAATCTTCTATAGCAGCGGTTCTCAACCTGTGGGTTATATTCAATTTGTAACAATGAAAATACATCCTGCATATCAGATATTTACATTACAATTCATAACAGTAGCAAAATGACAGTTATGAAGTAGCAACGAAAATAATTTTATGGTTGGGGGGTCACCACAACATGAGGAACTATATTAAAGGGTCGCAACATTAGGAAAGTTGAGAACCACTGCTATAGAGAAGCTGAAACTGCTTTATCTCTTATACATAATTCCTATTTTGGAGAGGTGTGAGAGATCATGAGGATCAGAAAAAACATCTAATCCTTCTTCTTGTTGGAGAACATGTCTCCTTGACATCCCTCTCAATTTAAACACAAAGTCAGCACATTAAAACCAATGTACTTTTAGCAGAATTCTAAAATATCAAAATTGGAAGGGACCTAAGAAAGTATAAGGAAGCAGCATTATATGGTACAAAGACAACTAGTAGAGGAGGTACAAAGTTCAGGTTCAAATCCTGACTGGTACATACTACTTGCTTTTTTAAAATATAATTTTAATAATATTTAATAATTGTAAAGTTATAAATATGATTCATAAAATATAATATTTCAATAATAATTTTCATTATTTTGTTAAATATTTCCTAACACAAAAAATTTATATTCATTTTTTAAATTCTCTCCCTCCTGCCTGCTCCTGCCCCACCCCTTAAGAAGGCAAGTAATGTTATATTGATTATACATGTGAAGATATTCAAAACATATTTTCATACTAGCCATGTTATAAAAGAAAACATGCACCAAAAAGCAAGAAAAACATAGTAAAAAAAAAAAGTATTCTTCAGTCTGTGCTCAGAGTTCATCAGTTCTCTCTCTCTCTCTCTCTTTCTCTCTGTCTCTCTCTTTCACTCTCTCTCTCTCTCTCTGTCTCTCTCTCTCTCTGCCTCTCTCTCTCTCTCTCTCTCTCTCTCTCTCTCTCTCTCTCTCTGTCTCTCTCTTTCTGTCTCTCTCTCTCTCTCTGGAAGTGAAAAGCCTTTTTCATCATGGATCCTTTGGAGTTGTCTTGGATCATTGTCTTGATCAGAGTAGCTAAGCTTTCCACAGTGGATTATTCTTACAATATTGCTACTACTACAAGCAATGTTGATGCATACTACTTGTGTGAGCTTGGGTAAGCCACTTTAACTTTCTGGGTCTCAGTTTCCTCATATGTAGAATGATGAAATTGGACTAAATTGCTTCTGAGGTCTCTTCTGGCTTATCTATGATCTATGATCTGGTCCAATGAGGAAATTGAGGACCAGAAGGTATAAAAGATCTCCCCACACAGCTAGTAAGTAGCAGTCTCTTCTTCAAGTTTCCTGACTCCAGATGCAGCATTCTATATACTATACAATAGCTTCACATACTTTTCAGGGAGGAAGTAGAAATTCCAGGTCCATTTATGTTGAACATAAGAAGGAAATCATGCAAGGGTAATTCACATTAGATACGATGCCCCTGTTCCAGCTCTCCTTCTCCAGATTTCACAGTGGATTAGAATAAACCACAAGCATAAAACCGTGCCTGACAGGGTGAAGCCCCTGATGCATCAAGAAATGTCCTTCTGTCAACAAACTACCCTATTTAGCCTCTTCCACCCCCCATCCTGAAACCCTGACAACTCCCTCAGCCGTACATTCACAAAAACTGAGGTGAGTGTAGCTTTAGAGTGAACAAGGCTACCTCAATTACCAGTCATCAGGAGTTTCAGAAATGCATAAACAGCCACTCAATTTGACATTGTCAAATCACCAAAAATGTTTCTTTTAGACAGCTGGCATAATTCCTGAAACCCACTGAGCAATAACATGAGACTGAACAACCAAGAATACATGAGCTCAGAACCCAGAGAAAGATGCTTGAGGAAGACCCAGGAGAGAAGAATCAAATATGGAAGAGCTTCAGTGGCTTAGACTAAGCCGAGCAAAGACTAGGAAAGGGGCAGTGGAGATGGGGGTGATCCAGTAAAGGGGAAAGGAGGAAGAAAAGAGTAGTTTATAGTTGATCATGCCCTGCTCGGGAGTACTTTGGCAGCTATTTGTCGTAACAACAACAACAATAATAATAGTTAACATTTATTTAACACTTTCAAGGTTCAAAGTGCTTTATAAATATATCATCTGATGCTCACAACAACCTTGGGAGGTAGATACTATTATTATTCCCATTTGACAAATGAGGAAACTTTGGCAGGCAGAGGTTAAGTGACTTGTGCAGGGTCATACAGATAGATTATGTCTGAGGATCACTTTGAACCCAAGGCTTACAAATTCCAGAACAGCACTCTATCCATTACATTACTTTGAAAAACTTAGTAACTGATCAGCAAAATGAATGACCAACCAAAATTTCAGAGGTCTCATGATTGAAACATACTATCTATCTCTAGATAAGTTGGTGATAGACTTGGAGTACAGATGAAGGTAATTTTTTTTTGCTTGACTATATATGTCTGTAATGAGTTTTGTCTTTCTTTTTCAATGAGTGGAGGGGGAGCTGGGAGGGAAAGAATTCAAAGCTGAAAATTAAATTTTAAATAATTTATTTTCCAAGGGTCTTGCCAATGTAATCAAAAAGGCTTTAAATCAAAAAGAATTTGGAAGGGAATGTCTACTTATATAGATTCTCCCAAGTAAGAGGTAATAAAGAGTAGCCACAGAGAAAGAACTGAGATACCCACAAATTTACAAGAGAAAAAATTCAAAGAAATAGATTGTAGGAAAAAATAAAAAACCATGACTCATATACCCAAAGTTTAATGAACAAACAAAAAGGAACTAGAGGTTTATCATAAGCAAGGCAGCAAATCTTAGTTCATAGGTACCAATGAGCTTTGATGGGATCAAACCCATGACTGGATAATGGCTCTGGAAGTATATGCCTTATTCAAAAGAAATAAGATAGGTAAAAGGATCTGGGGGTTGGTAAGCATTATAAAAGGAATACTTATGTGAGGAATCCGGGAACCAGACCCGGGAAGCATGAAGGAGCATGTCTAGATGAAGGTCAAAGGAGGGAGAAACAAAAGTGATTTTGTATTTGCGATATTCTACAGACCAAATGGACAGAAATAGGAAATAGACTAGAAATTTGAGACATAGAACACATGGCATGTGCTAGGCCAATGATGATACAGAGGCATGATACAAAAGTAATGGGAAAGTTGAATTATCCAGCCATCTCCTGGAGGTCTTTCTCTGCCAAAAGCAGACCCTAACAACTTCTTGAATTACCTTATTAACCACTTTATTTTTCAAAAGGTGAAGGAAACAGCATGGGCAAATGCAGTTCTGGATCGAATTGTCATCAACAGTTAGGAACTGGTTGCTGGAATAGAAATGATGGGAACTTTGCAGGAAAATGAACCCAAATCTGACATACACCCTAGATGTTAGGAAAGCAGAATTCAAAGGATTCAGAGGAGTGATAAGTAAGTGAACTAAAATTCTGCAAGAGTATTCAAAGATGGAAGATATTCGGAAATGAAATTCTCAAAACATAAAGGGAGATAATTCTTGTTAAATGGGGGGGGATGTATTCCTCTGAAGGGGTTGATGTGAATACACAAGGAATTTGCTGCATAACTTAGATTTTAAAGGAAATAGAAGATGGAAGCAAGAGCAAGTAATGGAAGATAAATATAATTATGTTATTGTCCTTTAAAAAAAAAAGGGTCAGGGATATTAAATCCCAGAATGATCTGAGGCTGTCAAGGGAAGCTAAGGACAACAAAAGATTTTGTGGGTTGCTTTCTTTTGCTTTGTTTTGATTTGATTTTTAACTGTGGGGAGAAAAAGGATCAAAGAAGGGAAAGAACCTTTGCTTGGAAGAACCTTTGCTTGGGACAATGATAACTGACAACAGAGAGAAGGCAGAGCTCTCTGTTTTCTCTGCAAGGAATGATATTTATACTAGAAATGACAAGGGAGGAAATTTTGATTAATATGGAGTCAATATCTAACATCATCAGTAAGGAGTCAGTAAAAGAACCTCCAAGGTAGCCTTAATAAATCAAAGGACCATGCTACTACTGAATGCTGCCCAAACCAAATTAAAATGTAATTACGGAATTTTAACAATATACAATAAAAATGCAATCAAATTTAGGTAAAATTAATTTGTAGTTTTTTAAGTGAACATCAGGTACCCAAAAGAAACCTAATGAATAGTTTAATAACCACATGTCTATTTGAATGTGACACCACTTGTGTAGAGGATTAGCAAATATTTAATGAAGATTTGCTATCAGTGACAGAATGATACCCAATACCTAGCACAGTGTCCTACACAAAACAAGCTCTCAATAAACATTTGTTTATCGGTGGTTAAGACAATTGTGGTCATACAGAAAGTATTCAAAGGATTTAAGGATCCTACATAAATGGAATTGTTTGCATTCTAAGGAGGAAATGTGTCATTTCCTTTTCTCCCTATCCTCCTCTCTTCTTGGCAGACTACTTTGGTTGTCAGCATCAGAATGAGTCACAGCCTTGTCCCAGCAGTTGGAGAATTGTGAATAACCAAGTAATTGGGATAGTTGTTAAAGAGGTGTTAACAGCAAAGAGTGCTCTGGTCAAGTCTTCAGAGGTTCTGCCAAAGGGAATGCTGAACCAGAATATCAGGATAGTTCTTGCTATCTGCTCCTGTTTTAACAACAATGTAACATTTTTTAGTTAATTTATTTATTTTTAGTTTTCAACATTTACTTTCATAAATTTTTAATTTTCTTTCCCCTCCTTCCTCTCCTCCCTTCTCAAAATGGCATGCAATCTGATATGGGTTCTACATATACATTCCTATTCCTATTTGAACATTAGTCATGTTATATAAAAGAATTATAATGAATGGGAGAAACCACTCCATCATGAGTCCTTTGGAATTATTTTAGGTTCTTGCATTGCTGAGAAGGGCAAAGTCTATCAAAAATCAGTCATCACATACTGTGTCTGTTACTGTGTACAATGTTCTCCTCCTTCTGCTCACTTCACTCAGCATCAGTTTGTATAAGTCCTTCCAGATTTTTCTGAAGCCCACCTGTTCATCATTTCTTATAATACAATAGTATTCCATTATAGTCATATATCACAACTTGTTCAGTAATTCCCCAATTGATGAGCACTCCCCCAATTTCCAGTTCTTGGCCACCACAAAAAGAGTTGCTATAAATATTTTTGTACGTGTGAGTCTTTTCCCATTTTTATGATCTCTTTGGGATACAGTCCTAGAAGTTGCATTGCTGGGTCAAAAGGTATGTATATTTTTATAGCCCTTTAGGCATACAAGATAACATTTTTAAAGGACATATTATGTGTGGAGAGGAGAGATCATAGAGTCATAGCTCTGCATCTGGAAGGAATCTCAGAGGTCAGTTAGTCTAATCCTTTCATTTTATAGATGAGGAAATGGAGGGCTAGGGAGATTAAGTGGCTACCTGAAGGCAACACCTATAATGAGTATCACAGGTGGAATTTGAATCCAAATCTTTTGATATCAGATTATATGAGTAAATATGACAATTCAATTATAATTTTTAAATGTATTAAGTGCCCACATTGAAAAATTCACAATAGAAAGATTTCAAATTAATCAGAGAATTTGATATTTTAAAACTATATTTTATTCTGAACTTGAGGAATAAAATAAGTATTTCTATAACATAGTAGAATAACAAATCTATTATGTATACTTTGCTATTCCTTTGAAATATATAAAATTATCACATAACTGTCTTTTTTCCTTTTTTTCTTCTCTCCTCCCCTCTGCTCCAGAGATAGTTACCATCAGACACAGCAATACCCCTCACCTTGGGCCACCACTTGAGTTGAATGCAAATATTTAGATTGGAAAGGATAAGTCTATGATTAGTCCAGGACTCTGCACAAACGTTGCCCTCATCACTCTCACATACCATCTATCTCATCTTCTTATAATCAACATAGTCTTTTAAATGCCAATGTTTGCTGCAAGGGTGCATCCACGAAGTTTTATTTCATTTAGGCACAGGGAAGACAGTGTTGGTGATGAGAAAGAAGGTCATAAGATGTACAAGTCTTCAGTAGTAAGTGACCACTGCTGTTGCTGTTTTAGATTCTGTTCCTCCCAAGGACTCCCTGGTTTTCTGTGCCTACTCTGGCATTAAAGTTACCCAGAATTATGAGCTCATCCTATTTCAGTATATCTATGAAGAGAGTCTCCAGGTCTTGACAATTTCTTTTTTACCTTATCAGGGTTCATCACGGTAAAACCATACATACTAATGATGATGCTTTCCTGCAAGTGACAATTGCATCATCATGAGTCTGTTCTTTGGTAGGCATGCAAGCTT
>CM053589.1:17291290-17328054 GCA_028646515.1 Pseudochirops corinnae
TGACTTTAGTGGGAAGTATCTGTGTGCGTTTTTGAAGTTCTAGGTTGGTCCAGAGTCCTATTCCATGGGTATTTGGGGGTGGCTATGTGAGAGCTGCGATATATTGCTGCTGCTACGCCGCCATCTTGGCTCCGCCCCCACTAAATTAGTTTTGATTGCAAAACCTACATCAGCTTCATGGTGCTCCCCTTCACTGTGGCCATTCCAGAAAAATGTAGCCATCTCCAATTTTGGTAAGCTGGCTTTCATTTGCCAGTCTTGTTTCATTCAGGGTTGCTATTTGGATGTGACACCTGCTGAGTTCTCTCTCAATAAGAGCTATTTGTCTTTCAGGTCTACTGAATTTCAAGTTGTCCGTAAGCATGCACACATTTTGTGCATTAATAATGAGTGTAATCATCTTAGCAAAAGGGTCATTTGTGTGTGTTTCGACCACA
Organism: Pseudochirops corinnae; assembly: GCA_028646515.1. Taxonomy (NCBI): domain Eukaryota; kingdom Metazoa; phylum Chordata; class Mammalia; order Diprotodontia; family Pseudocheiridae; genus Pseudochirops; species Pseudochirops corinnae. The sequence goes on from CM053589.1 coordinate 17,291,728, forward strand.
AGATGGGTTGATGCATTACCTGATGCAGTAAGGAGGCCAGGGTTGGGTGAAGCAGATCATTTTAGGGCACCTTTTCTAGCCCCTTCCTCACCCCAGGAGGTGAGTAGTTCAGTCTTTAAAAAAAGCCTTCCCAGACACCCAGGGGGCTGCCAAATCCTACCGCTGCTGAAGTGAAGTGAAGATGACCCTATAGCCTGGGCCACCTGTGGGCAGGGTTATGACTATAGCTCTCAGTGTATCCACACCTGTTGCTTCATCACTTACTTTTTACCACAGGACTTTGAGGTAGATAAAAATGGTAAAATGGTATGGATGCTGTCTTTTGATTCGAGTGTAAATTAGATTTAAGTGAGGCAAAGTTGCATGAGGTCATTGGCCTCACTTTGTCTTCAAGATTCAAAGTCCAGTGGCAAGACAAAGTCTACATGACTGGTGGCGACTTTAGTGTCTAACCAAGCTCTCAGTGAACCACAGTACCTGCTTCGGCCACCTTCATGGCTGTTGCAACAAATTGCTCTCATCTGCTCATTCCATTGTGGAAATCTTCACGTGTTTGGGGTAGACAACCACCCTAATTCACCAATGGGTCTGAGACCCCTCAGTTGCCCTCAACTTGATTTAACCCATCTGCTGAAATGGTTTGCCAGGCTGAGGCCACTGCACATGTTATAACCTCTTGGAGCCACAAGTGAAACTGGGTTAATCAAGTAGACACCAAAGGTGAAAAACAGCCCTCGTCAGGGTTCAGCACTTCTCACACCAGAGGTACTAGTCTTCCCTGAACACCTATACCCCCTTGTATGTAGTAGTTGTCTACCTAATGTTTGTTGGGTTGGATAAGGTCACTAATAACCTAGTATGAAAGTCTGAAACTGATCATCTATAAATCTTTCTTTTTTAGTGTACTAAAATTTTCAACAAAAAATGTCAGCTGTGTCCAATATATATTTCTTCTGTTTTATTTGTGTTTTTGTTTTTGCCAAAAGTAAAAGGAATGTGATAGGTATGGCTCAATGTCTGGTTTTGTTTCAAGCTCACTGGCTTAGTTTGTTGACTGCCTGTGGAGCCTCCCTCCAAGGATGGGCAGGGTAGAAGGGATCCATGCATTATCACTGTTTCACAGCTGGTTGGGCTCCCAGCCATGACGGAACTGGCTTAAAACATATGGTAAAACAATAGTAGAGCTAGGTCTCCAACCAAAGCCATCTAAACCATAATTGACCCATTGAGTCTCATTCCCTCTGTGTGTGTATACACATGTATATACATATATATATGTATTTGTGTATATATGTGTATATTTATATCATATTTCAAACTATGTTATAAATATGTATATATCCACATATATACACGTGTATGTGTGTGTATGTGTATAAAGTCTGTTTTGGCAGTGGTTTGACTCCCTTGTTAGAACCTAAATCCAAGTTCTTAAAATGAGAGGACTTGATACCTGAAATGGAATAATCTATCGGAAGAAGAGCATCTCTTCCTGTCACTTTACCCACTGGGTAATTTACTAATAGAAAGAAAGAAATGAAAGAAACAGTGTGTTTGGGTGTTTGGAAGCTGATGACAGCTGAAAAAAATGAATAAAGTAAAAAGGTTTCCATTGTTATATAGCTATTCAACTTGGTCAACTACTCAATTGTTCATTTCAAGCCAAAAATAAGTATTACCTCCTTTTACAAATTTTAATATCCCTCAGAAACCTTCTCATTTTACATTTTTGATCTCGTCTTTGGATTGTCTCCAGATGGGTCTATGATTGGGATTCATACAAGTTTCTGATCTTAGGACTTCCTCTCCACCATAAATCATCTTTTATAGCCTCACTCCCCTTTATTACTTCCTTTCTCCTGCTCATTGTTCATCTGTATTAAACAGCATTAAGTCCAGGGAATATTTGAGATCTGTTCCAATTTTGTTTGAAAATTACTTTGGAAGCCAACAGTTGAATTTTCCTAAACTTTTTTTTTTTTTCCCCACTTGGGACCCTTGGTTCCTTCCAGTTGTTGAAGAAGGTGACAGTGGGCCAGTTCTGGATACTATTCTTCCTTTTAAGGTCCATTTCTCAATGGCGCCAACAAGCATCTCATGTTTCCTCAAGAGTCTATCTCCTGAGTTAGTATTTGGGAGCTAAATTCATTTCCTGGGCTATGTATGAACTCTTCTTGGCAAGCTGTGAATTCTCTACCTCGTTAGTCACAATGTAGCAACATTACAGAGCTGTAAGGGGAATCACCATTGAAAAATTGATTCTTGTTTTTCTGGTATGGTGCATAGAGTACTGACTTCAAGATCTGTCCACTCATAGGACATGGTCCTGTACCTTAAATTTTGCTCAATAAGAGGTTTCCCTAAAGGATTATATTTACACTCATTTATTCCCTCCATTATCTTCCTAAGAGATCTGAACAAACAGCCTTTTCCTTTGCTCCAAGAACTTAACCTTTATCTTCCATGAATAGCAAATCTCTATAGAGGAGAACTTTTATAAAGCCCAAGGACACAGGCTTACCTGTGTACCTCATCACAGGATGAGGATGATAACAGTAAACATCTCTTGCACATTAACAATTTTTAAAAGTTTACATCTGATCATCACTGCTCTAGTGAGGTGACTATCCCAAGTCATCTTATTCATTAGCTCAAGGGTGTCAAACACACACACTATGGGCTAGTACACCAGCAGAACTCTCAAATGTAGCCTGCACTAGATTAAAATGTAATTAGAAAATATTTAACAAATAAATAAAATGCAATATAACATAGACAATGTTAATATATGGTTTTCTATGTCAACATGCATACACAGGGATTCCTTATGTCTGGTGCAGTGGCCTCAGTTTCTATTGGAGTTAGCACTGCCCTAGTTGTTAGAATGTAAAACAAGAGGTGATTTGTCTAAGATTATTATACAGCTAACAGAGACAAAACTGACGTGACACGTAAGTTTTCTCATCTTTGGCATGAGGTTCTTTCTCCTATACCAGGTAGCCTTATATTCTCTTTATATTCAGGGTCTCACAGCTGATTGATTGATAGATCAATTTCATAGAGGCCTTTAGTGTTTGTAGAACACTTTCTAACGCGAGGTTCATGAAAATCTCAAATGTAGATGATCATACAGAATGAAATTTAAAACTTTCTCACTAACAATATTTATAGACTAACTGAATTCACAAATACAACAATAACAGCATAATTAACCTTTCCATAGCATTTTAAAATTTCAATATCTGTGTGTGTTCTCATTTTCGCCTCCCAGTAACATATAGTAACATCTATACAGTCTTTACCATGTGCCAGGCACTCAACTAAGTTTACAATTAGTATCTCATTTGATCCTTAAAACAACCCTGGGAAGTAGGTGCTGTATAAGATTACTCACATTTTACACACAAGGATATTGAAGCTGAAATAAATTAAATGACTTGGCTAGGATCACAATTTTTGAAGCAGAATTTGAACTCAGATTCTTCCTAACTCCAAATCTAGGATTCCACCCACTGTACACCCTAGCCATCCATGTAAGCCCTCCCTTCACCAATACAAATGATATCTCCTGAATAGCTTTCCACCCTGTGTAGCTCTTTAACAGAATTGTACATAAATTAGGTCTTCCAGAGAGGAACTAATCAATGTGCAAGATTGGTTCTTCCTCTGGTTCTATTCACACTTGTGCACAATCAGGCCCAGTAAAGCTCTAGGGCTGTCTTTTCTGTTATTCTTCACTCTCCCTGTATACTTACCCACCAGCTTTTCTAGTCATTTCTGTCCTCACTAATGTCTTTCATTCCATTCTTTGCATACAAGTCATCATTGGTAACATGGGGTAGCCTACTTATATCTATTACATGCCTTTGGGGTTACCTGCAATTTTCACTCTTTTGAGATCATGTTGTTCTATGATTTGCAGTCAAAGAGCATGCCTGGGTTGGCAGTGAACTTTTAAACCTCATTAAAAATAGGGACTTTTGCTTTCTGTACACAGAATACAAGTGAGTGCTCTGTTCCTAGAAGACATTCATTTGAAGATTTTAGTTGTTGTTTGTTTTTTTTCGGAGGGGGGAAGGCAGGGTAATTGGGGTTAAGTGACTTGCCCAAGGTCATACAGCCAGTAAGTGTTGAGTGTCTGAGGTCAGATTTGAACTCAGATGCTCCTGACTCCCAGGCTGGTGTTCTATTTACTGCGCCACCTAGCCTCCCCCATTCATTTGAATATTTAGGGCCGAACAGTGACTGGATGACCACCAGAGGGAATTTCTACACTGGGTATGAAGTAGGACTAATGATCTCTAGTCTCTTTGACCTCTCTGGTTATTCTCTGATTTACCAAATTGTATTGGACCCTTTGCTCTGGCCAGCCAGCTAGCCTACTTCATCAAACAGAAGAACTCAGCTCTTCCAGGGCTACATTATTCATTGGACACACAATAGAATTTTCTCTCTCAGAGGTCATCAAAATTTCAAGAGACTTCACATAGTCTTCTGTCATTGGGAAAGTTAAGAATCTATTCATTAGTGTGAGTCGGCAACTCTTTTAAACCTGATATGTCTTATTGTGGAAGACAACAAAATCAAACAATGACAGAAAGAGTCTGAGCATATCTGTTCCTCTGGCTGTCCTTTCAAACACACACAAAATGCCCAGGAAACCCAAGAACAACACAACCTACTCCATTTAGTCAAAGAAACATTAGCAATAAGATACAATTCAATCTTGCAGATGTATATTAAATGCCTACTATGTGCAAGGTCATCCTCCCTAGCCTGCCCCTGATGTAAGGATGTACCCCAAGCCTCTGTCTGGGCCCTCTCCCCTTCTCTCTGTGCTTTCTCCGTGGGTGATCTCATTAGCTCCCATGGACTCAGTGATCATCTTTTTGCTGATAATACCAAGATCTACATTTTCAGTCTGAGCTCCTCATCTCCAAATGCCTGCTGGCCATATCTGCCTGGAAAACCCATAGGTATCACAAACTCTCCATGTCCAGAGGAGAATTTATTTTAAGAGTTTATGAAGCATCCACTTTAATATGTCTAAATGGTAGTAGAGGTGCAAGACTGGAAGTCAGGAAAGAGGTTAGGACTGGACAAGGAGATCTGGGAGTCATCTACATAGAGGTTATGATTTTAAAACCAGGGGAACTGATGGGATCACAAATCACATAGGAAGAGAAAGTAGTGAGTCCACAACAGAGTCAAGGATGTGGATGAAAGCCTAACAAAGGAAAGAGGAAAAGAGTAAGCACTCAAATAGGAGGAGCACTATGAGAGAACTATGCCATGAAAACACAGGGAAAAAGGAATATTAAGAAGAGGATGATCAACAACGCCAAATGCTACAGAGAAGTCAAAATGAGATTGAGAAAAGACCATTGGACTTGTCAGTTAAGAGAACATTGATAACTGTGGAAAGAGTAGCTTCAGCTGAATGATGGAACAGCAAGCCGAAAACCAGAGAGGTAGGAAGAGAGTGAGAGTAAGTCATTTTCGACTGTTATAAATAGTCAAATTCACTATAAAGGATATATGAAGAAAGATGCTATCTGTATCCAGACACAGAACTGATAAATAGAAGTATGTATAAAATGATGTTATATATTTATATATTATATAATATTATATTATATATGTGTGTATTTGTATATGTGTGTGCATATATAAACATGTGTGTATGTATATATACATATACATACATATATACATATATATATATTTGTGTCTAATGGTAGCCTTCTCTAGAGTGGATGGTGATGAGGAGGGGAGGGGAAGAAAAAAGAAAGAAAAAAGAAATTTACAGAATAACTTTATTACATATTTTAAAGAATAGCAAGTTGTACATAACAGGTTTGCAGTTTCATGTGCAATCATCTTTTTTATTATACTATGTTATGGGAATGCTTGTTTTGTCCATAAATAAAAAATAAAACAAAAAAAAGAAGAGAGTGAGAAGGGGAAAAGGGAGAGGAACCTATGATATAGAGCCTTCTCATGGAGTTTAGCCACAAAAAGAAGGTAAGATATAGGGCAATAGCTCATGGAGATGAATTGATCAACTGGGAGCTTTTTGAAGACAAGGGAGATGTGGGCATGTTTGTAGGAAGTATGGAAGCAGCTAGTGGAGAGGAAAGGATTAAAGACTGATTTGTAAGAGCAAAGGGGTTGGGAGCAATCTGCAGGAGGAGATGGGATGGAATGAGACCACCTGTGCATATAGAGGGATTTGCCTTGACAAGGAGATGAGCTTCCATTTCATGTGAAACAGGGAAAAAAGAGTGGAAAAAAAGTGATGTGAGATGAAGAACAGCAGAGAAGAGGGAATGACCTCAAGTTTTTTTGATGAGAATGAATTGAGGCTCTCAGCTGGGGGGAGGGAGAGTGGAGCTGTGACTGTTTTGAGGAGAGATGGAAAGGTTTGGGAAAGGCAATATGGTGAGTGGAATAATGAATTGAAGAAGATAGTCTTGATGCAGTGAGAACCCAGTTGAGATAATATAACACAAACTCATAGTAGGCCCAGTCAGCACAGTTTCATTATTTTCTCCAGCACATATGAGTAGGAGCAAAGGCAACGGATGATGGTAGTGATCCAAAGCTGGAGTTTAGCAGTGCCAAAGAGATGAGGGACCAAAGAGTAGAAGACAGAGTTGAGGTGAACTGATTTACCAAGAGTCAAGATAGTTAAGGAAAGCATGTAACCAGTGTAGGGATGATGGCCTGGGAAAGAGCTGAGGGGCTGAAGAATGATATCATGTTGAGGATCAGCAACAGAATTTGGGGTTACAGTGTAGAGGGGATAGGTAAATCACAGCCTATCATGATGAGATAAAGGAATTTCAGAGTTTATGAACATGGGAGAGGTATATTTGTGGAGGGCAGTGAGATTTAGGGTATGACTATCTCCGTGTATAGCAGGGGTATGATGGAGGAATAGATCACATTAGAGGGTGTTCTCAAAATCTATTAACAGCCACCAGAATCTTGATTAGGTGATAAATATTAATTGAATGAACCTTAAAGGAGAAGTTACCGAGTGATGGTGACAGAGAGCCTAGAAGTAGCCATGGGGAAAGAGAAATAATCCAACTCTGCCATCATGACCAGTGAGTTAAAGGTATCAGTGAAAGCACAACTAGAACTGGAGAGGGTATCCAGGGAAGTTGTGTCATCCGGAATGAGCAAGAGTTCACTGAGAGAAGGAAGGAAAAAGTTAAATAAGAATTTTAACTTGTTACTTGTTCAGCAGCATTCCAACAAACAGCTTTGGAGTAGGAGACTGGGATGGGGATGGGGGAAATGGGGCTTGAGTTAATTGGAACAGGAATTAGCAGTCAATGGGCTATGGAAAATGGGGTTTGAATAATGGAAAGCAAAGGTTCAGAATCAGTAGAAGTACGTTAATCATTAAAGAATGAATGCAGGTAGGTTCTCATCATTCACAACCTCTGGTGGAGTTGTTGCAGGGCATTTGGGCAGCTGCAGATGACTTGAAGGTGGGGGAAGGGAGAGATGGCACATAGAGCCACCTTCCTAATGCCACAACCCTTTAATACTCATATGTGGGCATATCTGCATGTGGGCAGACCCACCTGGAGACGGATAGCAGAGTGGTGTCTTGGTTCCTAAGACCATCGGAAATATGTGTCTTCTGATATGTGAAAGGGTCATTTGACCCCCAAAGGGGTCGCGACCCACAGGTTGAGAACCGCTGGCATAGAGGGTTCCCACACAGGGCAAGATAAGCTCTAAGGAACTGTAGGAGACTGGAGAGGATCCAGATCTTTTGTAACCAGAGGGAAAAATGAAGATGGAAAAAAATCCACCCAAAAGGAAAAGTCCCAGGAACATGAGAGTCAATAACTAGAGCTCCTACATCAGAGAAAAATATTGCAAGTAGCCAGAAAGAAGCAGTTCAAGCACCAAGGAATCAGAGCCAGGACTGCAAAAGCCTGGTAGTTTCTGATAAAAGCTAGAGGAGATTTTGGAATAGAATATTCAAAGAGGTAAAAGAAAAACTACCAATAATATCTTACCTTGCAAAGCTAAATACTACAACAGGAAAAATCGACCTTTAACAAAACAATCTCTCTGAGATTATCTCCAATTTATCTCATATATAATATATATTATATATGTGTATGTGATATATGTTGTATATACATCATATATACACACATACATACATATATAAACACAGATACACATATATGTATGTGTAGATACATAGATAAATCTCTTGTACATAGTTTTTTGCATATTTTGTTTCCCAATAGATCACAAGCTCCTGAAGAGCAGGAACCAACTGTATTGTAAGCTTTCTGTTACTACTACTTACAGCTTCCAAGGCCCTACCCTGAGACTGCCTCAAAAAAACAATCCATTTTTGTAGCCCCTGGAAATGGAATTTTACAGGTTATGTGAATCTTCTCTGGTACCACTGGGAGGCAGTGTTGCTGACTTTGCTTGGATTAGGGGTGTGAGTGGCCAAGTGAGGGCATTTTCCTTTTTCCTATGGGCTGATATTTTTTAAGACTATTTTTTTTTAAGTTCCTGGGATAGAAGATGTGACTTATTGTAATTTCTCACTGAAGTTCTTAACCACTCATTCTGTTGAAAATGTCAGGGTTTTGCTTAAGTAGATATGTGGGAGTCAGGCAGTTGATCTCCTGTTCAGGTGGTCATCTTGGCCAGAAGTCTTCTGCTCCCTTTTCTATCACAAATTCTAAATGGAATGGTCTCTTCTGGCCAATGTTCCCATCATTTCTACTGCAGCAACCAGTTTTTCCTTCTTCACCAGAATCAGATCCAGAATAACCATTCTTCTTATTGATTCTTCAATTTTTGAAGAACAAGATTAACATTAAGATTGTATTATTAGGTACTTTGCTTTTGGCAGACAGAGAGCTATAGCAGATGTCCATTTGATGAAGGCCCCCATTATTACTATGTAATGTTATGCTTGTGATATATTTCCTGGACTCCTTGTCTACCTCTGCCTTCTGTCCAGGTGGCCTGTAGTTTACTCCCACAATGATATCCCTCCACTGACCCTCATCCAAATTCTCTCCCATCTTTTCCCTTCCTCCAATTCCTGGATTTCATCATAAGCGTATCTTCTTAATATACCATATCATTCCCCACATTTCCCCCTTTCATCTATTCTGTTCCTTGTGGGAAAAAATATCCTTCCAGAGCATGTTCTATTCATCCTAGTTTACCTCTGAAAGATTTAAATCAAGGAATAAGAAATTTTAATTCCAACTCACAAGGAGACTGAGGGCCAATCCCAGGCATGGCTGATGTGCTGATTATGGTAGCCACCTTTAGCTCCTACACACAGTTTGTACATCATCTCACACTAAAACTACCTGTGGACCAAGTGATCCATTAGAGAAGATTCTAATGGGAAGTTATGGTGGGGGAGTGGGAGATAATCAATTTAACATTACAGTGTGCTAGACACACTGGCTAGGAGTATTTTTATGGTGTGATGTAATGGAATCTTCTGCCCATGGAGAGAATCTTTTGTCAAAACCTTAAAGAGGAGGATGGTAGAGGATTAAGAAAAGCGTTACTTACACCCTCAGACTCCAAAACATTGACTCTTTCCGCTAAGCCATACTGATCTTCTACTGATAAAGTTTATATGATGGTTAGAATCCTCTGTTTAAGAACACAGGGAAGTATATAATCTAATGCAATTCAACAAGCATTTATGGAACCCCAAATGCATGGCAGGAACCACATTAGGCCCTGGAGATAAAAAGACAAAAATGAGGGGAGTAGCTAGGTGGCATAGTGAATACAGCACTGGCCCTGGAGTCAGAAGGACATGAGGTCAAATCCAGCCTCAGACACTTGACACTTACTAGCTGTGTGACCTTGGACAAGTCCCTTAACCCCAAATGACCTGCCTTTGCCTCTCAAAAAAAATTGACAAAAATGAAAATACTCCTTGACCTTAAGGAGCCCACATTCTTTTGGACTCATTAAAGTAAGATATGACTTCGTAGTCAAAATTAAGATGGAGTTCATTTATTTGGAAAATCCATTTCTATGAAACATTTAAATCTGTAGAGAAAATGGATGGTCGGTACATATAAACACTTATAACAAATATGCTGTCTCCAAGATCTGCCCTCTCTCTCCTGTTGTCTATCTTCATCTCCATCTATCCTCCCAAGGAAAAACAATATTGACAGTAGGGATGTTGCAATAGAATAAGGAGTCCTTCATAATACAGTAAAGTGTGATTAAGTAGGTGGAAAATGATTGCCTAGACCAACTCTTTGCCACAAGGTAGATTCTCTTGTATTCTCAAGAGTTTCCGCCATTCCATCTCATTATTCAGTCCCATCCCACTTCCAACCCACAATGAAAACCAGAATTATTGATAGTTACATAATTTTTATTATTGAATGTTCAAATCAAGAAACCTCTATCCAACCTTCCTTGATCTTATACTCTCATCAAGGAGGGCAAAACCAACCAAAACTTCCTAAACAATGATAGCTATTGACTTAGTTTTCTAAGGCAGCTTCAATACTGAACATTAATTAAGTGTTTGCTGTTAAAAATAAAGGAAACTGTATAGGAGAAATGAATACAGGTGAGGAATAACTGAAACCGGCTTTCCCTTCATAGTTTTATTCGGCTGAGTTCTTCTGGAATGTAAGTATTTTGTGAGAAAGGTATCTGAAAACACAAGCTCACAGGGGGATTTGTCTGGAGAACATCATGATTCTTTTCCAGCCTAAAATGTAGAGATTATTGAAATAATCCCTTCTGTTCGAAAGCTTGTTTTTTTCTTTAAGTTCAAAGCTCTTACCACTTTACTTAATCTCATAGGATCCCTGCAAGATGAAGCAGGGGAGGAGTCATCTCCCCTGTTTAACATAGAACTGGAGCAAAAGAGTTTAATGAGCTGGCCAAGGTAGCATGGTAAGTAGGGGCACAGATGGAAGAAGAATCCAATTCTTCTATTTCTTAGAGCCATACTTTTCCTGGTAACCTCTATTTAAATGTACTGTATTCCAGTTTTCCTTCTGGCAACTGGCTCATACTAAATGATAACCATCTTTATAATGAACATTCAGTCTACATGTTTAGAATTCGGGTCCCAACATAATGGTTTGTTTGTTGAAAAAACAAACATTAGTTAGTCCTCATCAAGGAGCTTATAACTTTGAATTGTATTTTTAAGTAACAATCTTGAGAACCTAAGAGTAAACATAAGTAAAATTCATCTTCCCTTTGATCAGCTAACACTCCCAATTTAGGTGACTATGAATAGTCTGTTAGATTGGCAGTGGATGGTCAATACAAATTGAATCTCTGTCTTTAGACATTAAATGGCTTATGGACTTTTAACATACCCATAGTATGATAATTAAGATCACAAAAAAGGAGTTTAACCTAGTAGGAACCTTGATTCTGATGTGTGTTCTGACATACACAATCTTCTCCAAATATTGCAAACACAATTTCTGCACTTATATATTCACTTTTGACAAATAAACGTAACTTATCACTAACTCAGCACTGACTTTCATCTTGATAAACCAAATAGAGAAAGTGATAAGAGTATGTGGCCAGGGACACTTCAAAGCCCAGGGAGAAGAAAGTCAAACTTTCAATTGACAAAGAAATCAGATTTTGCTTGCTTCCCTCAAAACTCCTGGTTTTCTTGCTGGTAACCATAGCAACCTCAGAAAAGAAAAGGAAAAAAACCCAGTATCTATATATAGCATAGCTATGCCTAAGGCCATATGGAGCAGTCACTATCTTTATATTTGATGGCATTTTCATATTTAGAGCATGCCTAGAATTAGCAGATCTCACAGCAGCTCCCATGCCAGCCTTGCAGAAGGTTTTCCCATTTTTCCTTCCTCCACCTCTGGCTGTGTTCCCATTGTGGGAATTGGAAGAGCTGAGAGGGTGGGGAGACCAGGAAAGACTTCTTGAAGAAGGTAGTATTTGAGCTGACTATTGAAAGAAATCAAGAAAGCCAAGAGGAAGGGATGAGGAAGGAGACCATTACAGAAATCAAAGACAGTGTGACAGAAATTGTCCAAGGATTTATTCACAATTAAGATGCAAAAACATGTTAAAAACCTGTATATAATAAGCGCGGAGTCCTAGACCCATAGTATACAAAAACTAGTTGGTCTGGAGCAACAGTCTTAATAAAGGAAGGAGAAGAGAAAAGGACCAAATGAAATAATGTTTTTTTAAGTATTTAGTACAGTGACTGGCACAGAGCAGATATTTAATAAATTCTTGTTTCCTCCATTAAAACATCTTACAAAATCTCACAAGGACAGGATTGAAAGATATGATAGAGCATTTAAATAGATTTGGAATTATTTGAACTAATCAGTAAGTAAAGTGTCTATATTTACTGTAATGGAGTTCCTTAGATCCATCCTTGGCTCTGTACTGTCCTACATTTTAATCAATGATTTGGAAGAAGCAACAAATTGCTGTTTATGTTTCTTAGATCTTCAGATGACACAAACTACAGAGGACTAGTTAACATATTGGATGACAGAATCTGAAATAAGAAAGCTCTCTTTTCTGGAGAAGATAATCAGAGTAGTGAAAGGAATAGAGACCATGTCATAGGATGATTGGTTGAAGAGACTAAGAATATTCAGCTTCAGAGCTCAAAGAGTACTAATAATCATAAAGGGATATTGTTATATGGAAGAGGAAATAGATTTATTCTGTTTGGACAAAGTGTTGGGACAAGGAGCTACGTATAGAAGTTGAAGAGAAGCAAATTGAGACTTGATACAAGGTAAACTTCCTACAATGGGAGCTACCCAAAAAAGGTATGGCTTTGCCTTTTGAGATCATGGGTTTCCCATCACTGGAAGTCTTCAAGCAGAGGTAGATGACTGGTTGGGAACTGTTGTCAAAGAGATAATTGTTTAGGTATAAGTTGAATTAGATGGTCACTGAAGTCCCTTCCAACTTTGAGGTTATCTGATTTTTGTAACGTAACAATATTGATTCATTGAATGCCACAGCATTTTTTTTTGTAAAAAATAAGTAAAGTGAAGTAAAAGAAATCCACACAATAAACATTTCCAAAGTATATGTCTTTTTCTCTACCTTATGTCTATCTTCTCTCTGTTAGGAGATATATTTGGTTGCTACATTGATCAGACTTCTTAAACCTTCCAAAATTTCCTTGTTTTACAATGTAGAACTCTTATAAATTGTTCTCCTGGTTCTGCTTACTTTGCTCTGTATCAGTTCATAGTCCCCAGGAATATCTGAAATATCTTTTGTCATTTCTTATGGAACAGTAATATTCTAAAGCATGCATAAAGAACAATTTGTTCAGCCATTCCCCATTTGACTAAGAGGAAATCTAAGGGTCCACTTCAGATTCTAATTCTTTACTTTGCTTTTCTCTTCTTTTTAATCTCCCAGTAAGCATGTTTGCCTCCCATTCAAGCAGCCATCTTGGCCAGAAGTCTACCTTACTTTACAAAATATTAGATTGTAGGTCTAATGCCTAAGCTTCAGTATTCATGCTTTGTACAATCATTTGTCTTATGTGTTATGGGCTTTGTGGGGGTGGAGGATCATGGAAATCACATTTTCTAGAAAGCAAAAACAAGTTTTGGAAAGGAGGTAGGATTTCAAGTGGTTGAAAGACTTACTAGGAAGACACATTGTCCAGGCTGGATCATGTGCTCAATAGATATTATTTTAGAATTATTTCTTAAGACCAGAGATCTATAGCTGGAATGGATCTTAGAGGACATTCAGTTCAACCCCATCATTTGAAGATGCAGAACCTAAGATTCATAATGATTAGATGTTTTCCTTATAACTTAGGGGCAGGACTTGAACCTGGACTCTAAGTCAAGGACTCTATCCTTAATTGCCACTGCGTACTGAGCTGTCCTGGACTATCATCAATTCTTTGAGTTGTTTTTCTGATTTTGAGAACAGATTTACTCAGAGCCAACTGTACTCTCTCACTTATTTCCTCATATACTCTATCTTCTGAAAAGCCAACAGCACTCATCTATAAGATGGTCCCATTAGGAGTGTGGGCTATGAATTCTATACCACTGAAGGAGTGACAAATGCTTTAGATCAGATTTTTCTTGTTCAATCATTGACTGAGCTCAGGCAATCACAGTTAAGACCTAAGAACTAGAAAAATGGATGAGGACTTAGGATGCTGTTGCAACATGGGGCACACTTACCCCAGCATAAACCTAATAAAAACCTTGTCTCCCCACAGCTGAATTGATTGAGCTGAGGACCCTCTGATTGAGCCAACATTAAATTTCATGCAGATGGACTTAAAATACTGTCCAATTAAAATATGCAAAATTATAGGCCCAGGGAAAGAGAGGAGGCCTACAATACCTAATACAGACATATACCAAAAATCATTCATGCTTCAACACCTAATTCTCCCTAGGCTCCAGAATCCCAGCTTGTAACAGGAATACAGTAATGGCTCTTGCACACACAGGCATTCGTTATTGTTGTCTGTGAGCCATTCAAAATCAAATATTCTCATAACAAGGCATTTGTGGAAAGAGTAGAAAATGCAGAATTCACATTGGGGGAAACATATGGGATAATTCCCAGACTAGAGTGGAATGGGGAATGAGTTTTGGCTGAAACCTATCCTTTCACTAGGAAGAATTCAAGAAACAGCTCTACTTATTCAAAGATTGCCTTCCTGGGGGGTTTAATCTTTTCCTGCCTAATTAACTAAATATAAGACAATTTTAATTAACACACTAAAAACTTATAGGATAAAGGAATGCCTAAATGAGTACCCAGAGCTTCTTAAACTTATAAATTTAAGTGGATGTAGCTGGTGATGAGCATGTTAAAAGTAGAAAATGTGCTGCATTAATAGAAAACTTAGGTTCGAATCCCACTTCTGACAGTGACTATATCTGTGACTTTAGGCAAGCAACTTGGCCTCTCTGGACCTTGGTTTCCTGATCTATTGATCTAAAAGAGTTGAACTACAAAGCTATATGATGATTTTGGCAGGAAGCAAGAAATGTACCCAGGGCTAGCAGTACTAATCTTCTCTTTAAATCAACTTTGTAATTCATGATATGGAAATAATACAAAAAGCAATTAAGACAAATTTAACCAAATGAGGGATAGTGAGTAATACACCACTGGAAGAGTAAAGGTATTAAACCCTATAAAATGTGGTGCCCTGAGGGAAAGCCCCCATTGTTTTGCCCTAGTTTTGTCTCTGAGACTAGATGACATTTAAGATCCTTTCCTCTATCTATGTCTATGTTCATAGAAAAGTAGAACTATTTAAATCAGGACAGCCTGGTTGGTTACAGGTTAGGTAATATATTAGCTTAATAGCTTCCAAGGCCAACCAAATCCAACTCTAGTAAGAGATCAGAGAGCACTGTTTAAGTTGGCCACCATAGAAGATGAGCAGCTCCAGGAAGAGGGAAGCCGATAGGAGCTGCTGATGTCATCTGTCCAGAGAAAGCATATACATGTTCAGTGGCAGCTCATTAACAGCAGGCTGAGGGGTAAAGGTGGCCTCTATAAAACTGGGCTGGGAGAATCATGCTGGGAATCCTACCTCCTGACTATTCTGAATACCATCCTTGTGATGGACGTTCCCAGCCTCTGAGATCTGTAAGAAACCAACACCTGGACTATAGCAAACAGCAACAGCCTAGACCAGTTTCCAGAAACCACCACCTGAATTTCAAAAAGAGTTCCTTGGTGGGAGGCGATTCCCAAGGAACAAAGGCAAATTTCAGTTTAGCCACATTTGGGGGTTTCATGGCCCTGGAAATGGAGAAACCAGACATCAATTCTTCCCCTTCTCATCCCTTCCTTTCTTGTCTCTATTGATCCTTCTGCCCTTTCCCTCTCCAGTATGATAGAAAAGGGTTCTTTAACTTATCATTGAATCATTACCTCTGCTTTGCTATATTTGAAATTTTGCCCATGTTGCCTTGATTCTTCTCCCATGCTCATTTGCCTAACATATCCCCTAAAATCTAAACAGAAGCTCCAAATGGCCTAGAAAGTTATTCATTCTAGAGTCTAGGAAGAAAAAAAGAGTCTTCAAAACAACTCTCTGAGGTCATTTGGAGCTCCCATGCTAGATAGTGGCATGAGTACAACCTCACAAGGCTATAATAGATAGCTTTCTATTCTATATGAAGGTTCCAAATACAGGTCACATTCCATCCTGGCCATATTCTTGGCCTTCTCCTTTCTCCCCCTGCCCACCAACCTCTCTGCTTTATTAAAAACAAAATCAAATCAATACTACCATTGGTATTACAAAGGGTAAGTTAAGCAACTCTCCTATAACTCCACTCATTACCCCTATGACTTCTCAAACTAAAACTCTACTCTCTGACAATTCTCCACTTATAAAATGTAAGCTTTTTGAGGACGGGAACTGTCTTGCTTTTGTATTTATATCCCTATAAATTAGCACAGTGCTTGACATATAATACATGGTTAATAAATGCTTATTTATTTATTCATTTAGGGGACAGAAGAGTTGGCAGACCTGATGGTCCAAGCAACAGGAGAGGGCAGCACATGAAGATTGTGAGGTGGGCCTCTCAAGGTGAAGAGGGAGGGCAATGAAGGGAAACAGAATCATCTTGGAGGGAGTTAGGGCTAGGAAAAGGTAAAGAGGAAACATCATCCTATGTTTTAGACTTCCAACTAAGAAACAAGTCATTTGTTTTCCCAGACGTTGCTGGTTGTGCTTTGATGGTTCACAGTCAGCAATAAATTCAAGTGAGTTTGCACATCATAGATGTTTAAACATCATGAGTCTGGCCATGAATGCCATAGACCCAAGCTCTATCAATACTATGAGAGATGACTTTGATGAAGATGCAAACCATGACTGAAACTGACATTTAGACTTGAGAAGTGAAGACAAAGTGAAGAACGATCTTAGGAAGGATGATCATTTACTACAAATATTAGCAGACATCCATCTTTACATACAAGAAGTATAATATCCCTTATCCATAAGACATATAAACATACATTATCATATAATATAAAAATATAATATAATCTCAGTGGTTTTTATAGTAATTACATTAATACGTATTGTACCCTGACCTAGTAATATGTACTTAGAAACACAAGACTGAATCTTGATTTGACTAAGATAGATCAGGGCTGATGGTCAATGAGAAGGACCAGGAAGGTCTATGGTGAATCAAGGCCACCCTGTCCTTGCATTAGCATAAAAATAGCATGAGAACACACTTCTCCATAGAGGCATGTACACAAGCACACACGGATTCACACAGACACATAGACACACACGCAAACATCAAGCACATAATGAAAAGAAAGTGAGAGCAGCCAGAAGTTATGTATTCTGATCCCAGAGCAATAAAGGCAGCCACTGGTGCCAGACTTCACAGCCGTGGGAAGGATATGGTGAAGCAATCTGTAGACAAAGGCTTTTAGGCTGAGATTCTTGAAAACATAATGCGCTGGCCGCAACACCGTGGAAACCAAAGTCCTGTGGAAAATGTCAGCTCTATGAATTGCACATGTGAATATTTGTCTATCTCTAGAGAGCTAGTCATGCATATTTCTATAATAATGGATCACATTTCTACAGCACTTTAAGATTTACAAAGTACTTTTCTCAGAAAAACTCTGTTAAGTGGATAGTACAATTGTTTTCGTCATCCCAAGTGAGGAAAACAAGATCCGAGACATGAAGTGATGTATCCAGAGTCACACAGCTAGTAAATGTCTGAGGCAGGATTTGAACTCATCCCCTGTCTCTAAATCCATCATTCTTTTTGCTCTGCAGATGGACACATTTGGAGATAGACACATTTTCATAATGCCTGTGTGACTTGTTCAGAGCAAGGGGAATATCTGTACATAACAGTAATTTTAAGAACTGACATTTATAGAGAGCTTTAAGGTTTACAAAGCTCTCTGTGTATCTCATTTATTTTGAGCCTGGTGATAATTCTGTAAAGTAGGTGCTTTTATCTCCATTTTCAGATGAGGAAACTGAGACTTTGATGGGTTAAGTGACTTCCCCGCTAATAATGGAGCAGGATTTAAACCTTCTAGATGTGGTATTCCATTCACTGTGTCACACTTCATGGAATCATGAAGCCACAAGAACACTTAGGAATGCACAACTATTCATGAGTATAGGACTCACAGCTATGTGAAAAAATTCACGTACAGAAAGCCTACCTCGGTTTGAATTATCCACAGCAGCCCTAAAGCCCAACACAAATTTGCCAGAGCTGGGCTGCCCCACATTATTTTGGCAATGAGTACATAGCTTAAGGCAGAGATCATTTCACCCAATGAAAAACATTCACATCACATTGTAGATGTTTGTTTGCTTTCTCAACTAGGGGAGGCAGACAGCTCTGCAGTTAAGGCATTTCCTTATAATCTCTTCCAGAAGTTGCAGTCTTTTCCAGCAATTTCCTTAATGTTTTATTTTGAATATATAGATCTCTGATTCTTTTTCTAGGTCATCTTCTAAAAACTTATTTCAAATCCTAAGAGCATCTTTCTCACAACATGCAGGCACCAGAAGAGAATTCTTCATATCACCTGGTCCACCCTTCTGCCTCGAGGCGGAGTTGTACTTAGCCCAACTTACACAGATGGGTATTAGCTTCATTCTTAAAGATTTACAGAGACACAGAAACGATGGCTTACTCCTGATGCCTCTTTCAGTGTCTTAGTTCCAATGATAGGAAAACTATCCTTTCTATCAAATCCAGCTTTCTATTATATTCCTTTAGTCCTTTGCCTTGGGGAGACAGGATATAGAGTAAAAAGCAAATTGAACTATGAGTGAAGAGACCAGGGCTTTATTCCCAATTCAAATTCACCAATCAATGTGCTATGTAGCCTTGGATAAATCCTCTCCCTCTCTCTGGTCCTCATTTCCTCTAGCTTTAGAATTAGAGTGGTTGAGTTGACCCAGATACAAAATTCCATGATTCTTTTGCATTCTTTGCCAGGGATGTTGGGCTGGGGGGAGTTTTTTCAGGTAGGGGTTGAACTACAGTGACCTATTAGGTCTCTCCTAATACTGAAATTATGAGATTCTTAGATCTAACATGATGGATAGAACATCAAAATGGAAACAGTGCTCATAAAAGGGAACTAAAAATAAGTTGCAGGTGTGATTGCTGAGCCACTATTGATGCTCTTTGGAAAAGCATGAAGAACAAGAGAAATGTCATATGTACTAAAGACAGATAAATGTCTGAATCTGTCAAAAAGGGGAAAAGGTAGATTCTTCAAATGGGACACTGGCAATATCAACTTCATTCCTTAGCAGGACATTATAATGTGTTTCATTGAAAGGACAGTTTATGAATATTTAGAAGGGGAATCAATAAGCATGATGTAGGTAGATTGCCCAGTGGACAGAATTCTGGACTTAGAGTAAAGAAGACCTGAGTTTAATTCTGGCTGTACACACTTAGTCGCTGTGATACCCTAGGTGAGTAATTTAACTACCTGCCTAAGTCTCCCCATCTGTAAGATGGGGGCAACAATTGCACCAGCCTTCCAGAGTTGTTTAGAAGATTCAGAAAAAAGATATTTCTAAAGCACTTAGCACAACATCTGGCACATAAGGGGCACTTAATAGACTCCTGATAATTTAATTTAAAATTTACCATAGTCAAGAACAAATCATGTCAGATTAGCCCCTTTTCCAGTTTTGGTAAGGTTAACTAGATCTGCTACTACTGTGGACTGGATTTCAGCAAGATATTTAACAAAATTTCTCATAATATTCTTAGGAATAAGATGGAAAAATTTGAGCTTGGTGGTGATAAAAAAGAAATGGAACCAACGAGTCAACACATTTATTGAGTGACTTCTGTGTACAGCAGGGGTGGGGACTCTGCGGCCTTGAGGCCACATGTGGCCCTCTAGGTCCTCAGGTGCAGCCTTTTGATTGAATCAAAACATCACAGAACGAATCCCCTTAATAAAAGGATTTGTTCTGTAAAACTTGGGCTCAGTCAAAAGGCTGCACCCGAGGACCTAGAAGGGAATATGTGTCCTCCAGACCACAGGTTCCCCACCCCTGTTCTGGAAACAATGCTGAGGATTGGGTATACTGTTGTTACAGAAAGAGGAAGGAAGGAAGACTGACCAACAGGAGCCAAATACTTAAGAGCATGCTCAACATGCTATGCCTGATACAGCCTCACCCCACAACATATACTATGGAGCATGAGCAGGGGTGACTCTTCATAGTCAGCTAACCCTGTGGTGAAGAAATAGATATTTGACCAGCCTCTGAGCTCTCTCTGTCTGCCTGTCTGTCTGTCTCTCTCCTATCTCTCTCTTTCATTCTCTCCTCTTCTCTCTTTGATTCTCTATTCTCTCTCCTCTCCTTCTCTCCCTCTGTCTTTCTTTCCTCTTCTGCCTCACTCTGTCTCTGTCTCTATCTTTCTAGCTCTGTCTCTGTCACTTTCTTTGTCCCTGTGTCTCTGTGTTTTTGTCTGTCTGTCTGTGCCTCTATGTCTATCTCTGTCTCTGTGTGTGTCTCTCTCTGTATTTCTGTCTTTGTCTCTCTCTCTCTCTCTGCCTCTGTCTGTCTGTCTCTCTCTTCTTCTCTCCTCTCCTGTCTCTATCTTTCTCTCATTTTCTCTCTCTTTCTCTCTCTGATTCTGTATTCTCTCTCCTCTTCTCTGCCTCTGTCTTTCTTGCCTCTTCTGCTTCTCTCTGTCTCTAATCTCTGTCTTTCTCTGTCTCTCTATCAATTTCTGTGTCTCTGTCTCTCTGTCTTTGTCTGATATCTCTGTCTGTTTGCCTTGTGCCTGTCTCTGTCTCTGTGTGTGTCTCTGTCTCTGTGTTTCAGTTTCTCTCTCTGTCTTTTGTCTCTCTGTCTCCTTTTCTCTCTGTCTCTATGTCTCTGTTTATCTCTCTGTCTCTCTCTGTCTCTGTCTGTCTCTATCTCTGTCTCTGTCTCTCTCTCCAATCAAGTGAGGAGGCAAAGATTTCTGTGAGTCTCCAGGTGGGAAAAGAAAACTATCCCTGGCAGCTCATTCTACCTACCAGAGTACACAGTCCCACTATTGTTTCCATCCCTGTTCTGTCTATTCTTTCCTGTCTATGGAAAAGGAGACCTGATGATGTAATGAACTAGGATGAGAATTTGGGAGAAAAGGTCAGGAAAACCATCAGAAGTACAAAACCTTGAATCCAGATCACAATTTGTGACTAGCCCAGCCTGGTCCTTCAGCACCCCCATTCCAGGAATGGAAAGCCTAAATGTTGGATCTTCTGAGAGTGAAGGACTCATCCATGAACTATGCCACATTGAGAAGTAAACTTGGTGGGTCAAATGCTTCCTAGAAACTACTTTAATTTGAGCCTACTCTTTCAAGGGAAAAAGGTAGTATGGGGTAGAGTGTGTCCCTGGATGTTAGGGTTAAATTTATATACTTCTCTTCTCATTATATCTATTCTTTTTGAAATGTGCCTTTAAAATAGCTAGTTGGTGTAAATTGGTTAAATGAAGCAGGGACAATAATCATTGTAGTTTGTGTGTAGTAGTTTATTAGTGAAATAAACAAATTGATTCTAACTAGTGACTGTTATTAGAAAGAACATGCCCAAACTGGGATTTGAGCAGTATAAGAGTATTGTATCAGCAAGCACTGTAGCATACCCAGGATGGCTGCTAGCGCAGGTTCTTAGATCTGCTTTTCTAAAGGAAAGCAACTCAAAACAGGTTAATAATCTGACTTTAATCAATCAAACATATATCATTTACCTAGTTCAGGGGAAAAAGTCAGCTCCCTGAACTTCAAAGAATGCAAACACAAGTTACAAGCAGACAAAGAAACAGATCAGCAGACGGGCTTCCAGCCATCTGACCATTACATCCATACCTAGTTAGTTAACAGAGAGGGAAGCACCAACATCTGCGTTTTCAAAGCTGGGGGGCTCAACTGCTTCCCAGAGTCTCATCTGGCCAAATCACACAACTCTTCCCAAAGGGAGCCCCCAAGCAAAAACTCACACCAGCGTATATATAGCCTTCTCCTGGATCAGAGAATGTCACGACCCTCTTGACCCACTTCCCAATCACAAAGTAATAAGGTGTGGGCATTCCTGAAAAAACAAGGCTCCTGCCACAACCTCCATGTAACCACATTCAGTCTATTAGGGAGCAGAGTATATTTTCAAATCAGGCAAGGTTCTCAGAGTCACTTAAGCCTATCAAAGGGCCTAGGGGCAGGGAAGATCTTCAGATTCCCATAATATTCAGCCCCAAGATCTTTCATGCCCATTACATAAGCAACTTACATCTGAATTAACATCAACATCTCTTAAGTACAACATAATCCCCACAAACTAGAGACATCACATTTGCAAGATACATAACATAACAACTCATTACCAGCAATCCAGAACAAAAATGTCCAAATAAAGTTCTCATGGAGGTGGGGGGTGTCCTTCCCTCCCACACTGCCCTGACAGGCTTCCTCCTGGCACTCTCAGATGCAGGCTCTAATGAGCCACGTCCCAGTCTTAAAACTGCTCCAGCCCCTGCTTCCAAGTGCTAAGGGGAGACTGGGCAACAAAACCAACAGGGTGGAGTCCTTGGGAGTCCATAGCACTTCAATCCACCCACCTTGTTTGCTAGATTTATTTCTGCAGGCTTGGTACCCTCCACTTGTAGATTCCCAAGCTTTATGTCACACCCTCTCCACAACTGTGACATGTAACCCCTGGACCTGGCATCAAGTACATTCCAAATGCTGGCTAAAGAACTGACCTCTCAAATGGGACCCCTTGGGACAGGGACAGCTCTACATCCAATTTCAGCAGCAAGTAGCCATGGAAGAAGAGGCCTTCACCCCTTACCCCAAGATTTTGAGACCCCATTTGTTCAGGGTGGGGGGGGGGGGAATGATGGGGAGCTTGTGCTCAAGCCCCACCCTAAAATATTATTTTCTGTGTTTATTGTGTGCTATCCTTGTTATACTGTTGTAAATTTCTATTAACACCAGTTAGTCCTAAAACTCTTATTAACCTATGTAAGGAAATGTATTGTTAATGTATTTCTGCCAAGTAAGGAACATGAAAGGTCTTGGGGCTGAATGTAATGGTTATGGGATTTAAAGATCTTCCATGCCCCTTGAACTTGCTGATGTAGCAGGAAAGGGTAGAGCAAGAGAAAGCCAGAGCCAAGCTAGAGTCTGTGTGGTGGTGACTGAAAGAAGCGGCAGTGGCTGCAGTGCAAACTCCTTTTTTTGAGCCAGCTAGAATCTCTGCCAAGGACTCCTGCTGAGGATTGCCAGGGATAGAAACTACAGGGGGGGCGGAGCTGCTGGGAGCAAACTGCATGGACTCTGAGCAGTTGCCATGAGTGAGGAGAGGAGAATCTTTGCCTGAGGTAGCCTGTCCTGTTTTGAAGGCATGAAAATGTGGGTGTTTACTACATTAACTACATGTGCCAACTTCATAACTACTATGATGGCTTTGACTTTCTGGTTTTGGGACTCAGTTTTCTGGTATTTGAATAAATGTTCTAGCTATATTTCCCATGTAGAGAGCCTATTATATTTTGTGATTAATAACTATACCAATATATTTATAGTTACTGTAGGAATTGTGAATATTGCATTGTTGATACACATATACATATATGTGTGTGTATTTATATATATATGTACATCTATATATGCATATGTATCTATATATACATATATATGTGTATGTGTATATATACATATTATACGTGTGTGTATGTGTGTATGTGTGTATGTGTTTGTGTGTGTATACACACACATCCATATATACCACTTTTCTCTGGGGGATCCTGACTCATCAGTATGAGTAGTAGGATAGTGGTTGGAGTATGGAATGTTTTGAAACAGGTAGAAGGCTATTGTAGTAATCTACATTAGAGGGGATATTGCCCTAAAGTGGGATATGTCTGTATGAGTGGAGAGAGATATGATAAAGGTAGAGAACATCAGGATTTGGCAACAGATTGGATATCTGGGGCAAGTGAAAGGAAGGGTCCAGGGTAGCACCAAGGCTATGTGCCTGATCTATTAGGAAGATGGTGTATCCTCAGCAGTGTTAGGCAAGTATAGAAGAGGCAAGAGTTTGGGAGAGGGGATAATGAGCTCAGTATTGGAGATGATGTGTTAAGTTTAAGATGCCTACAGGATTCCAGTTCAAAATGTCCAAGAGACAGCTAGAAATGCATGACTATAGCTCAGCAGAGAGATTAGGGCTGGAGATGGGAATTACCTGCCAAGCAGTAATTATTGAACACATTGGAGCTGATGAGATCCCCAAATGAGAAAGCAGAGGTCCCATGTACCGAGATTGCATCTGCTTTCCAAGCTATTGAAGAGCTGACTTCTCTCTAGTTTATGGACCTCTAAGTCAGCTACCATCTCTAAGTGCCTGTGAAGAATCCTGTACTAGATACATAGGAAGAGTAGAAAAGACTCCAGGTCATAAGGAAGGTGAGACAGTATGAAGTAATGAAAAGTTCATTTGAAGTCATTTGAAGACTTGAAGTCAGAAGAACTTCCCAGGAGAAAGAACACTTATCAGCTGAGTGACTATGGAAAAGTCACCAACTTCTACTACCTTCATTTGCCATAACCCTAAAAATATCTAGCTTACTGGGTTATTGTATCAAACGTAATATTGTATGTAAACCTTAGCTCTTATTAATTAACAAGGAGGTGAGACATCCCAGAAAAATATGTTCCATACGGCATCTAGACACTCCTGCACAGATAATGGCTACGGGACACCAGGCTGTGACCCTGTCACAAGACCCACAACACATACACAGGTACTAAGTGTATTCTGAAACATGGGACTAATTAGGGAAGGCTTCCTAAAGAAAAGGGAAATTCCTTCCTAAAGAAAAAGCAGAAAGAAAAAAGGTGAAGGAGACATGAAGAGGAATATTCTGGGTGAGCAAAACGGAGTCTGTGAAGGGTGGAAGGCGGGAACAAGCAAGTTATATATAGAAAGCAAAAAATCTATTAGGACTGAATTCCATCATGGGAATTAGTGCTTTGCTCCTTCTCTGTTTCTTTCTCACAGATACCTACCAGCAACCAACAGCAATAACAAGACTACCATATGTCCCTCTCTCCAAGCCTCATAATGGTGCACCCCTCACCTTCCTCTTATACTTAGTCTTTTCTGTGGTGAGGGTACATAAATAGAAAAGCAACTAAAGTCATTATCTGACTCAAAATTGAGGTAGGAGTCCTTCCCATGATGTACTCACCTTTCCATAGTTTGGGCTTGTTTTAAATGAACTAGAGATCCCTACTTCAGGGGAGAGCAGGAAGGAAAGCTATACTCAGCTTCCTATGCCAATATGTCTAAGTTACCATCTACACCCTACATCAATATCTTCTTTCCTAAGTTCCTTTTCCCTCTGGAACATCTGCATTGTTCCTAAATCCCCTCTCCCTGGAAGCATTATATCACACACATGTACACACACACACACACACACACACACACACACACACACACATACACACATATAACGCTCACTTTCCTGACAGTATGGACCATCCCTCCTCCTCATTACATGTCCTTGATGTCAGCTCTTAGCTCTCACAGACATCAGGTAATTATGAGGTTATGATTGCTGAACTAAAAATAGCCTCCAACAAAAGAGAAAAATAAAACTCACGTCTTTGTTTGCAAGAAACCAACTAAGTTACAGTGTATGTAGTGAAATGAAGAGTTGAGTTGTTTTTCAATCTTAGCTAAATATCCATTGTGCTACTACAGGAGAGGGCCAGTTCCAGCTCCCTACACACCATGGAGGATTTCCCAGATGGTTCATACAGTCCATTCTTCCCTCATAGAAAGAGCACACAGAACTGAGAACCAGAGGAACCGGCCTCTTTTGACATCACTCCCTTGAAGCTGCCCTCTGTCTGTGACTAATCCTTCTTACAGTCAATGGCTTCTGGTTGGTCCAAAAACCTTCCTAGTGAATATGGTCTAAGGAGTCAGGAAGCTTCCTCTCACAGTATGGAAAAGGGACTTCAGCATTCATGAGATTCATGGTGCTCCCTCCTTCTGGATACCAGAAATCAAGGAAAGTTTTAAAACTGTACTCACTGTGTATTCCTGCTCACTACAGCCTTGGAGATTTTTTATCAAAAAAATGAGACTCATTCCAGTCAAGAACAGCCTTTCTACCTGATGTACTCTCACTCTGTCCTTATCTCTCCCTCCCTCCTTTCCCTCTCCCTCTCTCCTCTTCTTCTCTCTTCTCATTTCCTCCTCCATTTCCTCTCTCTCTCTTCTCTCTCTCTCTCTCTCTCTCTCTCTCTCTCTCTCTCTCTCTCTCTCTTTCTCTCTCTTCTCTCTTCTCTCTCTCTCTTTTTTCTCTCTCTTTCTCTCTCCCTCCCTCCCTCTCCCTCCTCTCTCTTCCTTCCTCTCTTTCTCCATCTGGCTTCATCCCTGTATCTGGCACCATCCCCCATCTTCAGTGAGGCTTCCACCGTCTGTGCCTGTCATTCCCTCCATCCTGTATTTCTTCTTCCTTTCAAAATCAAACTCTTAGAAAAAAGTCCACTATACTCTTTTCATCCACTTTCTCCCCAGTCACTCATTTCTCAGTCCCCTGCAAACTGTAGGCTGACTCTGAGTGACTTGAAGCCATCAGAACTAACAGTTTTATATCGAGGAGAACAAAGGAGGCTGGAGCCTGTATAGACATAAGGCTCCTTCAAATGTACAGTCATGAGCAGTCTAGATAATGGTGATTACAGGATTCAGGAGAATTCTTTTGGAGTCAGAGACTATACTTATGGTATCATCGCGTCATTCATCAGGGAACACATGTGGCCAAGACAAATAACAGCTCCTAGCCTCCGGGAAGCCCTGCTTCTCTTCTTAGTGCTCCCACTGTCCTTCCTGGGTGTGCCTCTTTACTGGTTGGAATCCTCAACTGCAAGCTGATCATTGGTTACTTCTTTGGGTCCAAAGCACCACAAGTGGGTCGTACTCCCTGAAAGTGAGTATCTCACCTTATCTGTTTATCTTCGGTGTGTCTCTCTGATCCTGCCATGGATGCCTCTCCTGCTTTCAGCCATTTCTGCTACAGGGAGACCACAGATGTCTCCTTACAGGTCTCTCTGGATCTTTAGGCCTTTGGGAACTCACAAAATCACCTGGATGTGTCCATCTCAGAACACCCATTATCCAAGAACAAACAGAGATAGAGGCAGCCAGGCACTTGTAGCCCCCTGGAAGGAGCTGGGAAAGAGAAACTGTCCCCTTCTCCATTAAGGTTTCAAACCATCTCTAAGCAGGTCTCATGCTTCACTGACAGAAAAGACAGACAGAGACAGAGAGACAGAGCCAGAAAGACAGAGAGAGACAGAGACAGAGACAGAGAGAGACACAGAGAGAGACAGAGAGAAACAGAAAAAGAGAGAGACAGAGACAGAGACAGAGAGAAAGACATCTTTGGGTCATCTCTTTTGTACATCCTCTAAGCTCTGGCTTAGCTGCAGTTACGGAACTCACTATCACAAACTAGTGTAAACCTGTACCCGTGGCCAGAAGTAGCCCTGCCCCCAAACCTCTAATGGTCAGTTGGAAGCAGGAAGACAATATTTGTGCGCGTTTCGTACAACGTGCCATGCATGGACCAATCTGAGCACGCTCCGTGATTTTGTTACACAACATTTGCAATATCTACCTAAAAAGGGAAGTCTATGGATAAGGCAATGTTTTTAAAAGCTTATTTAAACTGTATTTTATAACCACAAATGTGAATGATAATAATTACTCTTTACTCCTTACATGAGAGAGTAGAAGAGGGTAGCAGAAGCATGGAGAGAGGGGGTTGGCCTGGGGTGGGGAGGGGAGGGCTGGTGTTAGTCCCATCTCTGCCACTAACTAGTTACGCAACTACAGGCAAATCCCCCTCCCCTCCTTTGGGCTTCAGTTTTCTCCCCTGTAAAATGAGAGGGTGGGACAAGAGCATCCCAAAGGCCGTCTGGGAACTATCCGTTACCACAGTCCCCATTCCCATAAACTCGTCGTGCTCTCTGTATTGGAATGTTTTCTAACTTGGGACACTTATTTTTTTAAGGTTCCAGTCCAGAACCTAAAAGTACTAGATCGTTTCCTTTTTGTCAAACCTTTTAATCCTTTTATCAGCCCCCAGAAGTGTTTGTGTCATTTGGCAAAATGCTCATAATCTTTCACCTTTCTTTTCTCTCTTCATTTCCTTTCTACTTTTATTTTTCCTTCCAAGTGAATCAGTCGATCAATTCCGGAGCATGTAGACAAGTCTTTGGGCTGAATGCAAGAGAATCTGACAATTCAGTCCTTGATCTGACAAATACTCACTGTCTAGCCTGGGGAACAAGATGAACACAAATGAAAAAATTACAAAACAATTGAATATAGTGTAAAACTCAAGCAGAGAGTCAATGCTTTAAGAATTCAGGAATTTTAAGAAGGAGGAATT
This sequence comes from Pseudochirops corinnae, assembly GCA_028646515.1. Lineage (NCBI taxonomy): Eukaryota > Metazoa > Chordata > Mammalia > Diprotodontia > Pseudocheiridae > Pseudochirops > Pseudochirops corinnae. Next base: position 17,320,268 of record CM053589.1, read on the forward strand.
CCTGAAGCCTCGAGTTTTCTGGGAAGACTTTATGGAGACAATAGGATAATAATTTTGGCTTGGAAGGATATGAATAAACAGAGGGGAGGACATTCCAGGCTGGGATGAAGGGTAAAAAGGCTGAATCCTTTTCTTTCTTTTCCCTCAATCTCTGCCTTTTCTTTACCTTTCTAGTGTATGACATCTCATCTTCCTTTTGTTATTCACACAGAATATTGGATCCCCCAAATCTGTGACTTCACAGAAACTCTTCCCCATGCATGAAGCACATTTCTTACCATCTCCTCTTAGAATCTCTAGCTTCCTTCAAAATACAACTCAAGTGCCAAGTCCTAAGGAGAACTTTCTTGATCTAGCACCTTCCCCCTAATCAATTACCTTGTAATTATTGTTTATATAATTGGATATACTTCCATGTACTTTCTATCCCTCCAGATAGAATATAAACTCCTTGAGAACAGGGACTATTTCATTTTTTAAATTTATATTGTCAATGCCTGGCATAGAGTAGGCACTTAATGAATGTGTATTGATTGATTCAGATTGTATGCTCTCTCTCCCTCACTCCTCCTTCCACTAGAATGAACTTTGACCTTTAGTGTGTGATAAAATACAAGATGTACACATGTGTCCACATCTGTATCTGCCTTGTCCTTTGAGAGAAGAAGCTCCTTCTGGCAGATCTGGGACCATTTTCTTTCCCTTTTTCACACTCGAGCATTCTTGGAGAAACCCTGCATGAGCACATTCCACATTGCTCATGCCAGCTCTCTCCAGTGTTTGGCCAGTGGATGGAAATTTAATCTTCCCAGTGGGGCCACCTGAGGAAATATTAATATTAGTCCTTGGAAAAATTGTGAATTGCCAGAGAATTATGCAGGAAGAGAATATAGCCTCTGACAATGGCCATGCAAGGACAGCATTCCTTTAATTAAATCAATTTCTTTAATGAATTTCCTATTACATGTTTATTTTGTATATATTTTATAGAAATTTTTGTAAGGCTCATTGAGAACACAGTCTGTCTTGTTTATATCTTTCTATCCCCAATGTCCAGCAGAAAGAAGGAACTTAACAAATGCTGACCAATTGGTGTATTTAGTGAAATAACCCCTTGAGGGTTACTTTAAGCTATAGGTCTATGTTCCTCCAATGAGAGACACAAACACACATGATACAACTTCATGTTCTTTAAACACACAACTTCAGTCCAGTCATCCAGTCCCTACACATGCAATGTCATGCCTTACACTCACATAGTCTTATGCATGCATCTTCAACTACAGTAGTCAATCATTCAATCCATATGTTCAAATATTCACATACTAAACACACATATCACATACACATTTATATACAACTTTGTGTGTTTGCATGTGGTTATTCATGTGCATATACATGGTCTATACTCAGTCACACAAACATATGCTCAGATTCATGTGTCCCATATATCCACACTGACCTTAAACACATGAACCCACATGGCCTCTAAACACACATTCTCACAACAAATACAGAGTCTTCCAACTCCTACACCATATGAACACACACACACACACACACACACACACACACACGTGCGGTTCTTATACCTAGAGACATAACTAGGAATTTTTGTGCCTGGGGAAGGTACCACAAATTATATAAACCTGGAGGAAACAATCTGAAAGTCACCTTCGGTTGGAATGGAAGACAAGGGAAAAGACAGAGACTTTAGAAACTGTAGGTTTCTATTTTGACTAAGGATTCTTGAGACCTGGGGGTCAAGGTAAATTTTTTCACATTTCTCAACCAAGAAACCTGATTACTAGGGCAGTGGAAATAGAGCGGAGGGGCAAAGGCACTGGACTTAGGGCTAGGAAGACCTGAGTTCAAACCCTCCTTAGATACCTATATAGCTATGTGATCATGGACAAGCCACATAACCTCTCAAGGCCTCAGTTGCCCATTTCAAAATGAGAGGATTGAACTGGATGACCCCTGAGCTCCCCTACATCTTTATGATCTTATGAATATAGCAAAGAGCTAGATGATTTCAGGGAGGAAACTGAAAAAGCGCTTGAAGCCAATCTTCGAAGCATCATACCAGAATTTGAGACCTGGAGGGAATCATCAAGTTCATTTTTTTAATTTTACAAAGGAGGAAACTTAGGGCCCTGATAGGGTTACTGATTTTTCTAATATGAAAGAGGGAGATTAATTCACTTCCTAATTAAATAAAAGCTAAGCTAATGCTGTCAAATGGAATCCAAATCTCACCTTGAATAAATCAATCAAATAACCATTTATTAAGACCTTATTCTGCCCCAGACACTGGGAAATTCAAAGACAAAAAAAGCCATTTTTGCCCTTGAGAAGCTTACACTCTACTACAGGAAAAAACACATATAGATATATTCACATGTGCACACATATATAGTTTTAAATACACACACACACACACACACAAATAAATAAAAGGTAAATTTGGCCAAGATGTAAGCGCTCTAGTAGCTGAAAGGAAATTAGGAAAGACTAAAAATAGAAGGAGTTGCTTCAGCAGAGCTTTGAAGGTAGGAGTAATCTGGAGTCAGCTCTCTAGCTTGCAGAAAAAGATTATTAAATTTTCAGTGTGAACATTTGTACCATGAAAATAGAAAATCAGCAATTACTGGAAATAACAGCTTAATTTATTATTTTGCTGATTGTCTAGACTTAAGAAAGTGTCAATATGGCAGATTAAACTTAGCATGTGTGCATTTTTTTTTCCTGAGACCGTCGTTGTTAAATATTTGCCCACAAATTCCTTGATCTATATTGCTCTATCAACCTCTCTTGAGCTCAGCAGGAGCGCAGAAGAAGGCTCAGGGAAGAAAGTCATCACCGGACTGGAGACTTGGTGACTTGGAGGCTTGGAGGCTAACAACAATGACAAATGACATTTATATAGTGCTGGAGGTTTGCAAAGTGCTTTCTATCTCTTATCTCGTATTAACCTCCCAAAACTTGTTTGAAGGAAACAAAGAATTCTAAAAGGTGAAGATGAGGATGGCAAGATTTAAAGACTATTAGTTACAAGGGACCTTAGAAATCACTTCCTTCAGCCCTACTCCCTCCCCTTGCACACACACACAAAATTTTACAGAGGAGGAAACAAGACCAGAATTAGTAGCAGAGCAAGGACTAGCACCCAGACCTCCTGACTTCCAGGATGCTGAAATTTGGCCTTTTAAGAAATGATCAAGCTCCCTGGGGGCACCAACCTTTCCCAAATATTCACCACTACTAACTCAGGACAAGCAGCTATGCAGAAAGGGAGCCCCTTATGTTTCAGGACACTGGCCCCACTATTGTGGACACCGAGGAGACAAGCTTGCAAAGACCTGAGCTTTCTTCTCCTCCAATAGATGGGACAGAGCTCAGGTCTCTCCATCTTGGATCTCTACCAGTTATTCTCCCTATTTAAGGATACATCTCCCCCCAGCCCAAACCAACACAGTTCCACCCTTTGATTTCGCCTATACTACATTCTTCCTTAAAGAATCAGAGATACTATCAGAGACTTCTAAATTTCTCAAGTTGTTGCAAATTTCCAACCTAAGCTAAGCCCTGATGGACTTAGTCCATACCTTATACCATCAAGCACATACACCTAGAGAGCCTAGGAGATGTGCACACATACATTTGGGGTCTCCAGAATGGCAGTTTTAAGTTCAAAGTATTCCATATGTAAATACTTACTCAAAATCATAGTCATATACCCTCACTATTGAGTTCATGTTTACTAATCAAAGTACACAATTATTCAAAGTAAAGGCATTTAGTAGAATAACACATTCATTCAACAAGCCTATAATATATCAGCCGCTGGGCTAGCTAGGACTGGGGAAGCAACATGAAAATGATATAGTAAAAGACATAAGGATTGGGACTGAATTTGCTATTTCATCTGTGTAGGGAACTCTCAAATAAGGAAGGTCTTCATACTGAATGACAATCAGCATATTCTCTGCAACTTTTAGTTTTGGAGACATGCCTACAGTATTGACAGGTTAAGTGACTCCACTAGGGTCACACAGCTTTTATGTGTCAAAACTTGGATTTGAACCCCGTTATTTTTGGCTTTGAAGTAAACTCTCTAGCACTGCAACATGATGAACAGGAAACACATGCTTCCTTCACACATGTGTGAAGGTATCACTCACATCTTTGATGCTGCAGGACTCTTAAAGATTTCTCATCTTTTAGTTTCAACTCCCTGACAGATGCTGTTTTCTGGTGAGCCTATACTTGGACATCTCACCACACACACACACACACACACACACACACACACACACACACACACACAATTTTGCAGTTTTCATTGAATTTGTCCTTTTGCATTGTTTTACTGGGTAATATTCCCTACTACCAGCTTCTGTGGTTCAGCTCTTCTAAGTCATCTGTAGTCTACCTCAGATCCGAGGATGTGGTACTTAGAAGCCTCTCCCTGGTAAAGGTAAATTAATAACTATTTAATCATAGCCAAGAACGGTCACTTACCAAAGCTAAGCGGAGTGGCCCTATACTAAAATTAAAGTGTTCGTATTACTATCTAGTAACTGAGATGACTGTCCTTTGTCCCAGACAACTGATTTAAGGGTTAGAAATTCCCAAGATCTTCTCCAGCTTGCCATGCAAAATAAATGTGAAAAAAATTAACAAATGAATCAGGATCATAATTCCCTACCCTCTTGTTGCTGTTGTTGATGATGATGATAGTGATTGTATTGTTAAGAACACGTTTATATGGCACTTTGAGGTGACAAAGTGCTTTCTTCAGATGAAGGCTCTGAAAAGATACCAGTTGTGTTTTTCAATATTTTATTGCTTTAAAATATTTATTAAAAGGGCCACTTTAGCCACTCCACTGATCAAATTGTATATTTAAATTTGTAACCCACCACGATTATAAATCCTCTGCAAGTTTCTCCAAGTTTTCTTGGGAAAGTATCCAAAACAATCCGAAGTCTTATCATAGCTTGTTACTTTCTTCATCCTTGTTATTAACAGTTGTTCCACAGACTAAACTGGCAGGCTAGAGCTACTTCCACCACTTCCATCTAATTTACCAGCTTAGGACAGATTTCAATCCTCAAACTCATACTCAAGAAAATATAAAGCAAGGCAAGTAGGACTCCCCATGGCATACTGCATAAGGGTATGAGATTCAAAAGCTTCCCAATCCCATTAAGTGGAAATTCTTAATGCAATTGAACATTTATGAATCACCTACTGAATGTCAGGTCCAATGCTGAGCATTTGGGATGCACTTTGATGAATCAACAAGGACGGATTCAACATCTACCACCAGACAGACATCATATTAGGTGCTTTGAATACAAAGAAAAAATAAGTGTCTGCTGCCAACAACAACAACAACAACAAAAACCCACCAGTTTTTCACGAAAGGGGCTTATGATCTATTGAAGGAATGCTGTAGTTATTGTTCTGCCTAAGGAGATAAGGGACTTAGCTTTCATTTCGTGGTAATGGCAATATTGTCCTAACAGTATAGTCTTTGGGTTACCAGGGAGACTTTGCTGAAAGAAAAAAATTTTGGCTGATGAAACAAAGCAATGTGTTGGCACCAACGACTGGCAATTAACAAGAAATTATCCAGTAATGTTAGGGAGAAATTAGTTGGAATCCAAAGGTTTTACCCCCCGAGTTTCATTTGTCAGCTTAGTTGTAGGGATGCCATCAGTCTTTTCTTGTTAAAAAGAAAAGCTCTATAAGGACAGTTGCCACTACCATATACATTCCTGTCATTTTGACTGTGTTTAGACTTTCTTAAACACATCCCAAATATTTATGAGTGAAAATGGTAGGCACTCGTGAATTTCAAATACACTTTCCTATAAAAAAGTTAGCCTCATAACTCCCTTACTCATGTAGAAGCATAGAGCATTAGAGCCAGAAGGTACCTTTTCAAGCACAGAACTGGTTTGATAGGATGGAAAAAGTGTTGGCTTTAATAGTAGAGATGCTATCTGCATCCAGAGAAAGAATTGATAAATAGAAGTATGTCTAGAATGATTTTCATACATATATGTGTATGTGTGTATGTGCATATATACATATACACACATATACATATTTGTGTCTAATAATAGTCATCTCTACCATGGGGAAGGAGAAAAAAAGGGACAAAATTAGATTTACATGATAACTTAATTATATATTAAAAAAATAAAAAGTTGTACATAATAGATCTGCAGTTTCATAAACAATCATCTTTTTTATTATGTTATGCTCTAGAAATGTTTGTTTTACTCCATAAATTCAAAATAAAATAAATTCTAATTAAAAAAATAAAGGCAGAGTACCTGGGCCACATCCCAGATCTTACTATCTGAAGGTCCTTGGGCAAGTGAACCCAGACTTCACTCGTCTGGATTTCATTTTCCTTCTCTGAAATGATGGGGTTTGATTAGATGTTCATAAAGTTTTCATTTGTCTCTAAATTCTGTGATCAGGTCTAACCTCCTCATAGAGAGAAGGAACATGACATGGTCATAAGGGTAATAAATAACTGAACTAGAACCAGAACAATTTCATGCCCTTTTTTCCGCCTTCAAACCAATATTTAAGTACCTATTATAAAAAGGCTGGCTTTGGAGTTAGGCAAACTCCAGAGCCAAATTCAGTCTCTAACACTTATTGGCCCTGTGACAATAGACAGTTTACTAAACCTCCCAGTGTCCTGCTTTTCCCAATTCCAGGCAATCCCATAAGACCATAAGGTAAAATTAGGTTGCATCAAAGGAAGGACTACCCACACTGGAAGTTCTTAAACATTGATGAAACCACAAGTCTAGATAGATTTTTTTTTTAAGTGGGAGAAATGCTCTAATGTTATATTTAGTCTTCTCACCCTGCAGTATTCACATGTCTACAAGCAAACATGCCACCATGAAGATAATACTCTTGCTTCTCTCTATGCCATTCCACTACCTCTTCCAACATATGTTTCCCATATTTAAATAAATTAAATAATTTCGAGCTTCTAAATATTAATTTGATGAGGATTGTAGCAGGAATTTCTGGATAGAGTGGGAGGTTTCCGTGATGATGATTGTAGCAGGAATTTGTGGATAGAGTGAGAGGTCTCTAATCAATAGCTCTCAAGAGCCAAATGAAAGTTCATTGAATTACATAAATGTTCAATGGCTTTGAATGTTGGGGGCTTGCTTCTGAAGGCTCATTTCTTGAAAATTGCTAAAATTGTATATAGCCTCGCATTTATCCCCTTCTTTTGAGATTCCTCAAAGGAAAATCAGGGCAGTATAGAGGGCATTGCACCAATTTTGGTGACAGTCATGCAAGGGAAAGAACAGTTCATTTCAAAATCAAGTTTTAAAGGACATAAATTCAAATCCTGGCCCTGGCACTACTGACAAGTCATTTAACTTTTCTGATTTTTTTATAAAATGAAGTGTTAGGATTATATGACCTCAAAATATCTCTTTTAGCTCTAACTCTCTGATCCCATGCCCTAACTCTAATATTTCCTAATTGTGTGATGATGGGCTAGAATATAAGATCCTTGAGGGTAGGATCTAGTCTATCTTTGTTTTTATAGCCACAGTACCTAGTATATAGTCAATGGGTATTTTTTTTATTTAATTTTTTTTCCCCTCTTTCCCCCACCCACCGCCCCAAAACAGCCATCCCAGTGTGTCCCCCCTCCCCCAGTCTATTCTCTCCTATGTCACTTTTCGGTAGGGCAGGATGGATCTCCCAACCGCAGTGCCTGTGTATCT
>CM053589.1:17328554-17349144 GCA_028646515.1 Pseudochirops corinnae
CTGACTTTAGTGGGAAGTATCCTTGTGTGTGTTTTGGAGTTCTAGGATTGGTTTAGAGTCCTATTTTATGGGTATTTTGGGGTGGCTATGTGAGAGCTGCGATATGTTGCTGCTGCTATGCCGCCATCTTGGCTCTGCCCCCTCAATGGGTATTTTAATAAATTCTTCTTGTTTGGCTTTCTGATACTACAAAAAAATGGTATCTACAAAAAAATGGAGTAATACTTCCACCATCCACTTCATAGGATTGTTCTGAAGAAGACTCTTTTTAAGCCTTGAAATTATATAGAAATACGAGCTGTAATATTTATTTTTTTCCTCCAGTTTTATTTATTTATTAAGCACCTACTATGAGTCAGGAACTGTGCTATAAGCACCAGGAATAAAGAAAAAAAGAAAGGTAAATGACCACCCCTGCTTCCAAGGAACTCACAAAATAATCAAGGAGACACATTTCTGTATATTTCTGTATATGTCAAGACAATACTTCATCCTTAGCCCTCTACTATTTTTATTGGCTATTGAATTGAATAGAGCTTTAATTTCTTTCAAAGTTCTGACACAGTCCTTCAAAAGATGATGAAAACTAAGGATCAGAGAGATTAAATTTCTTTCATAAATTTTTATAAAGTTATAATCAGTGGTTGAATCAAGATTTGGTCTAATGTCTTTCAAGACACTAACTCAGTCTATTGTTGAAACTATATGCTATGTTCTATAAAATCATCATTCTTCCATTTGGTGCCTCTTGCATGGATAATATCTTATTTTCTCTTTGGGGTAGTTGTGAATCTCATTGGGGAATCCATATTGTTAGTCTGGGGCTTTATATAAGCAGAACAATTTCGTGGGTAAAAATGTACATATGAAAGACCGCAGCATTCACTGGGATTTCCTTGGACATTTGGAGCCTGTGTTGGATAGAGCTATAATATTTATCAATCATAAGTATGATATTGTGTCAGTCACAGGACTATTGTGATTCTAAAGCAATTTATTATTAAAGGGAGAAACATGGATTGTTTACTATTTCACACAGCACAATTTTCCCAAATTTCTACTTAAGTGCTTCCCTAAATGTGTCTCTATTCCTATCACAGATCTTCCAGGGGCACATATATTTGCCTCTGCAAGAATACTTGGTATCCAATACTTCCTATAAAGTACGTACAGTTCTCTATGAGTAATTGATACCCTGAGAGAATACTGTCAACGTGATGCTGATCATATCCACTGCTAAGCCTCAGGTCATATCTACACTGATGAAATCATACATATACATCTAGTTGGCCCCAGTCACTCTTTCTTTGATGTTCCAGCCATCTTTTCCCTTTCCACCCTATCACTTCATTCCATCCTTCCAGTATTTCTTTCTGCCTCTGGAATCATGATCAAATCAATATCATCATTGCTACGAGAAAAAGAGTGTCAATCTGCTCCCTTATATCTCTGCTCATTGGCCCTGAGAGTTTTCAAACTCTAACCTGATCTCTATATATGTTGTCACCACCTTTTAGAATCGTGAGCCCCTCAAGGGCAGAGTTTGTCTACTTCTGTATTCGCATCCCCATTGCCTATGTGCCTACGGCACATACTAAGCGCTTAATAAATATTTTTGTATTCATTCATCCAATGGAACATTTAAATAAGTTACAGAATAATCGGTTGACAACCAGTATTAGGGAAAGAATATTGCATCTGAAGTCAGAGAGTTTAAATCCTGGCTCTGCTACTTGACCTTGAACAAAACACTGGACATTTCTGATTATCAGGCTTTTACCTATAAAATGAAAAGATGAGACCTCTGAGGTTGGGAAGATATGATAGAAAGAGATATGGAATCAAAAGATCTGGGTTCAAATCCTTACTCTGCCATTTGTTGTCTAGATTACATGGGACAAATCATCTAATCTCTCTGGGACTTTCCAGTTCTTCATCTATAAAAATGAGGAGGTTGAACTAGTAGACCTTTGAAGTTTTTCTTGTCTTAGATCTATGATCCTATGTTTCCTTCCACTTCTAGATCCATTATCTATTGCTTAACTATAATCCTGAAAGGAAATGGCCCATTTGACAAAGATGTTGTCATGGAGTCTTAGTGAAGAGGAAATAGCTACATATGGGCACACTGTAATTTTTCAGAGTTCGTCAAGTTTCCTGTGATTTTTTACCTTGAAGGAACTTCTTCTGGCAGGAAATGTTGGATGTCTGTTGGCCCTTTGCTGCTGAAAGCAGAGAATAGTGAGAGAGAGAAAAACAAAGAGACTGAGAATGTAAGCAAGTTGTTATCCAAGTCAAATCAAGACCAAGAGTGAAAGGAATGTGCTGACCAGACGATCAGAGTGGTGATCTGCCTGGAACCCAGCAGCTATGGTAGCCAGTGAGACCAAAGTCCAGTTCACACCTTATTCCTTATGTACCATTTCCAATTTCTATAGCACTATTGGGGGAAAACTTCTGTCCAACCATTATTTTTCCCTATTCTGCCTCCAACTCATGGGGAAAGAATGAGGGAGGAAAGGAAAGGACAGTCCCAGCCCTCAATTATGTCATATTACAATCTATTAGACATTATGTTAATGCCTATTTGTGTTTTAGGGTAATTGATGCTGCCATTAAAGTAAATGACCATTAACTCTCTGTTTGTCTAGCCTTATAAGTGCTTGGTTTGGGGCTGAGAAGGGAAACCTAATCTTAGGAAAGAAGAGATTTTTTTCTTCCCCCATCAGACTGGAATGGGAATAAATTGACTACATAAATAGATTCTGCACTGTTTGGTAATTTCTAGGAATATTTCAGAGATTATCTTAGATGTCCTTGGACCCACAGAGACATACTTTAGTAAGGAAATGGGCCCTTTAATTTGAGCCTTTAAGGAAATAAGCAGAGAAGCATAGTAAGTTGGTATATTTGAGAGGAGGTGCCCCTTTTGGCCCAAACTGTTCCACTTAGCCTTGTCTGGAATTAGACAAACCCCTCCACCCATAAAAGGTCCCTGATCCATACAACAACATCTGCACACACACAAACACAGATGCTTTACACAATGACAAAATAAGTGAAGTGATTCATTTTCTCATAACAAAATAAGATTATGAAAAAGAAGTCTGGACTGAATTTTGGAAACCCCTAGACTTTTAAACAAGAGTCTATAGTTAAAGTTATAATCCTGCTGTATAACCTTGGCAATAACAAGAACTCATATTTCTGCAGGCTTTATAGTTCTGAATAGTGAGGATAATAACGTCTACCCAGCCTCCCTCACAACACTGCTGTGATGGTGAAATGAAAGAATGATACTGATAATAAAAATAACATTGATATAGCACCTACAATGTGCCACGCATTGTGCTGAGTACCATACAATTATCTCATTTGATCCTCACAACTCTAGCGGGTAGAAGCGACTATTGTCCTCCCCATTTTACAGATGAGACCACTAAGGCAAACAGAAGTTAACTGACTTGCCTATTATCACACACTTATTAAGTTTCCAAGGTGAGATTTGAACTCAGGTCTTCCTGACTCCAGGAAGTTTTTTATAAACTTTGTAAACTTCCTGATTCCTGGCAGTCTTTGTAAACTATAATGTTACATTCATATAAAACCATATATAGATATTATTATTTTTATTAACCAATCCAATTAGATTTGATGGTCTCTAGGATCTCTTCCAATCAATCAATAAGCATTTATTAAATACTTGGGATACACCAGGTGCTAGAAAACAAATACAAAAATGCCACAAGTCTTGCCCTTAAGGGGCTCATATTCTATCAGGAAATATGTGCACATGTCAGCATATGCAAAATGTATACAGAATAAATACACAACCATTTCCATGGAAAGGCAACTGTGAAGATGAGGAAGGATCTCATGTAGGGTATGGTACTTACGCTGAGAGTGAGGGAGGCAGAGAAGGGGGAAAGAAGGAAAAAGTGTCTATTAAGTGCTTACTAAGTTCTACAGATACACTGATAGAAAAGATAGTCCTTGCTCTTAAGGCTCTCACATTCTAATGGAGAGAGACAATATATACAGAAGGTTTCAACTATAAGTCAGATAGTCCTGTAGTCCTTGGCGTACAATAGCAAAACTCTCTAAACAGATTTTGAAAATGCACTGGACTGAACACAAAATAAATTCCTAAGGAGTCATTTTCCCAGCCCAGCTTGGCATAGGGAAACAGATATAGAGGTCTGCAGATACTGGGGATGTGGCCTAGAGCAGTAGGGCATCAGCATCCAGGGAGAGTCTGTAAACTGGGGCAAGAAGGAGTCTCAGACACATTCTGGGGCAGCTTCAGACCATTAATAGGTTCAGATGCAAAACGGCATCTTTGTTGCCCACTTCAGGTCATAGATCCAAAGTAGGCTAACAAAGGAATCTGAATATATATAAAGTTATCTCAGAGGAAAAACAACTGACCCAGAAAACAGAATCATTGGATTACCTGAATGTCATGACCAAAGCAAGAGTCTAGACATATTAATTCATGAAAACTTCCCAGAGCTCTTAGAACCAGAGGGCAAAGTGGAAATAAAAGGAATCCATCAGTCACCTCATCAAGGGAATTCTAAAATGAAGACTAACAGGAGCATAATAGTTAAAATCTAGAGTTTCCAGGTCAATGAAAAATGCTAAAAGCAGACAGAAAGGAAGAATTCAAGTACTGAGGAGCCATAGAAAGGATCATACACAAGTTAGCAGTCACCACCACAAAGAAACAGAGAGCTTAGAATACCATATTCCAGAAGAGAAAGGATATAGGCTTACAGTCAAGAATAATTTACACAGAAAAACTGTGTGAGAATATAGGAGAAAAAAAATGGATCTTTAATGAAACAGGAGACTTCCAAAATATTCTTGATGAAAGACCAGAGCTATATAAAATCTTTGTAGCTCACACGTAAAAAAATTTTTAAAGAATAAAAAAATAAAGACAAACAAATGATGATGAAGAGCTAAACAAGAATAAGCAGCTTACATTCAAATTTGAGTGTATGATATGTGTCTCCTTTGAATCTTATCATCATCAGGGTCATAGAGTGAATTTAATTAGGCAGAATGTCTTGAAATGGTTCTGTTATGTCTTGACAATCTTAAGAGAATAATGGAAAGGGAAGGAAAGAGGAATACACTGGAGGGGAGGGGAGGGGAGACAAGGGAAAATATTAAGGAAAATTATCTTACATAATCAAGGTACACAAGTAGACATCTATGCCAACAAGGAACTTCACTCTCATCTGAACTCGTCAAAGGAGGAAAGAATACAGAGAGGGAGAAAGAGAGAGAGAGAGAGAGAGAGAGAGAGAGAGAGAGAGAGAGAAAGTTGGCTATAAAAATATATTTCACTCAACAGGGAAATAGAAGGGAAAAGGGAGAAGGGAAAAGGTAAGATTGGAGGGAGGGTAAATTAAGGTAGAGATTAGTTCTAAGCAAAACAAATCCTAAAGATGTATGAAAATATTTATGGACTCTTTGCAGTAACAAAGTATAGAAATCTGAGGGGGTGCCATAAATTGAGGAATGGTTGATTAAAGTATAGCATATAAATGTAATAGAATATTATTGTGCTACAAGAAATTATGAAGGAGATGTATTCAGAGGAAGTTTGGAAGACATATGAATTGATACAGTGTGAACTAAATAGTACTAAGAACAATTTATATAAAAATAAGAACATGGTGAAGACAAACAACTTTGAAAAGTTTAGGAACTTTAAATAATATAATGACCAATCTCAATTCCTGAGGACTAATGACGAAACATGTTACACATTTCCTAATATAAAGGTGAAGAATTCAGATTGCACACTGTAGTATGAGAGGAATATGACCAATGAGGACATTTATTTTACTCAACCAGACGTATTTGCAATGAGGGTTTACACTAGGGAAAGAGGTGGAGAAGGGGGAGAAGTCAGATTTTAGTGATTGAAAAAATATATATAATTTTAAAAAATTAATGGATTGGTAGTAATCTTTCTCCTGGGCCCAAACATTATCTTGGCCTTTGTTAACAAGTAAGATTTTAGATGGGAATGTTTTGAGGAAGCTGCAAATCTGATGCTTCCAAGGTCAATAGCATCAACCAAAAAGCAACAATGTTTTAGTCAGCGCTTATGGCTCAGAAAAACGCACGGTCACCTCCTTCAGAAAGTTCAAGGTCTGCTTACGGACGCTATACTCAGGCATAAAACAGAGAATCTCATTTTGAAAAGGTTTTTGCTATAAGATCTGCCTGCCTCTCAGAGAGTGAGTCAGGGTAGGTATCCAAGGGGAATTCAAGATGGTATAACAACAAAAGATGTCACTAAAATATTTTTTTAAGTTAAAGACTAATACAAGACTGTGTTATTTAAGTGATAGACAATGAAGCAATATCAGATAGGTATTGAGACAAGAGAGAGAGCTAGAATAATAAAGAACGGTCTCAAAGAGGAAATATTATACAAAACTCTACCACTAAGAGCTAGCAGATGCTTAGGAAGCAATATTTCATACTTCTCATCACGTATAAGTAATTTTTTTGTAAACACCAACATAGTAGATGTGTCAGGTGGTCCTGCATGTGCCATGACACACTGAGGTGACCACTGCTACTGGCCCCTCTTCCTTGCCCCAAGGTAATGCCTTCTCCAGCATGTGCCAGCACTGCTACTCCATGCCCTATATATGAATATGATGCTTTGAGTCATTTGTGGACCCAGAAATTTCTGAAAGCAATTCCATTCCATCCACATACACCCTGCTCATTCTGAGCACTAGCCTTTACTAATGCTGTTTCCATTCTTAAATGCTCCCTCGTCCCTCTTTTCTTACACACTACCCACCAAGGTACATTGTACATGATAGGCACATCATAAATGCTAGGGTGGGATTATCTAGCCAATTGCTCCCCATGCTTCAAGGCAGTTGAGTTCAAATCTCTTCTTCACCATGAAGCCTTCTTTGATGGACTACAGCCCACATCAACTTCCTCCCTTCCTAAATTTACACTACTGTGATTATACTATGACTATTTTTCCTTTGGGCTCTTTTTCCTATAGTGCCTTATACTCAATACTCATCTCTAATTGTTTCATGTTTATCAGCCTTATTTCCACAGAGAGATGTAAAATCCTTAAGGGAAAGCACCATTTGCCAGAGTATATCTTACCAACTGATTGATTAATCAATTGATAGACATAATAGGTAGACATAGATATCTGTATCTGGAATATAGGTAGATATAAATATCCAGCTAGAGATATCTATATCTGCCTAAATGTTTATTGTGTGCATACATATATATGTATGGATGTACATATGGATGTCTGGATATGTTTCTAAAACGCTTTAAGGCTTGCAAAACACTTTTGAAATCATATATAATTTGATCCTTTTAACAACCCTGAAAAGTAGATTCTATTATTATCCCCACTTTATAAATTAAGAAACTGAAACAGACTATTTAAGTGACTTACCAGGGTCACATAGCTGATAAGTGTCTGAGGCTAGATTTGAACTCAAGTCTTTCTACGTCCAGGCCCAGCACTCCTTTCTGCTGCACCAGAAATGAGATGAATCAATTGAAGATAGGACAAAAGAGTCTAGTTAAGTAGCTTTTATAGGTCCAGGAGGGCTTGAGTTTCTTTCTAGTGAAGGAAGCAAAGGCCATAGACCCAGTGAAGGAAGAAAAGCCTGGAATCTAGGACTTAACACAATTAAATTCAGCAAGCATTTCTTAAATGCCTACTATGTCTAAGGCATTTTGCTCAGTGTTGGATTTCTATGAAGACAGAGAAAAGGAGGCCAATACTATGGATCCTGAAAAGTTATCAGAGTCCAAAGTCCAGGAAGGTAAGTCAACATAAAGAAAAAAGAATGGGAGATCAACAAGAGTGACACCAGTAAATGATACTGTAAGCTCTGCTCTCAGGTAAAAAGGCGTGTTCTGCTCTGCTGAATGGGCAGGTGATACAGGTTTGCAGTCCAGGAGAGGCACATAATACCTAATGCATTCTATTATGTATATATTGTATAACACTAAGTGATCCTGATTATTACAGATTCCCGAAGCCTGGGGAGATGCCCAGAAAATATGTCAAATTCTTCTCCTGTTTCTCCCAAAGCACCTATCACAGTAATTTATAGAAAGTGGAATTTATTAAATTAGGTAACTTGTTAAATTTAGCCTAATTCTTTTCTCAGAAATTCAAACTCCAAACAGAAACAAATAGTTCGCCACTTGAAATGAAAGACCCAGACCTGATACTCTAATACGTAATCTAGGAAGTCAATGTTGCTTCTAAATGCTTTTCCTTGTATATGTACATCTTCTGCAATGAGGATCTCCCTATAGCCATTTGTACTAACTAAAGTGCAATTCATTTTAGAGGGAAATTAAATTCCTTTCCATTCTCCCAATAGACAACTTGAAACTAACCTCCCCATTTATCAAAAGGAAACTTTTTTTTTTTAATTTATAAATTTTTTTCTTGAAAGACCCAAAATTCTTCCTGGTGCTACAATTTAAAATCACATATTAAACTCTTGATTACTCAAGAGCTATTTATCCACTTCATGAATTATTCATGGATTTTGCTTTTCCTACCTGATAGGGTTCTGGGCTTGGAGTCAGAAAGACCTGGGTTTAAATCTCAACTCTGATACTAGGATAGTATCTCTGATAACTCAGATAGTTATGTGACCATGAACAAGTATTTAACCTCTATGAGGCTCAGTATCTGTAAAATAAGGACAATAACACCTATAGTACCTACTTTAGAGTGTTGAGAGGATTAAGCAAAATAATGAAAGCAAAGTATCATTTAAGGAGAATAATCATTAGTGGATTGATGAGTTCTATTATATTTTTTTTTAATTTTGGAAGGACAAGGCAATGGGGGTGACTTGCCCAAGGTCACACAGCTAGTAAGTATGTCAAGTGTCTGAGGTCAAATTTGAACTCGGGTCCTCCTCTCTCCAGGGCAGGTGTGCTATTTGTTGTGCCACGTAGCTGCCCCTCATGATTTTACCAGTATGGAGGCCTCCTGGGTGAGAAAACTCCCTCTACCCAGGCGGGTCAGCACCTTTTCCTCGTAGAGGTTAAAGGTCTTGTTTAGCCCATCCATCATGGGCTGATCTTCCTTGGCTTTAAGGCCACTCACTCTCCAGATGCTGTGGCAATTATTATGATCATTCATCTCATTGCCAGGTTTTCATCTATCTTCAAACATCAGTGTCACCATTTCCTAGCAACATATCTTTCATCATCTACTACTATGTAGCAAAATTAGAATTTTCCTTCTTCTTTCTTCCCTAGATCACCATTACTGACTTAAAGCTTCATTTAGTTCTACTCCTTCTAGTTACTGAGGAAATAACAGGGTCTAAAAATTCATTGATCCTCCTCTGAATTATACCCCTAGTATGGCACTCACATAACCAACTTATGTTGTTATCATTCTTCTATATTTCTGTCTTGTGTCTTCAACTAAATTTTAAGCCCCTTGAGAGCAAGACCTGTCTCGTATAACTATTCACACCCTTTGTATTTAGAAACAAGTAAATAGCCAGTGCCCAATAAATATTTGTTTATGACACTGATGCGGAAAGAGATGGCTGGAAGTCAGGAGACCTGGGATCTGACCCAAGTTCTCTATCACTAACTATCTCTATGACCCTGTACCAGCAATCATCTTCTTTGGATCTCTGTTTTGTCCTCTGTAAAATGAAGGTGATAGGCAGCATAGTGCAGTAAAAACAGTGTTGGATTTGGAGTCAGAGGACTTGGCTTCAAATTCTGGTTCTACAGCTAGGTGACATAGTGGATAGAACATTGAATCTGAACTCAGGAAGACCTGAGCTCAAATTCAACTTCTGAAACTTACTAGCTATGTGACCTTGGGCAAGTCACTTAACCTCTGTCTGCCTCAGTTTCCTCATCTTCAGAATGGGAATAATAATACACTTGTGTTGTGATGACCAAATGAGATAGTAATTGTAAAGCACTTAGCACAGTCTCTGGGATAAAGTAGGCGTTATATAAATGTTAGTTATTATTATTATTATTATTATTATTATTATTATTATTATATGAGATGATATTTATGAAACATTACAAGATCTTGCATACAATAAATGTTTTTTTGCTTACTTCCTTTTCTTATCTGTGAATTTCAATAATCCATGCTCTCCTCACAGAGATTAAATAAACATCACCCTCATCATCAGTGACTATTATTGCTTCTCTCAAATCTTTGCTCTTGAAAGCTCATTCAAAGCGATAGCCCTGCTAGGACTCAAGAGCCTTTCACTCTTGTATTTATCACAACTCTGCACAAGCTGAAATTCTGAACATGTGTGGGATTTGGCCCAAAGTGGCTGCCCCAACCTCATTAGAACTCTCCTGTTTACCACTCAAGGCTTTAACTGCTTCCTAATGGTGGGACCAATGAGCAAGAACACACAGCTGAGAAGTTCATCATTATTTGGGGGGTATTTCATGCTCAGTGAATAATTATGTGAATAAAATAACACAAAGAAGTTGCCAGCAGCCATTAGACTTATGAAAAATAGCAATGGAAAACTTCGTTGACTTGCTATCAAAGGGCTTTTATGAAGAGTAGGAAACCAGCTGTGGCTTAACATCTGTATTTCGAAATCTGAAGCAAAAAAGAAGTAAAGGACCAAAATAAAAACTGTCTACAGCTCCCCACCACCAAAATGACATGAATGCTCCCTTATGTGATTTAATTGAGTGAGAGCTGATTTCCCTTTAGTCCAGCCTCCATCTAAAACACAGAGCAGAAAATTGATGGTTATTTGCACTAGTTTAGGGAAACCCACAAGGAATGAGCCCCAGGAAAGCAGAACTTCTAAAACTCCTGATTATAGAAACTCAAGAATCTCACAGAATGCAGGATAGGCACTTAGTAGAATGTTAACGAATCAAGTTTCTCTTAAATTTATCTTCACTTTCTCCTTAGAATTAATCTAGAGATGTTGCTTCAAAGAGTTTTTTCCAAATCCCTGGATGACCCATTATTCCCTTCATTGGCATTGCTGGTGCTCATGCTGCCCAGACTCTAGATCAGTGGTTCTCAACCTTCCTAATGCCACGACCCTTTAATATAGTTCCTCATGTTGTGGTGACCCCCAACCATAAAATTATTTTCGTTGCTACTTCATAACTGTAATTTTGCTACTGTTATGAATCGTAATGTAAATATCTGATATGCAGGATGTACTTTCATTGTTACAAATTGAACAAAACCCACAGGTTGAGAACTGCTGCTCTAGGTAGAAGAGAAGGCAATTGTTCATCTCAGAACAATATCCTCCCCTCATTTTCTTTCCTGGAAAATGTTGATATCAACATCACCTAGGACTTAGCATTAACAAAGGATGAGCATAGCCAGAGTCTCCCAACTCAGCCTCGGAGGCTCTCTCCCAATTCCACACCATATAAGTACATCCCATAAATCCATTCATGCTTTCTGCCTTCTTCAAATATAAGTCCTTCAAGGGCAGATGGCACAATTACTGACCTGACTGTGGGATGTAATGCATCTTGCCTGTCACAATCAAGCATAAACAAAATAATGAATAAATAAATAGATTGATTAATTAATTAAAATAAAAGGTCTCAAGATGAGGACACAAATCTCACTCTGACATTACCTTCCTGACCTTGGGCAAGTCATTGAACATCGTTGGGCCTCTGTTTCCTACAAAATGAGTGGGTAGATTCCATGGACTCCGAGGTCTCTTCCAGCTCTACATCTATGGTCCTAAGAAAAATCATATGCATCTTCCCCGAAGGGTAGGCATGGCCAAGTCCATAGAGAGCAGCTAAGAACTTGCTGCTTGCTCAGGAGATAAGCCAGTACCACTCATCGGGCACAGAGTGCCAGGAAAAGACCACTCAAAATACCCAGGAACAGCTCTGCAGGCTACATTCTGCCAGAGCAGCTACACACCGACTTCTCACTAACCAGAACAAAGCACAGCCATGAGCTGAAGCACATTTAAAAGTTGGTCAGTTCTCCAAAGGCTCTGTATTTTTAGTCTGTACTCTGAAAGAGAAGGCTTACCCACCCACCCCATCCCCCCAAGCCACGGCTGCGCTTGGCCACCCCTGCAGCTGGAGTTCTGATTTTCCCCACTTTTTCACTCAGGAAACCACTCAAAAACTAATTGAACAGCTGAGGCTATAAAAAAAAAAAGAGCAGAAAATTGCAATACATATAACATATGCTGATGTATATGTCTATGTTATATGCATATATAACTTTATAAGAGAAGCCAAGTGCCATAGTGAATAGTGTACTTGTCTTAGAGTCAAAAAGACTTAGGTTCAAATCCTGCCTCTGAAAAATACCAGACTATTTGACTACAGGCAAATCACTTGGCCTCTCATTGTACCAGAAGAGTTGCCGATATGCATCATTGGAGGGTTTCCACCCTAGTAGTTATCCACATGGATAAAAATCAAAGGCCAGGACTATATCACACCCATACCCTCCCCAAATCTAACACTGGCTAGTTGTGTCACCATGAGCAAATCAAAAACTCCTGTGAGCCTCAGCCTCCTCACCTGTAAAACAGGTATAATTACCCTTTGGTACAGGTGTTAACAATTACATCTGCATTACAGGGCAGTAAGAGGAAATCACTTTGCCAACCTTAAAGTGACATATAAATATGATGTTTATAGTTATTATTATCATAAGGAAAGAGTTCTTAAAGATGATTTATTTTCCTTCTCAAATAGAACTACCTATAAATCTTGCATTTAGGATCTGTTTACTTCATTTTCTTCTCCTACTCCACTAGGAGGGGTATTCATTCCTCTCATAGATATTTCATACTGGCTTTTATGTGTGCTTGTCCATGTGTGTGTGTCTTGTCCCTTATGAAGGAGCAGTCAGCAGTGGGCTTAATTCACCAGACTATATTAATTTCCCAGCTGTGTTCATATTGGGGTGCTTTGAAAGTGCTTTCAGCCCTTTTCTCTCTAAACCCTCAAACTGATGTTCTTCAGATGCAATGACTCAATTACCCTCCTACAGAGAAGATCTCTTTTTCTCAAATCCCACCCATGCCCTCGTAGACCCACAGGGTACTTCTGAGACAAGTTGAACACGAGCTTTTAAACTGAGGTTGGGCACATATTGTTTGGAAAAAAGCAGCACCAAATCCAGGACAAAATTTCCTATTATTTCATCACTGAGGCCTGTAGAAAAGAGAGTGTTTCCAAATAATAACACATTATTAACTAATGAATAGAAGCTAAAAAAAACCAACAGTTTCCCACTGTATTTATTACAAATAGTTTGTTTAGAATGCTAATTGCAAAAGACACTAACATCTTGATTCTCTGAATAGCAATGCTGGAGGCAGATTGAGGCCTCATGTATATGGAGTTAAGAAATAGTCTGGTTGTGATTAATATGGTCCTCCTGCACTAACATGGCCCATTCCCTCGGATTCCAGATGTTGAAAAAATTCCCTCACTGGAAGTAACAGATACCTGCCAATAAGCAATGTTCCTGCAAAGTCCCCAAATCCCTTTCTTGTCCATTCTCTTCTTAAAGACATTCCCTGGCTCATCCCATGTTCTGCAATAGTACTAAGGAGCAGACACCTGGAAAACTGGTCAGTCTCTTAAAGCTCACCTGCCCCACTCTCTATCTTGAAATAATATTTCAAGACTTCTTGGGGCAGCTAGCCAGCACAGTGAATAGAGCACCAGCCCTGGAGTCAGGAGGACCTGAGTTCAAATCCAACCTCAGACACTTAACACTTACTAGTCATGTGACCTTGGGCCAGTCACTTAAAACCCCAATCACCCAGCCTTCTCCCCTTCAAAAAAATAAAAAGAATTCTTAGGATTCAGGCTTTCATTGACAAAGGAGCTCCCTTCACTAACACAGGCTTAGTAAATCATATTCAAAAAAAACCAACAATCTGGAGCCAGCCTGGTGATGAATGTCTCCTAACTTTGCTGGGTTGGCCTTGGACCATCACCAAAGCATACCCAAAGCCTTTCCAACTTGGTGGATACTGCTGGAGCTTGCTCTCTACTCAGATAGCTTCTGATATCTCAGCAATACCTCCATGCCACATTGAGTCATCAGAGGAGGAGTTGAGTCCAAAGGAGAAGAAATCTCAGTAGTGCTCTGAGGATGGATAAATGATTGGGAGCCAGGAAGTTTCAAGCTGTCAGAACTAGTCTAAGCATTTGTTAAGGTCTCCCTACTCAGTTCCCCTCCCCACCCCCATATCTAATTTGTAAAAATTAAACAAACTTCTCATTAGAGCTTGGCAAATGCATTGCTTTGGAAACCGGCTCCAACTACATTGTCTTGCTTCTGCTTATTAACTTGATAAGATCTTAAAAGAGACAAACTATGTTCTGTTTGTTGTTTTTTAATTAAAAATCAATCTGTATCATCATTTCATATTCACCTATAGCCCAAAGCAATATGAATTAGGCCAAATATTCATGTTCTTAAACTTGAGGTAGGAATAAAAGTTAATAATAATAATAATAAAGATTTGACTGCTTGGAGGCATTCAGATCATATAAAGGGATAATTCCTTTTTCTGCATGAACTTCATCTCCTAATTCTAAGCTTAGCAAATGGATGCAGGCTTAATGAAGCTGATAGGATAATCAAGAAAAAGTCCAAATGAAGAACAGCTCTTTCATCTCTCCTAAGAGTGCCAGATACAAGGATATAATGTCTCCTCTTGTTCATCCATCAAAAATAGAATCAGCACTATTAATTGCAACTTGGACCTCAAAGATCAGTAGGCTCACTAAGTTGTTCCCCACAACTACACCAAAGACACTCTAGAATCCTCCTATTTCTAAATCAAGCCATCAAGGAAAGTCTACTTACTATCTGCTGTGTATTTGGTACTCAGTGCTCCAAACACCCGCTTAGTAACACATCCCATTGTTTAAACTATAATCAATAGCAAGGGATACTTTTTTCCTGTGTCTAACTTCAGTCCATCCTATTAAAGTCCCAAGTCTTCTATTCGACTCTCAGGGGAAAGGACAGCAGCTAGCAAAATTAGAGCAAGGCTCCATCCTTTACTTGAAGACATTTTTGATTGGGTCTCCTCTAAGTTTTTTCACTAGGGGAGGAGGGAACTTAAAAGCAACTTCTCATATCTTTCCAAAATTCAAATTTTAATATCAGTGGGGCTGGGGGGAAGGGGAATAGAGTGTTTTGGTCATAGATCCTGACTTATTAAATTTTGTTATATAAAATAGATGGCAACAACAGTGAAGCACACTGGGAAGTGCTTACTGCAAAGATTAATGTCATCCTCCTGCAGATCTCTTTGGTACTACATGAAAACCTGCCACATGACTGACTTTCTGTGACTTTTACATGCACCAATGGATTATGGGTTATCCATTGAATTGCATATCATAGTCTGAGACAGTCATTGTTCATCCAATTGGTTTGTGTGTGTGTGTGTGTGTGTGTGTGTGAGAGAGAGAGAGAGAGAGAGAGAGAGCATTAAGGTGGGATTTTTACAAATGTTCAGGGCAGTTTTGACAATTTAGGAGACTTCTGGTTTGTACCCATTTACCTATATGCATGGCACTATTGGATTTAGTGAATTTCCTCTCCTCCACATGGTTTAGAAGTCCTGGGTTCCCGAGTTACATTGATACTTCCATGGATTTGTGATCTAATTAATGTGGGTAATCTCTTTGATAGTACATATTGTAATCTGCCCCCATGCTGGAGCCATTCCTCTCAGTCCATTAATATTGACTCGATGTCACCAGAACACTTTCATCAGTTACTCCTCACTCTTAACACATGGAGACCTCCTCCTTTTCTTATGTTATGACAGAGACAAGAAGTAACTATATTTTCCATTGCTTTATATGAGTAGTGCCATTTTAAAATAAACCTCCATTTCAGTATAAACAGTGCAATCAAGCCTAATCCCTATGTTTTGGTTCTCCCCTACTCCAGTTCATGTGCAAGGACAACCAAAAGACTAATAGAATATATTATGTGTCAGATACTTGAGGCCAATGATGGACCTGCAAATTGGGAAGACTATCCACTCTCTAAAACACAGCTATTGCTCTCAAGGCCAGCGGTTGAATATTAGCTGTGAAATGTTTACTTTAAGTATAAAGAAATGAGATAATATATGTAAATCATATATAAATCTTAAAATAATATGTAAATATTAGCTTTCTATATTATAAGTAACCGGGACATGATCCATATTCAGAAGTCAGTTTGTCTCACAGATTCTTCCTTCTTTGTGAGAGAACCAATACTTCTTTCTGCTTTTGTTTGTTACTATGAATAAAATATATTTTTTACTTTTATTCTAAATTTTAAAGTCAGTGTTCTTTCCACAGAACTAAAAACTCTTTCTGATGTATTTCTGATAATAGTTCTTACACTTCATTGGTGATACATGGCAGCCTAATCATGTCTACCATACAACTCTCCATTGAGTACTTTGGTACTCTACAACTCTCATTTTTTGAAGACTGTGGTATTCCAAGGTTCATTACCACATAATATCATTGGAAGAATGTGTTAAAAGGCTGAGAAAAGATGAGAATTCTGGAGTCATTAAAACACACTAAAACAAATGCAGTTCATCCCATTCTCTTGTTCAATTCTGGTCCTGTTTTCATCTCCAGTGGGTGTCCAAGATATGTTCACTAATGAAGCAGCTCTTCAGATTATCTGTCCAAACATAGGTCCTATCCTTAATTTGCATTAGGCATTTTTAACCACTTTTTTCACATGAATTCTTAAGATGAACTCCTTTAAATGATCATGCCTCTAATTTAGGAATTTCTTCAGTGTTTCATGGATTGATAAAATCAACAAAATGCCATCTTCAAATAGCCACATTTGGAGGACCTCACCACCTAGTGCAAAGTCCTCTTCTATTTAGAATCTGTACTTGATATCCTCCATGATAGTAGCAAATACTTCGGGCAAACCAACATCTCCCTATTTTGTTCTTTGCTTGATATTATTAGCTCAAAGATTGTTAAAGTTACTGATTCTGTGCCATGCCTCAAAGAATATTGTCACCTACGCTGAATGGGCTTATTCTAACCATTGCTGGCTGAAAAATAACCTTATTTTCTTATCTTCATCTGGCTACAACTGATGATAATTGAAAATCTAGTTAAATGGAGTGGAAAAGGAAAAGGAGTTATGAACTATCTGAAAATCAATTCACAGAAATCTAAAATAAAAGTGGCTTTAATAAGCACTCACTATATAGGAAATCATTTCTTCCCAAAACACAAATGTATAGACAGATATTAATATAAATGAATATGAACCTATATGAGTTTATGTTAAAGATTTTGATTTCCTGTTTTTCTTTTGAGAAATTAATGTTTAGTTTTTAAGCCTCCTGGACAAACTTAAGAGCCAATGACAAGGTCTTTAGAAAGAATAATTTGGATACAAAGCATACTGGGTATAGTTAAGGGCTGAGACTGAAGGATGAAAGATGAAAAAAAAGATGAAAAATTGAAATGAGAGAATGTCAAAGCTGGAAGTTACTTGCAACTCATTTCTGTATAGGGATCCTATCTGTATCATGTCCAAAAAGTACATAAATTCTAGAGCTTTCTAATAACTTGAAATAAATTATTGAAATTATTGAAATAAAACTCGATTGAAATTATTGAAATAAAACTCATTGATCTATAGATTTTAAACTCTATTCTCTGCCTGTAAAAAAAAAGCACAGAACATTTGCCCTTCTCAAGGCTTATCACATCTTTCTCATTCTCCATAATCAAACCACATCCACCAGTTCTTCAATATCCTGCATATAGCTCCTCTAGGCCAGGTGACTTACATTCATCAAGGATAATGAGGTACTCCCTGTATTGTCATACTTCTCTTCATCATGAACTCCTTGGGACCCAATTTTGTTGCAATTTCCAATGTAGAAAAAGTCGGTATTTCTGCTTTCTTTGAGTTGTCAATTATCCTTCTTCCATTCAACTTAAGCTCATTCTTTGATCCTACTCTTTCCCTCAACAAAGCTAGAAATCGAAACTGTTTTGCTGTCCTTTGTTTTCCACAGAATGTTAGCACACCTGCCATGATTTTTACAAGATTGTTCATTCTTTGTTACTTGCCCTTGCTTCTGACTTGTGTATACATCATTTTTAAATCTAAATTGGTTGGTAAATTATGTATCCCCATCAGTGTTTTTAGCAATTCTCATTTTTCTTTTCCCCTACTTTTTTTTTCCCCTTCGTATTGGAAGAATTTTATTCTTGAGATTTTCCTTTCCTTTATCCTTCATTCAAGGAGTCACTTTTCTACATGTGGCTTCCTAAATTAGCTCAGAATAAATAAACCTACAGTTTTCTCATTCCCAAAGTCAATCTCTGGCCTTCTCAACTCCATACTCTTACAAATTGACTTGACATCTTTCTCCTTGTTCAGCTCAAGTACTCACTTCTCCACCTCTTTCTCCCACAATAATCTCCCACAGAATATTAAATAATATGGAACCTTATGCCCCACTTTTTATATGAAGGTCAAAAACTGGAGTTTTTAATAAGTGAGGCATTACATGTCTTTATTGGCATTATATGGTATCATATCCTCCAAAAAGCCGGGGATTTATTTATCTATGACAGTGGTCCTCAACCTTCCTAATGCCGCAACACTTTAATGCTCATATATGGGCGCATCTGCATGAGGGCAGACCCACCTGGAGAAGGATAGAGGAGCAATGTCTTATAGAGGAGCAGTGTCTTGGTTCCTAAGACCATCGGAAATATGTGTTTTCCGATGGTCTTAGGCGACCCTGTTCTACCCCTAAAAGGGTCACAACTCACAGATTGAGAACCACTGATCTATGACTTGCTGGTTGCATATACTATAACTTCCTTAGGTCAGAAATTCTTTCTTTGTAACTCCTTTAGAGCTGTCACAGTACATTGAACACAAATTACATAATAAATATCCATTGAATAAATATGAATTACTTGTTTTTTGTGAAAGGCTAAGCTGAAGCAGAGAGCTGGTAAGTTGGGCAAGATGCCATTATCAAGCCGGGAACACAAAAAGGAAAGGAAATGTCCTAATCTCTCCACTGACATCCTCCACTGCCATCACCTCTGCTATTTCGCTCTATGACCTTTCTCCATTACAGCAGGGAAAATGGAGCCATATTGACCTGCAGGGACCCAAACACCTAGCACATGGTGTGGGGGTCCCAAAACGGCAAAAACATTACATGTTGTTTAGCCAATTACTGCAGCTTTTGGTTGAGCTCTGTTTTACAGCATCCCTATTAGAAAGTCGCAAGCACCAAAAGTCTCTCTGCTTGACTTCAAAGGTGTCATTTTCATTGAAGGTGGAGGAAATAATATTTGTGGCTGATATTACCTTACATGGAGACTTCTTTGAAGATATTTCATTTTTCTTCGTCTTCAATAGAATGTAGGCTCCTTGAGGGCAAGAACTCTTTTCTGTTTTGTTCTTATTGATATCTACAATGTCTGGTACAGTGCCAAACACATAGTTAAAAGATTAGTAGATACTTCTTGGATTAGACAAAGTTGAATTCTCCAAATAGGAATCATCCCTCTTGGAGGATCAGTGTGGGTTGACATGGGAGGAGGGATGAGAAGCAAAGAAGATCTTGGAAGTTACTTTCAAAATTATCCCATGAAGCAAGTCACTCTTGGGCAGAAACAGGCAAGACAGCTTATGTTGGTAGGCTTAGGGTTTGCCTATAATCTGTCTCTATTGTTTCTAAACTTCAAGGGGAAATAAATGAAAACTGCTAACATAGTCCAACATCCCAAGGCCTTGGCTACTGTCTACACAGTGCACTGCTATGCAGGACTGTTTCTAATATGTAAAACTCCTCTATTCCATAAGCAATGCTCTTAATCAGATGAACTATGGCACTGCTTAATGTCCAGAAAGGACTGTTATGAGTTTTACTAGGCCATGGTACACATCCAGGAGACATGTCTGGGACTGAGATTATTCAAGGCTCCTTGGGAATAAGTACCTGTTACTATCAGGAATCAGCTATTCTAATCAACTTCTTCCCATAGTATCAAGATGGGAAATCCTAGGCCACTCTCTGGGCTTGCCTACTTCATCTTGTCAGGGTTGATTACAAATGATTATGCTCAGTTATGACCACAGAACCATAGCAAGGATGGGAAGGCTTTCCAAGCACCAGGATTTGCCAGATGTTGGTAAGAACTAAAGCCAAAACCCTGAGGGAGAAAGCAGGAGTTGAGGATCCAATCAGAAATGTCAATTTACTGCCTTTCCCTACTCTACTCAAGTTATCTAAGCAAGATCATCACCACAATGAGCACACTTAGAGCACTTCCCTATTTGGAGATACCCAGGTGTAATAGTAATCAGTTAAGCAGGATATTTAGCACTTACCTAAGTGCTAAGTGTGGAAGGTGCAAACGCTGTCCCACTGTTAAGAAGGCATGAACTCCCCTGTTGATGTGGAAGAAGGGGATTGGCTGAGCCCCTGTTGATGTGGAAGAAGGGGATTGGCTGAGGTGTGTACATAAG
>CM053589.1:17349644-17372365 GCA_028646515.1 Pseudochirops corinnae
TAACTCAAAATCTTGTGGAAATGAATGATGCAAACTATAATAAAATTTAAAAAAAAATAACTCATTTCTTGAGATGAAAAATGAGATTAAAACTATGTGCAGCTAGTGTCTACACACTGAGAGTTCTGGGTCACAGTTAATGTAGATCTCTTTTGTTCAAGGGCCAAGCACACTCAATTTAAAGCCCTCCTATTTTCCAGCTTGTCTTTGTTTGTCTTGAATAATTTTGATGGCAAGCTGGATGCTCAAGGATGGGGTTGACATCTTTGTTGAACACCTCATCTCCCAACGAAGCTGTTGCTCAAGAAATGTCAATGATGGCACCATAGATGAAATTGTTCTTTGGAGAGCAGGTCCCCTATTCCTAATGAAGCCCAAGACAGAGTTGTTTTTGTTTTTTTTTTTAAGTAAACTCAGGGTGGATCTTGGCTCCATTAATATGAGCTGGAGAGGAATCTGCTCAAGCTAATCACTAACACCTAGACTCATCATCAGTTACCAGTTTGTGAGGATGAGCTCAGCATGTGATGATTTTCCCCAATTCCCACCCACTGGGCTGGGCCCTCATTTAATTACAGGTCTGACTTTTAAAGCTAAGACATATTTTTCATCTTAGAAAATCCTGTCCAGTAAAACCTTCCTGGAAAGTTTTCCAGGGGCTTGAGAAAAAAAGCAAGCTCAAGCAGGCAATTTTCCCCATGTTGTGGGTGAGACTCAGAATAGGGAGAGAAGGTTATGACAAAATCTTCTGGCACATGTGTGTCCCTATATTCTTCACAGCCCAGTGTAATCATAGGATTATACATATGGAGCTGGAAGGGACCTTACAGATCATTAAACAAATAGGCCCCCCCCTCACTTTATAGAAGAGGAAACTGAGAAAGATTAAGTAATTTCCCCTTGATCATATTAGCAGACATGGGATCTGAACCCAGGCCCTCTGACTTTTTCCATTACACCATGCTATCTTTCAAACCCCTCATTTTAATAGATGAGAATACTGAGAGCCAAAGACATGAAGAGATATGCCTAAATTTACACAACTAGCATGCAGCAGATCAGGGATTTGAACATAGTTCTGACTCCAAATCTAATGCTTCTCCACTATCATGGATCCAAGTCAGTATTTATTTCGCATCTACCCTATGCCTAGCACAGGATTAGCATTATATATTGACATGGCATAAATTGCGACTCTTTCTGCCTCAAAATATATCTTTCATCCAGGTGCCATAAAGTGCCGAAAACCCTCCAACTAGCAATTCATTTCTTTGGGTTGTTCATCCTTTGGTTTTGAAAGAAGATCAATAGTATCACAAGTGATTTATTGAATTACATTTAAGTGAGCAGAGTTGCACAAAGTTTTCATGTTCACTCTCTCTTCAAAGTCATCGAAGTCTAGAGGTAGGACAAAAGTCAAGATGACTGGCTATGGCTCAGGATTCACTGGACGACCAAACTCTGAGTGCTCCACAGCGCTTGGTTCAGCTGCCTTCAAGGCCACGGGAACAAGTTGTTTTCACCTGTCTGCTTCACCAGGGAAAGTCTTCACATGTTCGGGGTAGATATCTCCAAACTCACCAACAGGTTTGAGGACTCTATTCATTACATCTTTTTCAACTCTGGAATTCTTGGAAACAAATCCTAACACACATGACACAATAAAAGAACAGCATGAAACTACATTAAGATTAGGTACCAGATTAAATGGTACAGTCAGCAATATAATAGTCTATAATACAGATTATTAGTCATAATTTATGTTTATAAGAAAAATTGAAGTTTACAAAGCAGGTTCCTCACAAGAACTCTCTGGGATTGATCATGCTAATATTGTTAACTCAATTTTACAGATGGGAAAACTTAGAGTTGGGGTTTGAATGATTTGTTCAAGGCCATATAATAAGTATTAGAGCTGGACTTTGAATTCAAGTGTCTTAACTTCCAGTCCAATAGACTTTCCATGACAATGTGCTGCTTTTACATAATCAGAGGTGCATGAAGGGCAGTCCTAGAATGCTCTAAAAAAGTTTCTCTGATAAAACTAGCCTGGAGTTCATCTTTGATCTGTGAGTGATTTATTGATTTAGAGCTGGAAGGAACTTTCTCTAAAATCCTCCATCTCTCCTATTCTATCCCTCAGATAGCATTCCTGTTTTTTCCACCTTTGCTCCAGTCTCTGATGAAGAGGTACCTCTCATTGCCAAGGTTGATCCTTCCACTTACACTATTGACCTCCTCCTTTTCTTCTCAAAGACCTTGCCCCTTTGATCACTTCCTGCTCCTTTGCCTGGAATATCCCCCATCCCAGGAACGTTCTCTCTCCTCAACTCTGCCTCTTAGAACTCTTAGCTTCCTTTGACGTTGAGCTCAGGTGCTCTCACTCTCTCTCTCCCTCTCTCTCTCTCTGAAGCCTTTTCCTAACTGTAACTCCCAATGGTAAGTGCACTTTCTCTCCTCAATCTATCTTGTATTTACTTATCTGTTTAAATGACATGGCGCTCCCCCTTCGCAGAACACATATTCCCAGAAAGCAGAGACCCTAACAGTTGGGCAGACTAGAAAGGGATTCTAGGACTTGGAGGCAGACGGCCTCACTTAAATCTCAACTCTGCTATTAACTAGTTATATGACTTTGGGCAACTCACTTCATCTCCCTAGTATACGGCCTCTTCATTTGTAAAATGATGGGCTCAGACCAGATGAGCTCTAATGGTCCCTTCTAGCTCCTGTGACTGCTTTTTGTGGTTGTTGTTCTTTTTCACATTTCCCAGCACCACGCACAGAACCCTGCACTAGTAGCCATTAATTAACTGATTATTGATTAATATAACAATATGTTATAATTTATCATGTACTATATTGTTATCATTAATGATACAGTTAACAAGCTAATGTTAGTAAATTTTAATTTCATTTAATCTAGCGCAATCCTCATTTTATGATGTGGAAACTGAGGCCCATAGAGCCTTAATTTCTCGCTGAGGTCATCTAGCAAGCAGCAGAGCTGGAATTTGAACCCCCAGCTATCTTCCTTCAAATGCAATGCTTTCAAAGGCAGCTAGTTTGCTAGGTTGTGTAGTGGATAGAACTCTGGATCTGAAATCAAGAAGGCCAGATTTCAGATCCCACTTCATACTCTATCTATAGACACCATATATAGACTCTGAGCAAGTCACTTAATCCCTGTCTGCCGCAGGCTCCTCATGTATAAAATCACAGTCCTAAAAACTCCTACCTCTCACAATTGTGAAAATCAAACAAAGTAATACCTGAAGAGTGCTTGGCACATAGAAGGCACTTAATAAAAATGTATTTCCTTCTTTTCTTCTTGCCTTCCTTTCCACTATACTGATAGACAATTCCCTTTAAAAAGTCTAGTCAGAAAAAAGGTCTGGTCAAGCAAGATAAGGCAGATTTCTGGGCACTTAGCAGTATAAAGATTGGGAACTCTAAGAGCTTCAGGTATCAACTCACTGGGTAACCCCCAGTAGTGTAGATAGTGCAAAGATATGCCAGGAGGCAAAGAAACACAGACTGAAATCCCACACATATCCCTTATTAAGCCTATGATATATTTCTAACCTCATTCTCCCCTCTGGTAATAACACTTCCTACATCCCTCCCTGCAAAGGAATCCAAGTGTACATAGTGTTCATCTTTTATTTCAAAGCAGGGGCAGTCACTGCTCACACATCATATGTAAATATTTTATAAAGCCAAGTATATAAAAGTCATGCTGTCTATATAGACCTAACTTTAGAGAAAGGAGGATCTTTCACCAATAAAATATAAAGTCCCTTAAAGTCTTCTTTAAATATAAGTTTTGTTAATATATTTTGATTTTACATCACTTACATTTGTTGTTAAATCCCTCCACTCAGCCACTCCCAGAGAATCATCTCTCATTATAAAGAATTTTTCAAAGGAAGAGGGAAAAGCAAAAAGTTCCACAGAACCAATCACTATCCTATCAAAAAGTACATTATTTGTCATGTTTTCAACTCATGGGCCCCCACGTCTATAAAGAAGTCGATGGGAGGAGTATTTTTCCATAATTCTTCTTTGGATAAAAACTTGATTATTATAATTTTATAGCATTCAGTCTTGATTGTTTTAATGTCGTTCTTTCTGTTTATGATGTTATAATGACTGTGTTTGTTGTTTTCTTGGTTCTTTTTTCACTTCGCATCAGTTCACTCTGTTCATTTCTGTTCATTATTTCTCATAGCACAGTAATATTCCATACCATTCCTGGACCACAATTTGTCTAGCCATTTCCCAATCAATGGGATATTTTGTTTCCATTTCTTTGCCATTACAAAAAGTGCTGTTATCTTTATTTCAGGGAATATAGAGCCTTTTTTTTCTTCTTTTATTGCAATAGATACGTGTCTCTGTGTGTGTGTGATATGTATGTGTATACATACACACACATATCAATCAGTGGAATCTCTTAGTCAAAGAGTATGGACATTATAGTCATTTGCTTTCCATAACTCTAAATCACTTACCAGAATGATTGGACCAATTTACAACTCCACAAACAATGCATTAGTGTGTATGTCTTTCTTTTTGTATACTTTCAGTTATAT
Organism: Pseudochirops corinnae; assembly: GCA_028646515.1. NCBI lineage: Eukaryota > Metazoa > Chordata > Mammalia > Diprotodontia > Pseudocheiridae > Pseudochirops > Pseudochirops corinnae. The sequence continues at coordinate 17,354,240 of CM053589.1, forward strand.
TAATATGTTTTGTTTTTACATTACATACATTTACAGATTACTCTCACTTCATGAAAGGTCTCATGACCTCATCTGTAAGTTCATGCAACATTTCACATCTCTAGCAATCCTCCACTTCTCTACTATTTTCAATCAATAAAAGTCTATTTTCTCCTCTCACCTCATACTTCAATTTTTAAAAAAGAGAAAAGAAAGAAAATTTCTTACAACAAATCTGAGTAATCAAGCAAAATGTGACTGTATATAACTGTATATAACATATTCAGTGGCTATATATAAAAATATGTCTACCTCCACAACCTATATCCATCACCTCTCCATAAAGAATGGTTTGGTCCATCATCACCCTTCTGGAATCATAAATGGTTATTGTATCAATCATAGTTCTTACAGCTTTCATATTATCATATAAATTGTACTCTGGATTCTTCTCATTTTATTCTTCAGTAATTTGTAAAAGTCCTCAAAATCATTGATTTTTATAATACAGTTAGATGTTATAAAGTGTTCTGTTTCTGTGTGTTGATTTTTCCAAAGGGGAAAGAACCAATATTGATTATATCCATCTTTTGTCATCTTTGCCAATTTACTGGGTGTGAGGCAAAACCTGAAACAGCTAAGGGTCTCAGTGGAGAGAGCACTGGACTTAGAATCAGGAAGACTCATTTTCATGAGTTAAATTTCACCTCAGACATGTAGTAGTTGTGTGACCCTGGGCAAGTCACTTAAAGTCCTGTTTTCCTCAGTTTCCTCATCTGTAAAATGAACTGGAGAAGGAAATGGTAAACTACTCTAGCACCTTTGCCATGAAAACACCAAATGGGGTCATAAAAGAGTCAGACATGACTAACACATGTCCGACTTAACAGCAGCAGCACCAAGTTGAAACATCAAGGTTGTTTTGATTTGCATTTCTCTTATCAACAATCTGAAGCATTCTTGTAATATGGTTTTTAATATTTTGTAACTTTTTTAAAAAAACTGTTTGCTCACATCTTTTGTCCACTTATATACAGAAGAATGACTTTTGGTCTTATAGATGTCTACTAGATCTCTATATATCTTGCATAACAGAGCCTTATTAGAAATATTGGACACAAAGACTTTTTTCTTAGTTGGTCACTTCCCTTCTTAGTTACTCCTTAAAGTATTACATAGAATTCAGGATAGATTTTTGGTTATGTGTACAATTTGGCTAAGATAGGCTTGTTAATAATAACTATTATTATTATTATATGGAACTACTTTGAAGAGTCTATGTGATAAATATTTCACAGTTATCAGAGACAGTCCTTCAAATATATTAACTTTTCTTCTCTTCAAAATCAACAGTTTGATAATTCTCCTAATTGTTGAAAATTGTGAGTAGTAAATTCGGTTTAATTTGAAAATTAACACACTAGCAGCTGCAACTTCCTCTTCCTAGCCTGTGTGCTGGGGAAAGAGCTTCGCCTTCACACATGTGCTCATCTGCACAGTTAGCAGATCCCAGGAGGCAAAGAAACGCAGGCTGAAATCCCACAAATATCCCTTATTAAGTCTATGATATATTTCCAATCTCATTCTCCTCTCTGGTAATGACACTTCTGACATTCCTCCCTGTAAAGGAATCCAAGTGGACATAGTGTTCATCTTTTATTTCAACACAGAGGCAGTCACTGCTCACACATCATATGAATTCCTTGGGAAAGAGTGGAAGTCTCTGGCTTCCAAGATTATATTCATCCCCAAGTCACAAAAAAAAAAAAAAAAAAAAAAAACCAAGAATTTGGTTCCCATATCCCCACACTGCTAGAACATCAGAGATGAAGAAGACTTTCCAAATCATCTGGTTCAATTGTCTCATTTTTCAGATGAGACAACCAAGGCCCCAGAAGGATTAAATTCATACAGTGACAGTGGACATAAAGAGGTAAGAATAACCCAAATCTAATTAATGTGAATGTACATATTGCTATAGCCTTTTAAGGTTTACACAGTGTTTTCTTCATAATAATCCTGTCAGATAGATGGGTACTAAAGGTATTATTATTATTCCCAATTTACAGATGAGTAAATTGAGGCTCAGAGCCATAGAACCTGGATTCAAACCCAGGTCTCGACTCAGTAGCTCACACTCTTCATTATGCTGTATATAGAGATCTGTGCTCATTGGCATACATTGAAACAAACTCCCCAGTTGGTAGAAGGTCTTACTGACCATTTGTTTAACAAACAAATGCTTGTTCTTATTGTAAGGAGATTATCTAAAGTGCATGCTAACAAAATCAGTAGCTCTGTTGTTGGCAAAAGAAGTGTAATGAAGGCAGGAATGTAGGACAAGGGCAGGAAAGAGCCCTGCTGGCTTCATATAGATACTTGGTTCTTTCTCTTAGGTTTATACAAATGCCAATCAGGAACCATTATGGGAGCTGGAGGAAGCCTCACGACCCCAGGGTCTAAATAGCTCCTAAAGTGTTTTGTTGAGTGGCATGCTCAGATGTGATTTTAGAAACATAAACCGACATTCAGGGATATTATGGAAGTTAAAGGGAATTTTCTAACTCTAAGTCAAGTAGTTAGTTGGAGCCACAGACCTCCAGTCAGCATCATGAGAAGAACAGTCAGTAGACAACCTTAGTGTAGAGCTTCTGCAGGGTTTTGCTTGATGCCTGCCTAAAAATAATGGTTTCCAGGCCTATATTATACACTATCCCTTGCCAAGAGGTAGCTTATTAGCTGTTAGACCTCAGCAGAAAGTAGCAGAAGGCAGTAAATGGCCCTAAGGCTCAGTAGCTGAGGACCAACAGGTGGTTCAACGATCACAGGATCGGCTGAGACACCCAATGGAAAACCAGAGACATGATGTTGGCCCAGGAGAATCAATCTCCTGCTTAGTGGAGGGAAGAGAAATATGTCCCCAAAGAAAAAAAAATGACACACACTGGAGGGCAGAGACAACAAAAAGCAATGTAAGAACCTTACCCGAGGACATTATTGACTGAAATTTTAGAAGTTGGAGTTCTCTCAGCTTGCCCAATGCATCCTTATTGTCTGCCTTCAGTGTGTGTGCCCTGACCTCACATGTCCTCTGTGCGTGTCCTCTGATCCTCCAATATGCTCTGCACGTGTACCTTCTCCACTGATGATGTGGAGAGTTTACTCTGTATATGCACTGGAAACCTTTTCTTGTCAAAGAAAACTTGCTAGATGGCATTTATGAAACATCTTTTGGGTTAGTTCAAAGCTATATCTCTGGCTTTGCCAAAGTAAACACAGCAATGAGGGCTGATGAGCTATGATAGTGTGTGGATGCTGACCCACAAAGTACCTTGAATCTGGGGAAGTTTTCTAGCAGCCCCCCTCGTACAGAGAGGCTTGGGGGGGGGGGGAAGCAATGAAGAACATTAAAAGCAAACTGGAACTAGAGAGTTTAAGATCCACTTTCCTACTTCTTCCCAAAACTGTTCTTCCCCTTAATATTTCAGAGCTTGGACCTAAATACTAAATATTCCAACATTAAGAAGATGCTCTTTCTTTATGAGAAACACTCATAGAAGTCTGGAAGAACATGGTCACAATAATGAAGAGAATAAACTCTGACATTTAACCAGTGTTTATACAGTTGTAAATATTTAGCAAAAAAACATAGAGGAAAACATTTATCGTGAGCTGGAATATTAGGAAAGTAGCTTTTTTCCCCCTAAATCATGTTTACACTCAAGCATCTACCTCAGTTATGAGACTCACATTTCTACCCAGAATGTTTTACTAATTTGCCCTAAAATGAAATGGTTTTCAAAGAGAAAAGGCAAACAGATGAACTCATTAGGAGGCTCATAGCTTCCTAATATTTTCTCTATGATACAGAGGAACAAGCACTGATGTTGGGTCAAAAGACGAGTTCAAATCTCATTTCTACTACTTACCACCAACACAACTTGGGTTATTCTTTTTTCCAGACCCAGTTTCTTCATTTGCAAAATGAATGGGTTAGATTAGATGGTTTCAGAGCTCCCTAAGAGCTCTACATCTATTATCCCATCATCTACAGTGATTATATGAATCCTGTGATTATATGAATATATAATCATCTTTGCTTTTTTGTTGGAGTCTTAGGCCCCCCCAAGTTAATAGTTTGGGTTCAGGGTCTTGTTTCTGGCCTCTGAGGACTCTGACTTATAGCACATGTGAACACTGACCAGCTGTTGCACACCTAGAGAAGGACAAATTTGATATTGGTACCTCAGATGAGAATTAATAGAAGAAACTTGGGGGGAAACATGAGAGCCTTCAATGCTTGCCTTCAAGCATTTGAAGGGATGATACAGGGAAGAGGAATTAGATTTGATCTGTTTGATCCCAGAGGGCAAAACAGAGAGCTGCAGACTAAAGTTGAACAAAGAAAAATTGAGCCCAGGGAAAACTTCCTAATTAGACTTATCCAAAAATATAATGGGGTATCGCAAGAGAATATAAATTTCCCATCATGGAGAGTTGTAAGATGGAGACTGAATGACCAACGATTAAAGATATTGTTGCTTTTATTGTGAACTATATGACTTTTGAAGACTCTTCCAACTCTGAGATGCTGTGGTACAATGGAAAGAGCACTGGACTTGAAGTCAGGAGAGATCTGAGGTCAAATTCTGATTCTGACATTGATTTTAAGACTTCATGACTCTGGGCAGATAAATTCATCCTCTTGAGCCTTGGTTTCCTCATCTACAAAATATGAACAGTGCTTTCACTACCAATCTTACAGGCTTACTATAAGGAAAGCACTTTGTAACCTTCAAAGTATTATAGAAATACATTATTATTATCATTGTTTCTAATGTTGATAAGGAAAAATGGTGTTAGCACTGAAAATTCTCTCACTGTATGGATATGAATTTCATAAATAATCCATAGTAGTCAATGAAAATATTTAAAAGATCACTGTCACTTTGACCAAAGTCACTTCATAGGAAATAGGAACTAGAAACTACCTTGGAGATCATCTAGTCAATCAACAAGCATTTACAAAGTGTTTACTATGAACTAGGCACTGGGCTAAGTGCCAGTGCGAGGGCTACAAAGTAAAAAATGCAGTAATCTCTGCCCTCAAGGAGGACAGTGTACTAAAGAAAACAACATGCGTATGTAGAAGCCTATGTAAAACAGAATATAGAAAAGTTCAGACTCATTTCAGGGGTAAGGCACTAGCAGCCAGAGGACTGGGGAAGGCTTCATGTCTAGTATTTTTGGTGAGATCTGAAGGAAGGTGGGGATTCTGAGAGACAGAGGTAAAGAGGAAATGCATTTCAGACATAGGGAGACAGTCTACCATAAAAAAAGAAAAGAAACACGAAGGAAGGAGATGGAATATTGTACTTGAGGAATAAATAGGAAAGTTTGACTGGTCAAAACTGTGCATGAAGAGAAGTATTATATTATAAACTTGGAAAGTTAGATGGGAGCTGGGGTATGAAAGGATTAAAATGATCAACAGGGGAGTTTGTACTTTATGTAAGAGGTAAAAGGAGCCATTGAAGCTTATTGAGCAAGGCAGTGATGGGTTTTAGGACTATCACTCTGGCAACTGTGCAGAGGACAGACTGAAGAGACCAGGGAAGAGGTTGCTGCAATAGTCTAGATGAGAGGTGATAAGGGTCTGAATCTGATGGTGGTCAAATGAGTATAGAGAAGGGAACAGACGGAAAAGAAGTTATAGAAACAATTAACAATATGAGAACATAGTCAATCTAATCCCCTTATTTTACAGATATAGAAACTAAGACCAAGAGAGATTAAAGTAACTTGCCCATGATCATACCTGTAACAGATAGTAGAGTGAGAATCCAAGCTCAGGTAAAGATTCCCAATTCAGTGACTGATCCACCACCCAAAAATGCTGCTGACGTGGGTCAGAATAAAGATGGCATCAGTAAAATGCACAAGTGAAAAAAATGAGCTGGCCATGTAGCAGAAGGAAGGATAAGTAGGTCAGTACTCATGGTATCATCTATTCTACTGGCATCATCACAAGGACAAGAGATCAGGAAAGGCTGTCAACATGTTGAGTTACATGAACTCTGTGATGAATTCATGGAAGGTCATGGACAAGAATCATCCAAGAAAGGTGGGAATGAATGAAGCATGATTTGTATCATTGAAGGGCATCCTTACATCACTGAAATCTGGGGTCCATTGATATATTTGGAGCATCTGATTACATAGATGAGAAATCAGAAAGAAAGGATATATATTCACTTACAAAAGAATCTACCCGAGGATCCTTTTAAACAGCAAGTTTTACTACTAAGTTATCCAAACTGTGAATGCACTAAAATTTCTGACTTTTTCTTTTCTTGCTCTCTGGGTTGAGTTTTCTCCTTGCCTTCGTGCCAACACTGCTCCCCCCCTTCAACCCCCACCTTCAGAAGCTGGCAGGGGAGAAGATCAGAACTAAGTTATTTGGGTTATGCATACCCTCCCATCTCTCCTCTTTGCCCCCCAACAAAGAGAGCTATGTACTCTGATCTTGCCATTGGGAATCACTTAATGGTAAGCTTTAATTCATTTATAAGAAGAGGAACAAAAATCCAGAGGGGATTTTCATCCCTTTTGTTCAGAACTGTAAATCAGAATCCAAGAACTACATTCCTCTCTCCCTCAAGAAAAAGTCAAGACAAAGAACCTCTTCCCTCTTCTCACTTAAACACACACACACACACACACACACATACACTTATTTAACAATGGATTCCATCCTCTGGCCAAGTGAAATCTGGACTGTGCCATCTGAGTCTGTGAACCTCCCCAAAATATTGTTCCTTACAATTTGTCTTTACAATTAAATTTTCTTAATCTAATTAAAACTCTTGTTCTGCATTATCAGATGAAGGAAAGTGCTCTTTCCAAATGACCTTTGAGATACACCAATAACTTGCTAGTCTAAAACAAATATAAAAAGGATTTTCCTCTATCTGGAATATATAGACACACCGAAATGAAGAATGAAAACAAAAGGGCAGAGAAAAGACAACTGTCGTTGCATCTGAATGATACCCTTTGCATGGAATCAACCCACCAATTAGAGGTAACTTTACATGGTGCAGTGGTTAAAGCATGGAGCTTGAAGTCAAGAAAGAGCTGAGTTCAAATCCAGTCTCAGATATTTACTAGCTGTTTGACCTTGAGCAAGTCATGTAACCTCTGTTTGGCTTGGTTTCTTCATCTGTAAAATGGAGATAATAATAGCAACTACCTCCCAGGGTTGTTGTGAGAATTAAGTGATATAATATTTGTAAAATGCTTTGCATAGTACCTGGTACATCACAGGTGCTATATAAATGGTAGCTCTTACAATTAGCATCATTATGATTCATTGGGAGGTGGGACACATTTCTGGCTTTGCCAATGTCACTCCGACAGATCACTGAACCAGCAAAGAAAAATACTTCTTAATCAAGTTCATGATTGGAAGGGACCTTAGGGGATCATTTCACATAGGAAACTAAGACTCAAAGAGGAACTTGCCCAAGGTCACATAGGCAAAGCCAGGATTCAACACCAATCATAAGGAGTTTACAGGTATTTAGTACAACCCTCTTATTATACAGATGAGGAAACTATGACCCAGATCATCCCTTGTCCAAGATCACAAAGTTAAATGGTACAGCCAAGTTTCAGATTCAGGTCTTTAGACTCCAAAACCAGAGTTCTTTCCACTATGTGATGTTGCAACATAGAACTGCTTCAGAATTCTCTGAAAACTATTGTCTACTGGGACATTCTCCATCAGCAGGAACCACATCTTCTTTGCTTCAAAATAGTGCCCCCCAACCCAGTAGCATAGGACATATCATAAATCCCATTTAATGGAATTTATATTCCACAAGGTCAACAGAGACCAGAAAATCTATTTGAAATCTGAACTTTTCTCTGGTTTTGGTTAGTGGTCTTGAGGCATAGTTATAAGATATTACGGCTGCTGATGTATGTTTGTAGATAGTTGAGAAAGTTAGCAATGGCCCAGTGCTCTGACCACTAAACTTTTATGGCACTGATTTAAGCTAATTAGGGGTAATCTTTCCTCAAAACTTTTCAAGTTCCTCTGAGATTAGTCAACATTTAGAGTCCCATGGGTCATGCTGTGAAAAATGTGGTGCAGCACTCCAAGAGAGGGATCACATCCTAGGTTGAAAGTGAAGTGGGAATGGGGGATTCTATCAACAGACAAAATGTTTCACTTACAGTAAAATTCAGAAATAAGTAGGATTCCCAAACATTAGCAGTGGAGGCTTTCTAGAACCCCATGGGCAAAGTTGTTCCCCAAAGTAATGTAGCATTCTTGTGTCTGGCCATACCACTGGAATGGTGTCCTCTGGGCTAATTATAACTTCCTCCAAGAAAGTTCTACTCGGTTCCTTAGTCCATTCCTGGAAGAGTCCAGAAGGAGTTTTAACTCTTTAATGTGGACGTAGGGAACAGAGGAAGTGAATCCCAATGCCCCTGACTGGTTTTCAGTGCTCTCTACAATCTGGCCCTACCAGACCAACCAATTACCCAGCCTGATTCCTTACTTTCCCCTTCAACCTGGCCAATTGCACACGTTGGGGGTCATATCCAATGACTTGATTCAGTGCAAATGCAAATCATTTTTTTAAATTTAGCTCCTCCTGTATCCAAAGCTCTATGTTCAGCACTGGAGAAATAAAAAATTACATAGTCCTTACCCTTATGGCATAACAGTGGGGAAAACATGTACACATACAATGAAGGAGGATGAAATCATTGCAAAATAGAAATCCAGACAAAGTACTGGAGGAAAAAGAAATGAGAATCAGGAAAGATCAATCTCTTTTATAAAAAAAATTAATTTTTAGGGGCAGCTAGGTGGCACAGTGAATAGAGCACTGGCCCTGGAATCAGGAGGACATGAGTTCAAATCCAGCTTAAGATACTTAACACTTACTAGCTGTGTAACCTTGGGCAAGTCACTTAACCCAAATTGCCTTGCCTTCCCCCTCCAAAAAGCAAAAAAAAATTAAAAAAATAAATTTTTATCTATATATTTTGTCTTATATTACCTACTTTTCTCACCCCTCTCCCCCATCCATTACAATAAAGAAGAAAAAAAAAAAGTTCAGTAAACCTAACCAAGAATAGAACCTGGATCAACATCTTCATTGGTATGGGGAACTCCTGGCAAGGAAACCCTCTCTACCAAAGTAGGTCATCACCTTCTTTGCAACTTGCAGTCTCAGAGAACTACCTAGAGCCCTGAGTCGTTAAGTGACTTCCCCAGGATCTCACAGCCAGTTTGTATCAGAGGCAGAAGTCCAACACAAGTCTTCTGACTACAGCCAGCTCTCTATCCATTCTATGAGTGCCACACACTAGTAAGTAGCCAAAGCAGGGTCTTCTTTCCTCTCTCTCATGTGGCTCACCTTCAGATGAAAGTGGTCAGAATATCATCATCACCATAAGAGATTTGTGGAAAATTTAAGTTGGAAGAGGCTATAGAATATTGCTCATAAGACCTAGATTCTCATAGTGTCTCTGCTGCCTTTTATATGATCCCAGGCAAATCACTTAAACGCTTTGGTTATCAGTCTCCTCATCTCTAAAATGAAGGGGATGGACTAGATACCCTCTAAGGTCCCTTCCAACCCAATGTGTAAAATCCAAAACTCCTGTGAGCTGTGTTAAATCAAGATTGTGCCCCATACTTATCCAGGTGACTCCAAGTGAGTTACTGAACCTTTCTAAGCCTCAGCTTCCTCACCTGTAAAATATAACCCCAGCACTTACTATAGTGTTTGGCACAAAATAAGCACTTAATACATATGTTTTCATTCATTGTCTCCATCTGAAATGCCCTCTCTTTTCCTTTCCATCTCTCCAAACTTTGCCCATCTTCTAAGACTGACTCCAAGCCACGCTCACTTTCACAAAGGTTTTTCTGACTATAGCAGCCTCAATTTCCCTCCTGAACTCCTACAGTACTCAGGCAACACCACACAACTTAAAACTTTCTGGTTCATGGTTTCACTTAGTCACATCATTCTTCCATTCATTAAATCTCTTATGTACAAGGCTTTATGGGAAATTAAAAAAAAAAATGAATGAAAACAAGATCCCTGCCTTCAAAGAGCTTGCTATATATTAGGAGAAACAAGACACATACCAAATAGTAACAATAAAAATATCAATTATAAAAATGTAATGCAAACAAGATGATGCAATAATGGGAAGAAAGAGTTTTCTTCTGTGCTCTAGAGGAATTAGGGAAGGCTTCCAGACAGAATGTCAGCTATTTCATGAAGGATAAGCAGAAATTTCTCAATAGCTAGATATGGTGAGGCATCTAGTTTGACTGAAGCATGGATACATACACGAGGGAAAAGGAAGAAAGGTAAGGCTAAAGCTATATTTGAAATAAAAAATAAGAAAAACAAGTTCTTACATAGCTCCTTAAGGTCTACGAAGTATTTTACACACATTGTTTCATTTAATCCTCATAACAACTGTATTAGGGAGTTCCCCATTCCCTAGAGTTAAAAAAGGGGGCTGGGGGCAGCTTGAGGTCCACTTGTCCCTCATCCCATCCCAACAAAGCAAAACCTACTTTTTCCCACTAATTTTTCTTAATCATCTCAAAATGTGTGCTCAGAACTTGAAAGACAGATACTGGGAGTCAAATCAAGAAGAGTTGCTGGCAGTACTTGTTCATTGTACAGGAAAACCTCAATTAACTGGAATTCACCCAAGCAAAATCTTAAATAATTGGATTTGTATGTGGCAGAATCCTACTTTTAGAAAAAAAGAGGACAATGTAAGCAAAATTAGCTCATTCAAAAGACTTATTGTTTGAATTTTTAAGGCATTTTGCTATTTGCATTGAGCCTAAGAACACAATAGGCTCTCCTCAATGAGATCAATGGCATGCTACCAAAGTTTGGCTTAAACTATACATTGGGAAAAAAAACCGAATGATGCCATGCAGCTGAATGGACAATCTACTGATTTAATCTATCAATAGATTTAACTTAGATAAGCATTTCTGATGAGCTCAATGAGCTTAGCCCAGTATTGCATGAAGGAAGAGAGCAGGCTGTGCTGAACTGAGAAAAGTATGTATTACTTTCAATGATCTTAAGGTCCTTCTTGACCCAAAACCCCATCTTTTGGGCATCTTTATTCCTTTAGTGATGCTAAATGGGTGCAAAACATGAATCATCTCAAAAGAATCAATATCGTAGGCTATCTAAAGGGAAATTGGGATGCTTGATGGCCATTACTAGACTGCATCACATTACAAGGACTTATATTTTAAAATTGATGTAAAAAATTACGTCTGGGTCAAATACGATCAGAAAAGGATGTAGAAAGTAAGATTGAGGGATAGTAGATGGAGTTTTATTGCTACATGATACCTATGAAATAAAACAAGAGGACCAGAGGATTGAATCAACGTATGAATGAAGAAAAATCCTTTGTTAATGCTTACTATATGCAAAGCACTGTGCTAAGCATTAGAACCACATATAGAAAAGACAGTCCTTTCTCTCAGGAAGCTAAGACTTTAATAGGAAGAGACAACATATACAGGATGTTTTCAGCTGTAATTATTTAAATATGATAATAAAATTTTATAAATATAATTCAAATGCTATGTGCATATAAAAACATTAAAATTAGTATATCATGTACATAAAAAGAGAAAATATGTAGACATCCAGTAAAACAATAGAAGGTTTATGAAAGGATTCAGAAAAAAATTGCATAAGATAAAGTGTGGAAAGTGTGGAAAGGAAAGAAGAAGAAGAGGAAGAAGAAGAAAAGAAGAAGAAAAGAAGAAGAAGAAGAAGAAGAAGAAGAAGAAGAAGAAGAAGAAGAAGAAGAAGAAGAAGAAGAAGAAGAAGAAGGAGAAGGAGAAGGAGGAGAAAAAGAAGAAGAAGAAGGAAGAGGAGGAAAAGAAGGAGGAGGAGAAGGAGGAGGAGAAGGAGGAGGAGGGGGAGGGGAGGAGGAGGAGTAGAATTAAGTTTATTAGAACCTACAGTAAACATTGGTTATCCTGAAAGGTGGAGGGGGAAGAAGAAGAAAGAAGCTAAAATCCACTACGGATTAAAACATTTTTTTGTTTTTTTTCTTTATTTCTTCTACTTTAAAGAGGTGGCAGAAGACAATCTAAAGCCTTGTCTTCTGCTACCCTTGTGGTCCAGACATAAGAGTAAAATGATTAGTAGAACAAGAATCTTCCTTCTTGCAAAGATTCAAAATTACTGAGCAAATTCACCTTTATTTTTCTTATTTTTAACAGTTTTTGTTGTTTGTTGTTGTTCTGAGCTCTTGCCTGAATTTGTTTTGTGACCTTAGGTAAGGCCCTTCTCTCTGTGCCTTTTCTGTTAGATAATGGGGCTAGTGTAGATGATCAGAAAGGTCTCTTCCAGACCTGACATTCTGGAGCTAAGTGTAGGTAATTTCTCCCTCTTGAGGCAGGGAAGCAATTCTGGGAGCAATGAAGAAGAGACTTTTTCTCAGCTTTCTCACAAGCTGGTCGAACACACTACAGGAATCCTCTAGCCTATCAAAGAGGCCAACTCAAATTCAACCAATTAATCCAATTCTTGAATAAAGGGCTGCCGGTATCCAAGCCCACTCTTCTGCACTGATGAAGAAAACAGAGCAGGGGCCTGGAGAATTGGTCTGTCAGAGAGAGTGATCTTGGCACCTGCCAGATCCAAGATAAACTCTTTACTGCATAAACTAACCATGTAAACAGAGTTTGCTGTACTTGGTTAGGGGAGGAAGGAGGGGAAAGGGAAAGGGAAAGAAGGAGGAGGGGGTATTATAGAGAAGACATCTCTGAACTCTGCCTTCTGTTTCCAAGCTAAAAAAATAAGATTTTGAAGAGCTAAATATGGGGTGCAGGATGGAAGGGGGAAATTGCTACCACTCTACCCCAAGTCTCTGTCTCTACCTTCCAGGAAAGGTGAAAACTCAGAAAAATTGTGACCCTGGTAACATTTTCCTTGGGAGCTCCTCCTCTTTTCTCCCTCCCCAGTCTTCGTAGGGCTTTCCTACCCCATCTCTCTCCTCCAGTCCCACATGCCTCCCCAGGGGCTCCTGACAGAGAGGAAAGTCCCAAACATTGTCACTTCTGATTGACTCCCAAGGAGCAGTGGGTCCTTAACAGCTTAATGAGAGACAAGACAGTTGGGGTGCCCAGGAAGCTTCAGCTCTAACCCCCAACTTCTGTTTTTTTTATTAGAGAGGTGGTGGTTGTTATTCATATTTCGTTAGGCCTAATAAAGACAATAAAGTAGAGAGAACAACCGTGGAGTCAGGAAGAGCTAGGTTTAAGTCTTGGCATTATATTACCTAAGAGACCATGGGTAATGATTAAATGACCAGGTCACTTAATCTATCAGAGCCTCAGGCATATCACCAAGGCTAAAAATTACAGACAAATTGCCAATCTGCATCAGTGGAGGGAATTTCCACACCAGAAGTTCCCTATACCAATGAAGTAAGTCAAGAACAGTAAAAAAAAAAAAAAAAGATTCATAAGTGATTGGTGAGCTGACATGACTATGCTTAAAATTATTATACTAAGTAATTTTTATATAATTAGATATAATTAATATAATATTATGTTATTATAATTGCATCATTCTGGTGCTTCAGTAGAGTAGAGCCCTGCACCTAGAGCCAGGAAGACCTGAGTTCAAATCTAATATCAGAAACTTACTAATTGCTGGACCCTGACCAAATCACTTAACCTTTGTCTGCTTCAGTTTTCTTGTCTGTAAAATAGGAGTACTAAGAGCATCTACTTCTCAGGGTTCTTAGGATCAAATGAGTTGATATTTTTAAAGTGCTTTCTTTTATTGCTGTAATTTAAGTTCCTCATACACACACAGTCAGAAGTCCTTCTCTAATGCCTCACCATGGTGTGGAGTCAACACTGGGTTCTTGAAAGCCATAACAAAAGTGGCACAAGCCTTTAAAGAGTCCTACCAAGATGGAAAGGCTTTGTTTGAGCCTGTTTCTGAGATTCTCATCTAATATCCAGCCTAGTTGCCTACAGACACATGACTAGGTGATGAATTTTTTCACCACAACAACTCAGAAAAACCACACACTAAGGTATGAAGGGTTGCAATCTGCATAAGAGGAGGGAACATCCATATTAGTAAAACTGAAGATCTTTGAAATGTTGGATTATATAACTGCCATCATCTAAGAAGAGGAAGGGTAGGACCAGAAAAAAGACAAGCCAGTCGTATGAGGACTAACAGGTAGACAACCAGTTATACTGGTATCCAAGGGACATTAAAAGAACAAATGGAAGACTCTCTATGCATCAGATAAAACCTCTATGAAGGATTTATGGAAAGAGGTGAAGAAGAGTCATTTTGGACAAGGAGGCATTCATTACAGCCTATGCTGAATATGAGTGCTCACACTTACAAGGACAGAAATCCAAACTATCATAGAGATAACACTTTAAATGCATAATTCTTTGCAAACTTTAAAGTGCTATAGAAATAAGAATTGCTATTATCTTTTAAGAGGGAACTACCATACCAGAAATTTCCTGAACTAAAGAAACCACAAGTCAAGACCCCAAAAGGAAGCTATAGAGACAGCTCAAAGCATTCTATAAACATCGTCTCACTTAATCCTCACTATCCTGGAATAGGAAAGCACAAGTACCATTAATTCCATTTTATAGAAGAAGGAATTGAGTCTCAGAGAGGTTAAGGGACTTCCCCAGAGTCCCACAGGACTCAGACCCAAGTGTTCTGATCCCATTATTCTGTCCTAAACTTCACTGTTCTTATAAAGCGTACAAAGCTAACACCTTCATGAGAATGGAAAGTTGGAGAATTTGTCATTTGTGGCAAAGTGCTATGAAGCCGAACCAAATTAATAAACGTGTGATTGTGAATGAATGTCATGCATTCACATGTAAAAAGCAAAAACCTCTACAAAAATAGGTCTGTCTCTACATGTGAAGAGATGGAGTTTTAGAGTGAACTTCGTTATCAAAGATCCTTCCCTGCAATACAATTTTGTCTTCCATTCTGGATCAGATCATTTTCTTAAGACCTAAGGGATTGTATATTATTCTCTAATGGTCCCTCTTGTCTATAGCCACCAAATGCATAGAGACACATCTCCAGAGAAATTCTGGCTTCTGCACACAATCAGAAACTTAAAAATGTATATGAATAGACTGACAAGGTAGCCTACTCCTCCCTTCATGTCTGCTGTCTGACTACTGAGTTATCTTCCCTCAAAGTCAGGGAAGTCTTGTGTAGGACAACAAGTCTGGCCGGATACATAGAATCACTTTCTTAGAATTGGAAGAAACCTCAGTGGTCAGCATTGTGAATTGAATGAGTACTGAATCTGGTGTCAGGAGTCTCCAAGCACAGTGATTTGGAACTATGGCCAAAGGGATTTAAAACTGTGCATACCCTTTGATCCAGCAATACCACTACTAGGTCTGTATCCCAAACAGATCATAGAAAAGGGGGAAGGACTACATATACAAAAATAGTTCTAGTAGGTCTTTTTGTGGTGGCAAAGAATTGGAAATTGAGGGGATGCCCATAAACTGAGGGATGGCTGAACAAATTGTGGTTTATAAATGTAATGGAATACTATCGTGCTATAAGAAATGAGAAGCTGTAAATTTTCAGAAAACCTGGAAAGACTTGCATGAACTAATGTAAAGTGAAGAGAGCAGACCCAAGAGCACATTGTAGACAGTAACAGCTACACTGTGTGGTGATCAACTCTGACTGACTTAGTTCTTCTCCTCAGTACAATGATCAAAGACAATTCCAAAGTACTCATGATGGGAAATGCTATCCACATCCAGAGAAAGAACATTTGGCCGCTAAGCTAGTTTTGTGATTCTGGGCAAATCATTATACCTCTCTAAGATTTGATTTCATAAGGATAAGAACACTGTGGTCAGTCACAGGATTCCTGTGAAATCAGATGACAGATTTCAAAGTAATTTGTGACCCATAAAGTTCTATATAAATGTTAGTTATGACTATTGTTTTATTATGTTATTATTACTATAGTTATCACCCTCAGGGTCCAGAAAGTGAAGCAGACCCCAAGGACCAGGAAAAGAATGAGACAGAAGCCTGGTTCGTGAAACAGTGCAATGATCATAACCTTGGACTGACAGCAGAAAGCTTGGCTTCTAGGCTCGCTGATTTCCCTGACTTACTTTTGTGTATGGGCAAATCATTTACTCTTTCTTATTCTCAGTTTCCCCACTTGTAAAATGAGGGAATGGGACTAGATGACCTCAAATTTTGTCTAATTCCATTGTTCTAATCTATCCATCATCCCTCAGGCCCTAAGAGTCAACATTCTCCAATATTTAGAGTTATTCAGCAGATGCCAGGTTCTTTTGGAAGGGAGACCTTGATTCAATGTAAATAAAGGCATATAATATTCAAGATGATGACAGAAAGACTCCTTTCACACTTGTTCAGCTGGCAAAAGAAGAAAAGTGTAGGAATGGAAGAAATAACTTCATTCTTCCCACTTTCCTATAAAACAACATTGACATTGTACTATAGCAACCTCATTTACTTTTCTGTGCACTGAAGCCTATTTCTGTACTATATGCCATGTTGTAGACACAGCCAAGCCTATAGGGGTAATGAGGAGACAAGGGGAGCACCCATTAATACAAACCTATTGAGGTCATACCACTGAAAAGATTAGTATTATACGGTTCATAGAGGGAAGTCTGATCATTTTCAATAGAACCTCCTGATTGCAATGTATCTAACTCAACTATTTAGTGCCATAAAAAGCCAACTGAGTGGTAAAGCAGTTTAACAAAGAAATTACTAGGTTTTTTTGGTTTTGGTTTTTTAACTAATTGGGGTTTCTTGCTAATATAAACCTAATGAACTCATGTGTTATATAAACTTTTTCATATACAAAGAATAAAGAAAATGTAACTACGAATTACTCTAAGCTTGTTTTTTAAGTAAATAATAAACATATTCAATCTGTTTTAAAGCCAGCTCCACAACTACATTCTCATTAAATTCTCACTATATCCTTATGACATAGGTGGGACAAGTTTTGTCCCCTTTTTTAAAATGGGTAAGCGGAGATACAGAAAAGTTCAAATGCATCCCAAGATCACATGATGAATTACTACCAAACCTAGCACTAGTTTCAAGAACAGAGCTCATTCCACTAAACTCACTCTGATTCAAGTGCCTTGGGTAATACCTCCTCCCTTCATCTATCAGTTAGTACTTCTATACCTAGACCTATCAAACTGAAAACACATATAGAATTATAGTATTTAGAGTTGGAAGGAACCTTAGAATTCATCTAGTTCATTTAATAGATGAGGGGAATGGGGCATACAGAGAGAAACTCAAGGTCAAATAGGTAATATAAGTAATAAAGCCTGAGAAAATCCAGATTTTTTGACTCCAAGTCCAATGTTCTTTCTACAAGGTCTCTCCCCACAAATCTGGTCTTTGTCCAGAGTTCCATTGAGTATAGCAGCCTCAGATATCCCAATTCAATAGGAAATTAAGAACTACAGAGGGTGCTTTCACTGAATCCACCATTGTTGGACTTTGGTTGAATATAGTTTATAGATAATATAAATGCAATGCAAACATTCTCCTCTCAAAACTTCAGGGACTGGAGGATCCACCGTGTTACTGCAAAAGTTAAACCTTCCACATGGAATTTATATTTATTTAAAACAAAGCTGTATTTAGACATGTTTTATTGGGGAGGGAGGGATCTGAGCTATATTCTGAGCTCATTCCCATTTTCATTTCAGCTGTGAGAGAAGAAGAGGAAAGGGATATTGGGAGTTTACATAAACACTAACACACACACACACACACACACACACACACACACACACACACCCCAGTGAGAACCATCTCACAAGAAACTCATCCCTAACAGCATGGAGAAGAGACTGCTCTGTATTTATCATCAGAAGACCTGAGCTCAAAAGCTGACTTTGCCACTTACTATTTGTGTGGCTTTAAACAAGTCACTGAATTTCTTTGGCCCTTAGATTCATCACCTTTGAAATGAAGGAATTGGGGGGGGTGGAGCCAAGATGGCAGC
>CM053589.1:17372865-17398165 GCA_028646515.1 Pseudochirops corinnae
GTCCTTTCCTGTAATTCTCTTGTTTGAAAAGTATGAATAATAGTAGTTAGCCTTTATATAGCATTGTAAAGTTTTGCAAAGCACTTTAAAGTATTGCCTCAATTGATCTTCACCACAAATCTAGGGGATAGCTGCTATTATTATCTCCATTTTACAGATGAGGATACTGAGGCAGACAGTGGTTAAGTGACTTGCACAGGGTAACACAGTTAATATGGATCTAAGGCCAGATTTGAAGTCAGGTCTTCCCAACTCCAGGTCCAGCCCTTTATCCACTTCCTCATCTAGATACCTCAGATTTGTCCTACTGTTCCCATGGAGAACTCTGAGTAAGGAGGCAAAATGAGAAGAGTCTCTAAGACCGAATCCAGTCTTTCTGTCAGAAGTCAAAATCTGACACAACCACCTCTACCATCTCATAGTTGTATAGCATCACAGAGTTACAAAGCCTTTCCACATCCATTCTCTCATTTTGCCCTCACATTGGCCCTCTGAGGGAAAGAGGGCAGAGATCAGTATTCCATACAACAGCTGGCATTCATATGTAGCTCTTTAAGGTTTGTAAAATTATATAGAGAGAGATGTAGATGTGGTTGTGGTTGTGTATTACAGCATTTGATCCTCACAATAATCTTTTGAATCAGGTGCTCTTATCATCCCAATTTTTCAAATAAGGAAAGTGAGTCTTAGAGGGGTGAAGTGACTTGACAAAAATCACACAGCTAGTGAGAATTAAAGGCAAAATTTATATGCAGACTCCAAATCTAACCTTCTATCATGCCCTAACTATATCATGAGAACCAGAACAACAATCCTGTGAAGTTCATATTATTCATCAGAATCCTAGAATCCCAGAATTTTTGATTTGGATCTAGTCTAATTCCTCATCCCAAACAAATTCCTTCTACAATGTACTCATTTGTCCAGTTTTTATTCATAGAACTCCATTGCGAAGAACCCACCATCTCCTCAGAAAGTCCCTCTTGGATAGCTCTAATTACTAGAAGGTTTCTTCCCAACATCAAGACTAAATTATTTTATTCTACTATGTTTTGGAAATGCTTGTTTTATTCTATGAATTAAAAATAAAATATTATTTTAAATATTAAATTAACCTCTTTGCAACTTCCACCATTGCTCCTTCTTTCCATTCCTACCAGGGCCAAACAAAACAAGTCTGATCTGCTTTCTACATGACAGCTCTTCATATACTCAAACACACCTTCCATGTTGCCTGAGTCTTCTCTCCCCCAGGCTAAAACTATTCTTTTGACCTATCCTTATATGGCATGAATTCAAGGCCCTTACCATCCTGATTACTATCCTCTGGATGCTCGCCAGCTTTTCTAAGGCATTCCTAAATTTTGGCTCCTAAAACTAAAAACAGTCTTCTAGATGAAGTTTAAATTTCCCTATATGGCAAATGCTCAAGGAGGTGTCATGACAAGTCCATAGGGATGCAGTCACAGATTTAGAAGGGGAAGAGACTTTAAACTATGATTCTTTACTCCATTCTACAGAACCTATTTCATAAGACATTGTAACATGATATTTTAGTCACATTTTACAGTGTATTATATTTCTTTGGGTTCATTATACATTCCTCCTAATAGATGTTAAGCTCCTTGAGGACAGAGATTATAATTTTTGATCTTTGTATTTCCAATGTCTATCATTTTATCCCTCCCTATGATTCTCTAGTTTCCCAAGAATTCTCTGTTTTCTACAAGCATTAGCTCAAGCAAGTTTTGCACAAGAGGGCTTTCTTACTCCCTACAGCTACTAGTGACTCCCTCTAAAATTATTAAATTATTGAATGTTGTAATATCTTATACTATGTATATCTTGTATTATTAAAGTGATTTTGTACAAATATGCATATGTAGATATGCATAACTACTTATATCTATACACATGAGTATGTATAAGTATGTACTTATATATGTATTTATTCTCAGATACTATAACACATAGATATGTGTATATACACATATATGTACATATATTTAAGGGTATTGTGCATGAACACTAACAGCTGTTGTTCAGTCATTTTCAGTCAAGTTCAACTCATCATGATCCCATATGAAGTTTTCTTGGCAAAGATACTAGACTAGTTTGCCATTTTATTATTCAATGTATACTTATGCATAAGTATATGTACAAATATATACACAAAATTAATATATAGGTATACCTATATATGAAAACACATATATGTTTTTATATAATATATATACACATACGTGTATATACAAAATAAATGAAAGTAATTTTAAGAGAAGTCATTAGTAGCTGTGAAGACCAAGAAAGGCTTCTTTCAATATACATGAATACATATGCGTGTGCATGTGTGTATGTGTGCGTGCATGTGTGTGCATGTGTGTGCATGTGCATATGCATGTGCGTGTGTGTGTGTGTGTGTGTGTGTGTGTGTGTGTGTGTGTGTGTGTGTAGTCTCTCCCAACGGAATGCAAACTCTTTGAAGATAGGGAATATTTGGTTTCTGTCATTGTGTCCCCAGTCTCTAACTCGGGGTAGCACTTAATAAATTCCCTGCTGATTGACTGGATATTATCTAATCCAACCCTATTATTTTACAAACAAAGAAACTGAGACCTAGAGATATAAAGCATCTTGCCCAAGATTACCAAGGGAGTGAGTGGCAGTCATACACACACACACACACACACACACACACACACACACACACAGAGTAACTGATGGAATCTGGATTCAGATCTAGATCTCATTTTCAAATGTAGTGTTTTTTTCTGCTATTCCATTCTGACTCCAGCCTCTGTTGGGAGGAGGTTAGAGAGGAAGCAAAAAGAGTAAAACCATGATTTCATTGGTATAGGCCTAAAGATTTTCTGGAGCACTGAAAGGATGACATTCCAAGGGTCTCACACACACACACACACACACACACACACACAACTTCAACCTAAATTCTCCTGACTCCAAACTTTCTATCCCCAACGTCACACTGCTCTATGTTGACCTTTTCAGATGAGCGTTCAATAATTCTATACTATAAGCTCCCTGACAATAGGAACCACAACTTTGTCCACGCTACACCAAGGTTACAGAACCGATCTGTGGCAAACCAATTTTAAGTCAGACTCTTCATTGTTCGATACAGCATCTTGGGCTTGAAGGTTAAAATGTCCTCAGCAAATTACCATCTTCCTCTGTTGGGCCAATATCCCATTCTCAGCAAGCCATTCCCTTGGCCCATTAACCTCCAGAAAAAAAAAATTAAAACCAAGGACTATCTATTCCCTACAATGTTCTTTCTGTGAGAGAACTTTTTTGGAAATATCTCAACTAATTACAACTTCAACTCAGAACTGTGATTCATGGAGGTATGTGAGCCTCGGAGGTAGCTGCTCTATCCTGTTATTTTAACCTACTTTTAATCGATCAAAAACCCCACCCAAAGTCACAACTCTCAGCATGAGAAGCTGTATCAATGCCAAAAGAGGTATCCCTGACTACTCAAACAAAGCATAAATTACTGTGATATATTGAACCCCCAGGCAGGAGAAGAAAGGAGAGAAGGTGTTGGCCAATGGGGAACAAGATTATGGAGAAATACAAATTATTTGGGGAAGAGATATGTTATGACAGGGAGCAGACAAGATGAGACATTTGCTCAAGGTCATTTCCATTCACAAAGTCCCTCAAAGTTTCTTAAAAGTACGTAACAATCCTCATCAGGGCACAGCTCCTACAGGAATAGCATTAATATGGACATAAGATTGGTGTGGTCTATGAATTCGCTAGTTGTAAAACTGCCATGCCACAAATTTTGACACTTCTAAGATCTTCACCCTCTTTCTGTCCCATTTCCCCAGCACCTCACATCTGACTGACAGGAGTATGAGTCTATAGAGTGGTCAGAGTTCTTAAGCAAAAAAAAGTTTTCCATGAATGACGTAAATACTATGTTTCCAATATCAATCCTTCAGTATAGACATGGCAGAAAACAACTCTCCGTTACCTGTAGCTGAGTAATACTGGATCTCAAGCTATAATGCTAAGCAATAGTTCTAAAAATATTTTGGTATTGTTTAAAAAATAGAAAGATTGATCAGTAGAACATGCAATGTACAGAAGAAAATGAGCACAAAATACCCTGGTGTTCAAAAAACCCAAAGACTAAGGGCAGAGTAAAGATGGCAGAATGATGGGAAGCAGTGCAGTAAATTCCCCTCCACAAACTCATCCAGATAAACCTGTAAAACAAACTAGACAAAATGCTTGCTAGGAAATCCAGAGACATTTGTCCCACCCATATCAGCATAGGAAGACAGAGAAGGACATCTGTGGACACTGAGGATGCATAAGGCCAGGAACTCTCTGCAAGCAAATCGCTCATTGTCCAGTGAAAGGCTATGCAAGAAGACAAGAGGAGGACCCAGACCATACAGGGAACAACCAGACCCATATCATTTCACTGTAATAGGGATAAGATGAGAATTAACAGCTTTGCTCTACACTACCCAGTTCCAGGTCACAGACCCAGAATAGAATAAAAAGGCAACCTGCACCAGGAGGTAGTATTCCCAAGCAGGGAGTCCCTGGGCTGACGAGGAAGTTCAGAAGCCAACAGCAGCAGTGGTGCAGCCCAGACTTCAATAGCAGAGCAAGGTCTCACTTCCAGCATCTAGTCCAGTCTGCAAAGGAATATCCAAGGAAGAAATCCCAGACCAAAGGGGAGATTAAAATTCTACCGCTGAACTAACAGAGCTTCCCCACTAGCTGATAGGGATAGAATTCAGCTTCAGTCTACTCTTACACAAACACAAACTCAGATCAGCAACTTGCCAGCTCAGACCAGGGGGCTGCAATGAAATTTTGCTTTAGATTAGACCATTTCAGGAGTACTGAAAGCTTGCAATTCCCTAGTCTTTCCCTGTTAACACTCAATACCACCAAGAAAGCAGCAATGATACCCCCCCAGACCTCCTCTCTAGAACTGCACAGAGTCCAGCCCTACCAACAAGTCTAAAGCCAGGAAGTAAAGAATGTGAAAACCAAAAAAGAATTCCATCATAAAAAGTCATTATGGTGGTAGGGATACTCAAGACACAAACATAGAAGAAGAAAATAACTACAACAGATCTCTAAGCAAAACCTCAGAGAAAAACAAGCTTTATGACAAACAACTATAATTTCTAGAAGAGATAAAAGACAAGTTTTTAAAAAAGTTTTATAAATGGGATGAAGTACTTAAGGTTAAAAAATGGAAAAGAAATGAGAGCAATAGAAGAAAGATTTGGAAAGAGAGCTAACAGTTTGACATTGCCCAAGCAACAAACTCCCTGAAAATTAGAATGGACCAAATAGAAGCCAATGATTCCATGAAGCAATAAAAAATATTAAAGCAAAGTCAAAGGACTGGTGGAAAAAAAAATATATATATATACATATATATGTGTGTGTGTATGTGTATATATACACACACATATATACACATGCACATGTGTTATATGCATATATATGTGTGTGTAAAACAAATTGTGGAGAAAAAATTTAATAATCATTTAATTCCATGGACAGAAAGAGCCCAGACATCCTATTTCAATAAATCTTAAAAGAAAATTCCCTAGATCTCTTAGGACCAAAGGACAAGGTGAAAATAGATATGAAAAAAACCCCAGAATGAAAATATCCATGAATAAAATAGCCAGAATCCAGAATTTCCAGAGAAAAGGAAAAATACTAAAAACAGACAAAAAGAAAGAATTCAATCTCCAAGGAACCAAAGTTGGGATCACACATGATTTAGCAGTCACCGTCATAAAGAAACGTAGAACTTAGAAGAGGATATTCCAGAAGGTAAAAGATATGAAGAATAATTTATCCCAAAAAAACCTGAAAATAACCCTACAGAGAGAAAATTGACTTTTAATGAAACAGAGAACTTCCGAGCAATCCTGATGAAAAGACTTTGAAGAAGTGGAGAAACTTTGAAATAAAAACACAAGAGTGAAGAGAAACAGTAATATGATAAAAAGGTAACATGAAAGAACAATGATAAAAGACTAAACAAGGATAAACTGCTAATGTTGAAATATGGGGACATGAAACATATCCCCTCTGAACTGTATCATCATCAGGATCCATAGGGAGATTATATAATCCAATTATACAAGGCCTGGGAATGGTTCTGTCCTGATGATCTTAAGGAAAGAACGGAAAGAGAGGGGTGAAGGCAGGGAAAGGGAAAAGCAAGCGAAGAAAAATTATGTTACACAATCAGGGTATGCTAGTAGATATCTACACAAACAAGGAAAACTGGGTGGGAGGAAATGGCTGACATTTGAACCTCATTCTCAAGTGACCTGGTCAAAAGAAAGAAAATATGCACACAACTGAATACAGAGATACAATTCACTCAATAAGGAAACAGGAAGAAAAGGAAAGAAGATTGGAGAGGGAATTAGAGAGAGGTAAGGTTAAGTGAAGGATTAATCCTAAACAAAACAAATTCTAAGGATGTACAAAAATATTTATAGATTTTTTTGACTTGGCAAAGAATGGGAATTTAAGAGGGTACCATCTGTAAAATGAGCTGGAGAAGGAAATGACAAACCATTCTAGTATCTTTGCCAAGAAAACTCCAAATGGGGTCATGCAGAGTCAAACGGGACTGAAAACAGCTAAACGATGTTTTTTTTTTAAATGATGCAAGCTGTAAATCTTTGAACAAGGGACATGATAAGCATCAGTATCAGCATCATAGCTAGCACTTAAATAGTGCCCACTATGTGCCAGGTACCATGCCAAGGGCTTTTAAAAATATCTCATTTGATCTTTACAACAACTCTGGAAAGTAGGGGCTATTATTATCATCCCAATTTTACAGCTGATGAGACTAAGGCAAACAAATGCTAAGTGACTTTTTCAAGGTCACATAGCTAGGAAGTGTTTGAGGCTGGATTTGAATTCAGATCTTTCTGACTCCAGACCTAGAACTCTATCCACTGTATTATCACAAGAATTCTAATCCTTTGATATCAGATATAGGATGTCTTCTACTAAGAAAGGAGAGATCAAGCTTATGTCTGAGAGGAAGCTGGAGAAATGCCTCACTAGCAATGTATGTGCTACTGTGAGTCATCTGAGCCAATAATTATGTATCATCCCATTACTTTCTAACTTTGTATAGAAGCTGGTGTTTCAGTCACCTCCTTTGGCAAAATTATTCTATTGTTCACTATCGTTCACTATGTTAATAGACCAAAGCTGTCTGTCTCTTATTTAACCTGACTTCATTGTGATGGATTTCTTAGGACTATAGACATGACTAGAAAATTTCCACATCTTTCTTCTTCCAGGATTCACTCTAGACTTTCTTCTTTACTTCTCAGCCTTCTATAGGCAAGTTTTCAGTTGATGCTGATTTGTTTATTTTGATCTTTGAGTTGTTTCAACTCCTTGTATTGCTTTAACCATTTGAATATTGCTTTCAACTCATGAGTAACCAAATCTCAAATTTCTGATCTGATTTGTCATTTTTAATTAAACAATGTGGAATTGGTTTCCAGTTTTGCATACCAGCTAATACTGATGTAATCTTTTGCTTCCTTTCTTCAGATTTTCATGATTCTCTCACGTTGATTCTGTCAAGATGGTGTTTGATTCCTCTGCTTAGGGAGACTCCTTGATAACTTCATCTTTCTTCCAATGGTTCTTACCATAGCAATGACTGCCAAATGCACTGCTGAGTGCAGGTCCTGAAATGTTTTTGAATTTTCTTATGGAAGAATGCATTCATTCATGCATGTTGAAGGTGCCAGGTTTTTTTTTTAATTGCTCTATTTAATTACTCTATTTTGTAATCCAGCAGACATCCAGTCTACTAGTTGAATTTGTCCATTAAAATAAAAAGAGATTTTCAAAATTTGATCCGTCTGCTGATTTTTCTTAAAAATCATTTGAGACATCAAGTATTATCATCCATCTTGTAATCAGTTACAATTTTTGAAGTTTGCATTAAGTGCAGTTATTCAGTGACAACAGGTTCTACAATTTTTCCTTCTTCAAAACTTGTAGCTTCTTGATTTCATCCCTTATTTTGTCTAATGTAGGTTTATGCATTGAGATTTTTGGGCTCTGCGTGTATGTGTGTGAGCATTTGCAATGGTCAGCAATACTTTATTGTGTGATTTAGAACTGAGGGAACTGTTGACCAAAAACAATATAAAGTCCTTAACTATTACTGTTGAAATCTGTTTCTAATTTTGTTACAATAGTGGCTCATAATGAAAGTATTCATGTCTTCATCACTCTCTTCATTGAAGCATTTTCAGCAGTTGAAGTGTTAATGTTTCTAATCTTTTCTGATGTATCCTGCCTTCTTTTGGTAACAGAAAATTAAAGAGCATCATTTGTCCCACTATCCTCCATGCCAAGCTGACCATCATGATGGTTTCAAGTATGATTAGATTACAATCCTGTTCTTTCCTATCTTTTCTTTGGCACTTGGGAGTGATTGCCATATACTGATCAGAGTGCTAATCCAATCAGGGTCACCTATGAGCCCAACTCACCAGAGTTTCAGAGCCCCTGCTATACCTTCACAGACATTTGAATGGTTTGGGAGGCATACAAAGTCCCATCATCCTGGCTGGCATTTATCTTTACTCCCCTTCATCTTAACGGAATGGACGAATGACTGGTCTTTGAGGAAGTTTCCAACACTAACAACTACATCAATAATACCAGTATCATTTTGTCTCTTCAGCTCCATATGTCTGTGGCCTTTGTCTCTACTGTCAGGATTTTTCTCTATTCCTCATAGTCATTCCTTTTAGGAGACTGCAGAAAAGCATTTATCTTTAACTCAGTATTTACAAAACTATCTCTTCATGTTGTTAGAGATCAAAACTCGAGGTTAGAAAAAGATAAGGGAAGGCCCAAAGCCTGGAATGAATGGTGTGATGGTCTCAGAAACATAACGCAACTGCCCATGCTTCATGCTTTGCTCTCCTACAGATAATGACGGGCAGAACAAATAAATTGCAGTGGCACTGAAAATCGAAGAAAGATGAGAGATATATTTCTCTCTATTGAGCTTGGGTAACTATGTGCCTTAGTCACATATAAAGAAGTCAGGTAGAGGATTGGACTACTGTAAAGAGGCTCTAAAGTTCAAGGAAACTGTGTAATAAACGAGCAAGGAAAGAAATTGCTCTCTAGTAGATTTTAAAAACAGCATCACACCATTACTATAAGATGCTGTTAGAATTTAGAGCTAGAAGAATCCACAGAGATTGTCTAGTCAGCCTATACTATACTGAGGGGCAAAATGAGTTAATTTAAAGGTATTATTAATTGGGGGGAAAGAAAGGGGAGAAGGTTTTTCTTGTTTAGGACCTTTTGTTCCTCTTTCTTTTCCTGCCCCTACATCTGCTCACTGCAGTGCCTCACATCCCATGGAAAGAAGCGTTTTACCTTTATATTTACCCATTGCAAATTATAGTTGTGTTTAATTATCATCACACTTTATTCTGGGGGATTTCATTGCTATGGTTACCAGGCAAGTATAAACAGTTATCTTGTATCTTTTAAATAAAATATTCCAAAAAATATCCTGCAGGCATTGGTGATAGAACTCAAACATCAAGAATGTTCACACAACACATTTTTAAAAAAATTTGGCACATGAAACTACAGTACCTCCCCTACTATCAAAAAAATACGATAATTGGTAACTAGTTATAAATAATCACAAAGGAATTTTAATTCTTTTCTAGTGATGGCCTTCCATGAGATTGTCAGATCTTCCTAGAGTCAGGATTTAATCTAGAGAGAAGTTGAGGGCACATGAAAAAAATGATCATGGTATTAACTCCCACTTGGTCTGGTGAGAGATTGAAGGCAGAAGACCTTGGTCATTCTTTCAAGTTAAACTCCTTGAAAAAAAAAAATCTATGTTAAATCAATCTATGTCCTCTCCTTTCATTCTTTCCCGAATACACGGTAATCTGGCTTCTAGTCTCCTCGGTCAACTGAAAATTCCCTCTAAAAGTTACTGCTGATCTTTTAATTGCCAAATCTAATGGTGTTTTTGAAGTTGTAATCTTCCTTGACTACCAATACTGTTCACACACATTTGATGCTGCTGACCACCCTGTCCTCCTGACACTCTCTACTCTATGGGTTTTCATAATACTTTCCTGCTTCTCCTACCTGTCTGACTGCTCCTCAGTCTTCTTTGCTAATTATTTATCCATTTCACACCCACTAGCCATGATAGCCCCCAAGGCTCTGTCCTAGCCTTCCCTTCTTCCTCTATACTAGTTTGCTAGGTAATCTCATCAGTTCCCAGGGATTCAATTATATCAATTTATCCAGCTTTAACTTCTTTCTTGACCTCCAGTCTCACATCACCAACTGCTTTTTGAACATCTTGAAGTAGATGTCCCACAGTCATCTTAAACACATCATGTTCAAAACTGAATTTATTACCATTCCCTCCATACCTTCCTTTCTTCCCAACTTCCCTGTTATTGTCAAGGGCACCACAATCATCCCAATCACCCAGGCTCAAATCTCAGTGTTATCCTCATTTATTCCCTTGAATTCACTTCCCAGAGATTCAATCTGTTGCCAAATCTTATTACTTCTACTTTCACAATATCTCTTTTATAATCACCCTTCTCTCTACTTACACAGCCATAACCATAACTTAGACTCTCATCACCTTTTCCTGGACTATTGCAAGAACCTTCCAACTGTTTTCCATTACCTGACTCCTCTCTACCTTTCTAGTCTTCTTATAACTTATTTTCCTTGACATACTCTACATCTCAGAAATACTAGCCTACCTGAAGTTTCTTGAACATAAGACAATCTTCTGACTCCTAGCCTTTGTACTAACTGTCCTGCATGTTTGCAATGATCTGCTCCCTCATTTCCAACTCTCAAATTCCCTGACTTCCTTAATGACCCAGTTCAAATCCCATCTACTCCATGAGACCTTTCTTTAGCCCTCTAGCTGCTACTCTCTCCCCCTATCAATGTGGCTCCCCTTCATTCACTATATAACTTGTACCTACAGAGCTGTGTTTTGGTTCCCCCATAAGAACATAAGCTCCTTGAGGAAAAGAACTACATTTTTGCCTTTTTTTGTATTCCTATCACTTAACACAAAGTTAATGCTTAATAAATGCTTGTTCAAACCAGAATGTTGTATACAGTCACAGTAACATTGTTTGATGATCAACTATGTTTGACTTAATTCTTCTCAGCAATATAATGGTTCAAGTCAATTCCAAAGGATTCATGATGAAAAATGCTATCCACATCCAGAGAAAGAACTGATATAATCTGAATTCAGATCAAAGCATAGTATTTTCACCTTTTTAGGGGTGGTTATGTTTTTTTTTCTTTTGTTCTATTTCTCTTTTTATAACATAAATAATGTGAGAATATGTTTTACATGATTGCACACATGCAACCTATATCAAATTACTTGTCATTTTGGGAAGGGGGAAAAAGGGAGAGGGAGGGAAGGAGAAAAATTTGGAACTCAAAATCTTTAAAAAAAATGAATGTTGAAATTTATCTTTATATAAAATTGAATGAATAAAATATTATTAATTTTTTTTAAAAATGCTTTCTCTCTTGACTTTTCCATAAGTCTATTGACTTAATCATCCTTGACAATAAGAATTTGCTCCACCAAATTCCCCATGTCTTCTTCACATAAACAATGTCTCTTAAACTTTACCTTGACCATGATTCAGTGAGATCAAAGAGCGGAAGTTGCAGGGAGTATGTTCAAGATGAGGACTATGTAAAAAGCATGAATATGAGTAGGCCATCCCTATGCATTAGTATACTGTTACATGAGAACTAATGAATAAGAAAAGTTATAAAAGGCATATTTGAAGAGAAAAGGCTAGTCATGTAAGAACAATGAGGGATAAGAGATGCTCATCCCAAGGATGACAACTGATATCCATGAAATTTTTAAAGACCCAGAAGAGAGTGTGGAAGCATATTTTTAAATCTTTTTTAGTTCAACTAAAAATACCTCTAAATCCAAAGGGGCTTAAAAGCATAACTTGCAAGTTCTCACATGTAAATAACTATCTCCCTCCTTTTCAAACTGCCTTGTTTATGTGCAAGGGTCAATTATAGTTCTCTCTCTCCTCGTCCTTCTGACTTAGATTTCAAAAGGATTTCAAGGATTCCTGGATCTCCCCCATCATCTCCAAGGCCCAATATTTGACTCTATGATCACTTTCTCTGCAATGTCAGTCTCTTCACTATGTCACTGATAATCAAGAGCCCATTGTGTCACCAAAAGACCTCTATCTGTAAGGGAAGAACTCATGGAAACTTGAGGGTCTCTTTGATAAGCAAGCTACATCATTGACATACCTTTGACACCTCTTCACAAGAATGGAGAGTAGGGGAGGAGGCAGGTTAAGAAGAAGAGTAGGGGAGGAGGCAGATTAAGAAGATTAAGAGATGATTCATCTGTGTTTCACTGAGGTCAAGACAGGTAATTCTATTTGAATCCATCAAGTTAGAGACCATTTCATTTTTTAAAAATAATTTTGAATGCCTTTGGCTTTTACATCATAGTCTGGATATTATGCCCCCAAATTAAAAAAAAAATTAAAGAAGAGGACAGGGAAAAATCATGAGATCATAGATTCACAACTAAAGGGGACCTAAAGGACAATCAAGTTCAACCCCCTCATTTTATAGGTAAGAAAACTGGAGCTTACAGTGATGTAATGACTTTCCCAGCCACGGCCAATAGCTAATAAGTCTCTGAGGCAGGACTTGAATTCAGATACTTCCTGACTCCAAGTCTAACTTTCTATGTAATACACTGTCTGCTCAACTAGCACAACTTACTGTTCTTACAAAGAAGGAAATTGAAGTCAAGACAAGTTAAGAGACCTCTTCAAGGTTCCACAGATAGCACATACCAGAGCCAAAACTGAAAAACAAGGTCTCTCATTCTAAAATCTTGCATTCTCTCCAGAGTGCCATGCTGCCTCAAGAGATCTAAGGCAAATTTGAATGTTCTGAATACTGAGATCATGACTGGCCAGTCAGTGTTTGGGTTTCACACTTTTTCAGAATTCCTTTATCAATAATGTCATCCAGTTCATTCACTTGTATCTGTGGGTGGGGACTACTCATCTTTTAGAGGCTGTGATTTGGGACCAGAAGATTTGAGTTTGAGATCTTCAGCAATACCACTTTCAAGTTTTGTGTCTAGCAAAGTCAACTCTCTAAGTGTCATTTCTCTAAATAGGGGTGATAATAGTGGACCTGTAAAATTCTCTCTTCAGAGAAAAGAGCAAGGTCACTGGTCAGTGCTAACCCTAGGCAAGAGGTAAGGAAAATGCTTAGTAAAAAATTTTAAGTGATATTGTAAGATGTGAGTTACTATTAGAAGACATATGTCCCCCATGGTTAACATATTACTCATATTTTCCTATCCATTGCATGTTGAACTTTAATCAGAGCTAAGACAATAATGTTTCAGGTTTCGTGAAACAACCACACATTTTTTTCTCTCTAAGTGATTTCACAAAGAATTTCCTTGATTGAAATCTTTGTTTTTTCCAAAGGAAATGTAAGTAAAAATTAGTTTTCCTCATTATATGCAAAGAGGAAAAAAATTCCTTGAAAATTAGTTACTCTTGTACTTTCAACCATCAAGAGTAAAGACCATCAGTATCTGAATCTGTCTGGATAACAGAAGTTTAGAGTATTTTTTTCAATTCAAAAATTCTTTACAAAGCACCTCTATTTTTCCTTTCTTTTTTTTTTCACTTTCAATATGAAATTTTATTTTTCCAATTACATATCAAAACAATTTTTTAAAGTTTGGAGTTCCAAATTTTACCCCCCCCATTCTTCCCCCCCTCTCTGCAATTCAATATAGTTTATACATGACAAAGCACCTCTATTAAACATAAAAGAGACAACATGTCTTAAAGGAATACGTGGCCCGCCTGGAAGTCAGGACAACTTTATTCAAGTCCTATCTCTGACCTATACCGGCTGTGTGACTGAGGGCAAGTCACCCAATCTCTAGCTATCCCAGATAAATCTCTAAGACTATAAATTACAGATGAGTTGTCAATCTGTGTCAGTGAAGGAATTTTTTGTGCGATACATATGTATTAAAATACATTATTACAAATATACACATATGTATATATACATATTATGGAAGAGAAAACTAAGGCAAAGAGCAGAGAAAAAATTTTAATGGTGTTAATCAGCAAGTTGCTAAGAGTTCTAAGTCATGGGCTGCTGGTAAATATTTGACTATTGGGTCTGAGGGAGGAGGGGAAACCTACATAAGATGCTTGCCAATAAATGCTAATGCTGAAAATCTAACAATTGGCTTCCATGAAACTATTCCGGCTGATTCCAACACATTCCTAGGTCTACACCTCCATGATTCACCTCCCATAGTCATTCCTCATAATTGTGTTGTCTTACAGTCACACAGTCAGTCTTACGGCCAGAAGAGTTCTCAGAGATCACGGAGTCCAAACCAACAGATGAAGAAAGGCAGTGTGGTGTAGTGGAAAGAGGTCAGGCCTGGGATGCAGGAGAATTTGCTCTAGTCTGGGTTCTTCTAATCACTCCCTGTGTCATCCTGTGCAAATTACTTTCTGGAACTCAGTTTCTTCTCTCAGTTTCTGTGAAATGAGAAAGTTGGACAATGAAGTCTCCAGCTCTGGTGTGACTCTGTGAGTAATGGGAGGATTAGGGTTGAAGCAAAGTGCAGCAACAGAGATTCTGAACATCCTCAGGGAAAAAAAACAGGGAATTATCGAGAGTACAAGACAGGAGATTGGAGACCCATATCAGCACCTGTCTGCAAATCATTTCACTTCTCTGGGTCTCAATTTCTTCATCTGTCAAATGAAGGTGTTGGACCAGATAGCCTCTAAGCTCCCTTCCAGCCCTAAATCTATCATCCTGTAATCTTAAGCTTCTAAAGAACCAAGTCCTGCATGTGAAAATAACAGGCTAGGACTCTGAAAGCAAAAACAATGAATGTAACGAGATACTACTGTGCTGAAAGAAATAATGACTACAATTAATGCAGAGAAGCATGGAAAAACTGAAATACACCGATGTGAAGTAAAGTTACACAAAGCTGGGAAAGTGGAATGATTATAATCCAGTGGATTCATCAGTGTGAATGAACACCACACCTACCACCACCAACGACAACTACAACATCAACAAAAACCTTTTATAATGAACAAGTTTGTCACTGAAGAAGAGATGAAAAAATGTACCTCCATCCCCTTCTTTGCAGAAGTGGGAACTATGGATACAGTATGAGGAACACATACCAGAGTAGCCTTTTACATATTTAGGCTAGGCTTATTCTTTTCCTCAAAAAGTATTGAAACTGGCCTTCAGACCTAAGTGACTAATAGTTCGGACCATTGACATAGTTTATTGATAGCCTGAACAGAACAAAACAAAAAAAAAAGTCAAGACATGAGGAGTTCTAGCTGCTCCTTCAAATCTGACAAGTAAACCTGATCACCATGGACAACAGAGAGAAAAGCAGCCTATGTTCGGTTGAGTGAAGGCCGCTGTCCTGCTGGAATGTCCTTTCTCTGTTGTGAATGTTCTTCTGCTATGACTAAATAATCCTTTTATTAACTGCCAGATGTTTTATGAGTATCTCATTTCTTTTAAATCCCAAATCTGAGGTATCATACAGGTGTGGGTCAAACCTGCCTCCTACAATGTACATGAAATTGCATGTACAGTCAGACTCAATTGAAAAGTTGACTGGTTTCATTGAAGTTTTAAAAAATATTTTATTCTTTGTTATAGAAGAAGATGGTTCTCTGGGTTGGGGGGGAAAGGGAGAGAGAGAGAGAGAGAGAGAGAGAGAGAGAGAGAGAGAGAGAGAGATTGAGAAATGTTGCTATGATCTATGGATATCCATTACATAGACGCCAAAATATTCATAACAACACTTTTTGTGGTAGGATAAAAACTGGAAACAAAATGGATGTCCATCAATTAAAGGATAGCTGAATAAACTGTGGTATATGAATGTAATGGAATATTATTGTTCTATAAAATACAATGAATATGAGTAATATAGGAAACATTGGGAAACTTGTATGAAGTGATTCAGAATGAAGAAAACAAGAGTCAAGAGAACAGTATACACAACGATCATAATAATGTAAAGGAAAGTAACATTTTAAAAGCCAGAATTCAGATTAATAGAATGAGCAATCCTGATTTCAGACAACTGGCATTGAGACATATTTCTGGGAAGACCCAGAAAAGAAAGTTCTCACCACAAAAGTTTTTGGCACTGGCAAATGGTTCAACATTAAAAAGGGATATGATTCTATCAGCTAAAATGACATTAAACAAGATTCAATACTATTTACTTTGCCACCATATACAAAGGATCATGGAACTTTTCCATCCGATTTGCAGTTAAAATCTCTTGTGTATGGCTTTTCCCATTAGAGTTTTTGCTCTGTGAGCAGAGACTCCAGCTTTCTTTTATGTCTATCACAGCACTTAGCACAAGGTTTAGCTCAAAGTTGTTGTTACTGTTTTTCATTCATCTATACAGTACAGAGGCAGTGGCCAACGGAATACTCTGTCAGACATGGTTAATGTATACATTTGTTTTGCTTGACCATTCTCTTTGCTACCAAAGTGGAGGTGGGGGGAGGAGAGATGTTTTTTTTTTTTTCCTAGTATCGCTGACCTTAAAAGGACTTAGACATGGGTTAAATATAGGCTCAGGATAGGGAGAGATGGCTCACAAAGGGGTGGGAATGGGGCAGCATTTCTTGACTTCACTATTATAAGGGACTTCTGACCTCTCTTCCTAATTCCAGTCTTATCCCCTATACAATCCAGACGTTCCTATCCAAGTTTATCTTCCTTATTCACTCTAATTATGACTCATCTACCCAAAGACCTTTAATGGTTCCCCCTTTTTTTTTTACTAAGTATAAACTCCTGATTCTGGCACTCAAGGACCTACACACTTGTGCTCCAATCTACCTTTCCAGTCTCATCTTTTTCAAACTCTTCTCCTTATCTCACTTTCACTTTGCCTTCTCCTAGCTCTGAGATTTTACTAATTTCATCCTCTTTTCCCTGGAATTGATGTCTCCCAAGTTGTTAAAATGCCTTCCTTCAAAGCCAAACTCAGTTGCCACCTCTATCATGAAGTCTTTCCCTTCCTAATCAGCAGTTGAAAATATTCTCCCCCCTTCTCAAGTGTCTCTTACCACTTTGGACCCTAGATCTTCCCTTTGCACTTACAATATCTTTCTCTCCCTTATACCATTTTTATTTGGCAGTTTTCCTCCCCCACTCCCCGGCCCCATGCCATTAGATTGCAAGTTTCTTGAAAACAGTATCCATATCTTCAGTACCAAACTTTTTGGAGCCCAATGTTTGACCATTGCTGTAGGGAATTCCCACATGGAAACCACCACCACTCCTACCACCAAAGTAAATCACTAACTATTTTGCATATTAGGAGCTCTGAGAAGTTAAGTGACTTACATGGGGATCACCTAACCAGTATATGTCACAAGTAGAACATGAACCCGAATGTCTTCCTTACTCTACTTTTCTAGATTACCCATCTTACCATGCTGCCTTATGTACTCTAGATGTTTAGTATCTGTTGATTGAATTGAACTGATGTTGGTTTAAATCCTAACTTTTATTATGTATGTCACTTTGAACAAATAAGTTTATAACTCTAGACCTCAGTTTCCTCATTTGTAAAGTGAAGGTATGAACCAGATGAACTTTAAGGTCTCTCCTAGCTCCATATCTACCCTAGCTCCATGTCTATGATCTTACAGTTTTATGAAATAAATTCCAGGTGCTCCCCAAAAACCCTCCTCCACCAATTGGGTGTTTTCTGAAGTTTCTTTCTCACATTCAAGACCTTTTCATTCCACAGGCAACCAGAACTGATGAGTACCAAGAAGCTAGCATAAAACCTGGCACACACCTTGCTATAGAATCATCTAAATTGTATCAGAAGGCTGACACCATTAAGCCCCTGTGAGTAAAATACTTTCACTGAACAGCACTTTTTCAATAAAGAGGAGGAGTTTCAATGAGTCGTTGTCATTACCCTCCTTGAAGCCAGGCAGCTCTCAACACTCATGACTCATTTCAGCCTCCTCAATATATTGTTTTTATACTGTTTCCAATCACATGAACGTCACACACACACACACACACATACGTGTGCAGACACACATGCACACACACGTGCAGACACACATGCACACACACATGCAGACACACACATCACACAGACACACATGTGCAGACACACATGCACGCACACGTGCAGACACACAGACACACACATCACACAGACACAGACACAGACACAGACACAGCGCACACACACACACACACACACATGAAATGCCTCTGTGGTTCCTCTTTGTCCCTAAATCCTAACCATCCTTCAAGATCTACCTTGACTCTGAATCCTTTTACACCCAGAATTCACCCATAGGATAACAGTTTCAAGTTCAATTGTGCTCTAGTCACTAACTATAGAAGTCTTATCATGCCCATTAGACCAGAGGTCCTCGAGGACAGGTCTTGCCCTGCTCTTCACTCTGCCCATACTCTCCCACAGGACCCAGTCATCTCCAGCCTCTCACCTCTTTTCATACTGTTGTTCACCTTCTTCTCCTGAATATTTTCCTACTACAGGTTTCTCTTCCTTACCTGTATGATTGTTCCTTTTCAGTTTCTTCCAAGTACCACCCCTTAGGCATGTGTCCCTCAAGGTTCTCTCCTAAACCTTCTTCTCTCTTTGCAGCCTCTCTGTGATAGAATTAGCTCCTATGAATCCAGTGATCATTTCTATGTAGAAATATATTTAACCAGTTCCACTCTTTTTCTTGCACTGTAGTCCCACATCACTAACTCCCTACTGGATATTTCCCCTGGATGTCTCATTAGTATCTCCAACAATATATCTAAAACAGAACTCATTGTCTCTCTTCAGTCAACCTTTCCTCCAAATTTTACTATATCTCCTCAGGTAGAAATTATCTTCTAATCACTGAGGTGATTGTATGTTAAAGTCATTCTTAAGGCTTCACTTTCCTTAAGCCCTTTTGACTATCCACTCAGTTAGCAAGTTTTAACAATTCCACCTCCAAAACATGTCATTTCTGTTCCTTCCTCCCAACTCAAGCAGCCACCATCCTAGTTCAGGCCTTCCACCTCCCACCTGGATAATTACAATATAGTCCTAATTGACTTTCCTGCTTTCAGAGCCACCCTTAAGTCAAAACATCCTCCACACAGCTGCCAAAATAATCTTCCTAAAATGATAAATATTGGAGAAGATGTGAAAAAAAAATGAGACACTAATGGACTGTTGGTGGAGTCGTGAGCTGATCCAAATATTCTGAAGAGAAATTTGGAACTATGGCCAAAGAGCTATAAAACTGTGTATACACTTTGATCCAGAAATACCACTACTAGGTCTGTATCCCAAAGAGATTATGAAAAAGGGGAAAGGACCTACTTATACAAAAAAATATTCATAGCAACTCTTTTTGTGGTGGAAATTGAGGAGATGCCCATCAATTGGGCAATGACTGAACAAGTTGTGGTATATGGATGGAATAGAATACTATTGTGTTATTTTAAAAAATGATGAGCAGGGAGATTTCAGAAAAACCTGGAAAGACTTATATGAACTGATGCAAAGTAAAGTGAGCAGAACCAGGAGAACTTTGTACACAGTAACAGCAATATTATATAATGATCAACTATCATTGACTTAGCTCTTCTCAGAAATACAACAATCTGAGACAATTCCAAAAGACTCATGATGGAAAATGCCACCCACATCCAAAGAAAGATCTTGTGGCATCTGAATGCAGATAGAAGTTTACTATTTTCACTTTATTTTTTTCTTGGTTTCTTTATCTTTTTGTTCTATTTCTTCATTCACAACATGACTAATATGGAAACATGTTTACACAATTATATATATATATAGCCTATATCAAATTGCTTACCATTTTAGGGAGAGGAGGGAGGAAATTTGGAACTCAAAATCATTTTAAAATGAATGTTAAAAAATTGTCTTTATGTGTAATTGGAAAAATTAAAATACTATTTTTTTTAAAAGTCTCCAAGTACTCTTTATCTTGTCCATCTTAGGGAAGAAGGAGGGGAGGGGAGGTAAAAAATTTGGAACACAAAATTTTACTTTAAAGTGAATGTTAAAAAATTTTCTTCACATATAATTGGAAAAAATTAAATACTATCAAAATAAACTCCCTAGGTCTCAGATATGATCATGTCACTCTCCTGCTCAAGAATCCTTTGTGGCTCTCTATTGTCCTTAAGATTCCTCAGACTGACATTTAAAGCCACAATCTGGCTTCCTCTTCAGACTATTTCACCCTACTTGAACTAAATGGATACATAGTCATTTCAAACTTAGCATGGTGTTAATTCAAATCAAGGTTGATCACTGTTGTCATCTTTAATTTTTCACTATCTGTCACCCCAAGTATGCATCCCATAGTCAGTCCTTCCATTTCTACTTCCACATCACTTGCATCCAGTCATACAGGCACCACTCCAGTTCAGGCCTTTATCGCCTCTTGCCTGGATTATTACATTGATCTCTATGGTAGGAATAATAGCCTCTTCCATTTCCTCCCATACAGATTTGACCAGTTTGTTTTTCCATAAAAGGTACTGAGATGTTCCTCTAGATTTGGGTGTCTCATGGGGTCCTAAGGACTCAGACTGATGAAGTCACTTTCTCATCCCCTCAGTACAAAGCAGCCATGAGGAGCTGGAAGGGTTCTCACACACTTGAGTGGTGGATCTCATTGGAGCTTTGATCACTTGAATCGGTTCAAGAGGTTTTCCATGCCTATCCTTGTTGAATATCCTTCTCATGCTATGGCTGATTGAATTTCCTTTTGTTAGCTGTTGAATGACCTATGAGAGTCTCATTTTGTTCCATTGTTAAACACATATTACCAAGAAGCTGGTCCAGACGTGTGCTGGTAAACGTTTAGCCACCAGCTATGTAGGGACGGAAATGTACGCAGGGTACAATTTTACGTTCAATCTGAATGACCAACAAAATATAAAACGAAGCCCTGATTTGTAGTGTTTGCTGATTCCCAAGATGTAAATGCTTACACTGAAAATTTAACCCTTGGTTCTCAGGAGCCAGTTGAATTTGGTTTCAGCAAACCCATGGACTGGCTTGAGTCTGGCCCAGCCCAGAACAGTATCCCTGCTTCAAGGTTCTCCCATTCCAATGCATCCTCCTCACTGTTGTCAGAATAAGTTCCCTAAAACATATTGTATTTCACCACATAATTGTTGCACCCTGGTTTTTTTAGTCCAAAAGTTGTTTTACAACCTTTCATCACGTAATCATTGCATGGTATAATTTTGTTCATCCGGTTTAAAAGGTATTCAGCAGTGGCATATGGAGACACATTTATCTTTCACGCATTATGAGCCACAAGCCTAGAATTCTCAGTGTACAGGCATTGTCAGTATATTTCCAAATGCCAACTTGTGTGCTTTGTTCAGAGTGCTGTTGTAGTAACAGTATTGTCACTCAGTCCAATGAAGAGCCATAGGCACAAGGGAAGAAGGCGGGCAGGCAAAGCTGCCATGAGTCAGTCATGTGATATGGTAAGACTTGTATCTTCCCAATTTTAATGTATATTCATAGATACTCCATGCATCCTAATCTTGCACCAAAGACATTTTAGTAATAAATGATTTTAAAGTAATATCAGCACAATTTTTTAAAAGCTTCATATAATGGTCACATCCCACTTTTTTGCAAATATTTACCAGAAAATCTGCAGTGGTTATGTGGTGAAATATGGTAGGACTTGACAATATCATGCCTACTCAGTAAATTCCCTTGGCTCTCTTTTACCTCTACTACTGAAAATAAGCTCCCGTTTCATCTTCAAAACTCTTTACGAACTGTCCCCAACTTTCCAGCTTTGTTACACAGAACTCTCTTTTGTGCATTCTACAATCCAGTTATACTGCACTTAGTGTTGCATCTACACAACATATTTCCCATCTCTGGGTATTAACTCTCCCCTATACCTGAAATAGAATCCTTTCTCTCCTCTTTCTCTTAGAATCCTGATTCCTCAACACTCAGAACAAATACCATCTGCCTTTCTTGGTCCCCTATGTGCCAATAAATCCCTCCCCCATTACCTTATATCTATTTTGTTTCTATTTTTATATTCTGTTGTTGCTGTTCAGTCATTTTGGTCATGCCTGACTCTTTGTGGCTCCATTTGGGGTTTTCTTGGCAAAGATACTGGAGTGTTTTGCCATTTCCTCTCCAGATCATTTTTCAAATTTTAACCCTGAAGCAAACAGGGTTAAATGACTTGCCCAGGGTCATATAGTTTGTAAAGATGATGAGTCTTCCTGACTCTAGACCTAGTGCTCTATCCACTGAGCCATGTAACTGCCATACATTTTGTACATATCTACAGTTATACATTTTCTCCCTCAATAGAATGTAAGTTCCTTGAGGGCAGGACTGCTTCTCTTTTCTTTGTATCCCCAATGCATTGTATAGTGCAGGCAGTGAGCACTTTAAATGTTTGTTAATTGAATATTGGCACTCGTCCTCACACATTCTTCATTTCAGCCTGCTTGCTAGCCACTGAACTTACCATTCTATCTCCTTTCTCTATGTACTCCATGCCTGGAATGCTCTCTCTATTCCTCTGAATCTTGTGCATGCTTAATAGCTTACCTCAAGCACAACCTACTATAAAAAGCCTTTCCTGATTCTCCTTAGTAGTGTTCTCTCTCCTCAAATTACTCACCTGTTTACATATTGCATCTTCCAGTAAAATATAAGCTCCTTAAGGGCAAAAACTATTTTTCATTTTTTTTCCTATATCCTCAAGCACTTAGCAGCATGGACTTAATAAAAGTCTATTGAACATAATTAAATTATAAGACCAACCAGACAGTAAGCCCTTTGAGTGAAGGGCTTATGTTTTCTCCTGCTTTTGTCTCTATATTCTCTTCCTGTGTTGTTATGAGAACCAAATCACCTATGTGATTTTGGTTTTGTAAACCAAAAAGTCAGTTATAATTCTAATCAAGGAAAGAGCTTGAAGGTAAGAAAATAAAAGTCCACATTCCAAATCTGACACATACTACCAGTAAAACTGTGGACAAGTCACTTAATCTCTCAGTGCCCTCAGGCAACTTTCTAAGATCATAAATTACAATTTGACCTACATTAATGAAGGGAGTTTCCTAAATGATGGAATCAGGCTCAGATTCAAACAAACTAATATTTACCTCTACATGATATGTATAAGTGCAGTATATGGCATGGTGGCTACAGAACCAGCCTGAGTCAAGAAGCCCTGTGCCCAAATCTTATCACTGATGCACAATAGCCATATGATCTTGGACAAGTAACTTAACCTCCCAGTGTCCCCAGGAGACTATCTATAAGTAAAAATAATAGATGAGTTGCTAAATCTGCATCAATGAAGGAAGTTTCCTACACTTGTGAAATCATAGATCCCAATCAAAAATTGTGGTTTTTGTTGTTGTTGGCGTGGTGGATAGAGAACCGGTTTCCAAGCTAGGAATATGTGAGTTCAAGTTCTGTCTCTGATATATACTGGCTATGTGGTCCTGGTAAGTGACTTAATGTTCTAGAAAATAGAATCTGTAAGTCTTTAAGTTGCAGAGATGGTGTTGACCCACATCATTAAAAATAGTTTCCTGTCCTGGCAATTCCTCTTATTATTTTAATAATATGCATCTACTATACTCGAGGACAGCAACCAGGTGATGAGCTTGAGGGGCAGAAGATCTCATGAAGACTAACCCTAAAAGTCTAGTGTAATTTTAAACTGCATTGGTTAGAGAAATATCCGCTCCCAGGAAATGGAAGATCCCAGGTGTTTCTGCAAGGCCCTGGGTATAGGTTGGCTCCCCAGGAGCTGACTTCCTATTCATATTTGAAATAGTAATTTACTCAGGGGGTCTTGTCATTGGGAATACAGTTTTACTTTCTTTCCCCTAAAAGTATTTCTGAAAAGAACGAAGCTGGTCTTTTCCAAGAGAAAACAATTCATGCCTTAAATGTATTTAATCTTTTATCATGACTGGTACTACCTGAAGCATTTCTAACACAGGGCTTTCCAAAGCACTAACAAGCTCCAAGAGGCAAGACCCAGGTTCAACAGAAAAAAAGAAGACTCCATTCCTGGAGAGGCAGGCCAGTCTACTTTTGGACAGCTCTCATTGTTAGGCTACACAGAACCCAGAAAAACTGGAATTTTATGTTTCCTTTCCTGAAGGGTCTCTGTTGTCCCTCATTTTGTTTAGTTAACCTGCCCCTTCGAGAAGGATTAAGGATTACGAAGCCAGGTGCCTTAATAAAATAAAAATGATAGGCAGTTTTGCAAGAAACTCCAAGACAGCTCCCTTTCTTAATGGCTCCTGCTCTGTTTCCTAATCATCACTGCACCTTTAAAGTGCCCAAGTAGACAAACCTAAGTGAGGGGCTAGCACTTAATAGGCTCCTTGGCTCTTCTGGGCCCAGACTCTCTGAGTCACAGAATGCTAGAGCTGAAAAAGACCTTAGCCAGAGTCTTTCTCTGTCTTCCTTATTCGTTTTCCTTTTGTCTGAATGGAGAAGGAATCGTTCATATATAGACCTCATAGCAAGACCCTCTTAAAAGAACTTGTAGGGCTCTACTTACCATAAAATCACAGATCCATAGGGTGTCAGCACTGAAAAGAAACTCAGAGATCATGCAAAACACCCCTTCATAATACCTATGGGGCAAAAGAAGCCCAGATTGGAGAAGCAAGGAAAACAGAAATGTAGAAAATCTGGGTTCAAATCTCAGCCCAGCCACTTATGTACTGCTTTCCTTTTGGCAAGTTTGAGCCTCAGTTTTATCACCTGGAAAATGAGAGTGTAAACGAATAGGATCCGA
Organism: Pseudochirops corinnae; assembly: GCA_028646515.1. Taxonomy (NCBI): domain Eukaryota; kingdom Metazoa; phylum Chordata; class Mammalia; order Diprotodontia; family Pseudocheiridae; genus Pseudochirops; species Pseudochirops corinnae. The sequence goes on from CM053589.1 coordinate 17,397,930, forward strand.
CATTTATAAAGTGCTTTAAGGCTGACATGTTGTCTATTTTCTATATAATATATACATCATGCTATATATAATTTATACATATATTCACATGCATTTACATATATACAGGAAGTATAGATATTCATCTGTTTTCTATATAATATATACATCATACTATATATTATGTACACATATATTTACATATACATGAAATATGGATATTTGTCTTTTTCTTTATGATATCTACATCATATTAT
>CM053589.1:17398665-17429649 GCA_028646515.1 Pseudochirops corinnae
GAGAGACAGAATGGGAGTAAATTATTTCATATAGAAGAGACAAGAGATAACTGTTACAATGGAGGGGAAGAACAGGAAGGCAAAAGGGAAAGGGTTAACCTTACTCTCATTGAATTTGGCTTAGGGAGGGAATGACATACACTCTGAATTGGGTATCTTGCCCTACAAGAGAATAGGGGGGAAGAGGATGAGAGGAGGGATTTTAGAGGGGAGAGAAGGTTGGGGGGAGGATAGTTAGAAGCACCCACTTTTGTAAAGGGACAGGGACAAAGTAGAGAATAGAATAAGTGAGGGGGGATAGGATGGAGGGAAATATAGTCAGTCTTTCACAATATATCCACTATGGAAATGTTTTGTGTGACTACACATGTACAACCTATATTGAACTGCTTATCTTCCCAGTAAGGGTGAGAGATGAGAGAAGAAGGGAAAGAATCTGGAATTTAAAGTTTTAAAATCAAATGTTTTCAAAAATATGCTATTATTGTTATTTTTATTATTTGCATGCAACTGGAAAATAAGATATACAGGCACTGGGGTATGGAGATCCATCGTGCCCTACCAGAAAGTCAGAGGGAGAGTGGGGTAGGATATAGGAGAGAGCAGATCAGGGGAGGGGATATTCAGTTGGATCGCTGTTTTGGGGTGTTGGGTAGGGGGAAGACCAGGAGAAAATTTGTAACTCAAAATCTTGTGGAAATGAATGATATAAACCAAAAATAAATGCAAAAGCTAATTTTAAAAAATGAATTAATATCAGTACTTGGCATATGTGCACTGAATGATATAGCTTCTAAATACTTGAGAGAAAAATTAAGTTAAAGGAAGAAATAAATAGTACAACTACAATGTGGGACCTCAGTGTAATCCTTTCAGATCTAGACATATCTAAACAAAAAACTGAACATGAAAGAAGTTAAGGACTTGAAGAGAATCTTAGGTAAATTAGATATATTAGGTCTCTGATGATTAATGAATAGGAATAGAACAGAGTACATGTATTTCAGCTGTAAATTACATCTTTGCAAAAATTATATCCATATACTTGGGCATAAAAACCTCACAAACAAATGGAAAAAAGTTATAATATCTCTTTACTGCACACTATGTGATAAAAATTCTCTTTTGTTCTGTGAGGCATGAAAATTGGGGTTAAGTGACTTGCCCAAGGTCACACAGCTAGTAAGTGTCAAGTGTTTGAGGTCAGATTTGAACTGAGGTCCTCCTGACTCCAGGACCCATGCCCTATTCCCTGCGGCACCTAGCTGCCTCAAAAATTCTCTTTTATAAAGGGCTATTGAAAAAAGAATTCAAAAACGACTGTGAACGAAATAATTTAATCCCAAAGAATTGATGGTTGAAAAAACAAAGCATAGAAACTATAATTTCATTAAAAATAATAATAGCAATCTCGAGAGCATGCCAACATTTGTGAGACACAGTCAAAGGAGTCTTTAGGGTAAACTTTATTTCTCTAAACACTTTCATCAAAAAAGAAAGACAAGTTTAACAAACTGGGAATGCAAGTAATTAAAAAAAAAAACTAGAATGCAAACAAATAAAAACCCAAATTGATACCAAAATAGAAATCCTAAAAACCAAAGGAAAGATTAACAAAATTAAAATTTTTAAAATAATAAAACTAGAAGCTGGGGTCTTAAAAAAATAAAGAATTAGATAATTTGACAAAGTTCCTATTATTACATCAACAGATGTGGAAAGAGCTTTTGATGAGATACAACATCCATTTCTGTTTTTAAAAAATCACCAAAAACATGGGAATAAATGTGGCAAAGAGTATGCAACTAGAACCAGAAGCCAGAATTATACGTAAAAGGAATAAAATAGAGTCCTTCTAATAACATCAGAAATAAAGCAGTCACCCATTGTGCTGCCTTAGATGCAGGCACTACAATGGGTCCTGAAATCATAAAGACCTAAGTTAAAATCCAGTCTCAGACATTTACTATGAGGCTTTGGATAAGTCACTTTAACCTCTCTTTGCCTCAGTTTTCTCAACTGTAATAATAGCACCTAACTCCCATAGAGTTGTTGTGTGGATCAAATGAGATAATATTTGTAAACAGTACTTAGTAAAATGCCTGGCACAGAGTAGGTGAGATAGATAGATAGATAGATAGATAGATAGATAGATAGATAGATAGATAGACAGACAGACAGATAGACAGGTAGGTAGATAGATAGACAGACAGACAGACAGACAGACAGACAGACAGACAGACAGATAGATAGATAGATAGATAGATAGATAGATAGATAGATAGATAGATAGACAGACAGACAGATAGACAGGTAGGTAGATAGGTAGGTAGGTATATAGATGGACAGATGGATGGACAGATGGATGGACGGATGGGTGGACAGACGGACGGATGGACAGACAGATAGATAGATAATGTTTACCCCCTTCCCTCCTCATTGGCAATACAACTATTTGATATAGTACTAGAAATGTTAGTTGAGGCAGTAAAAGAAAAAGAAATTGATGCATAAATAAATGAAATTATTACTTTTGACTAATAACATGACATACTTAGAAAACTAGAGAGTCAATTAAAAAATAATTGAAACAATAAATTCATCAGAGTTCCAGAATATAAAATAAATAATCAGCATTGCTTTACATTACTAACAAAACACAGCAGGAGAGGATAGGAAAAAAATCCATTCAAAATAAAAACAGAATATACAAAATATTTGAGACTCCATTTACCATGACACACTCAGGAAACATATAAATGCAAATACAAAACACTCTGCTGAAATACAAACAGACCCAAATAATTGGAGAAATATTCATTGCCCATGGGTAGATAGAGCCAACATAATAAAAATAAAATGACAATAGCACATAAATAAATTTACTTATTCAGTGCTATAACATTACCAAAGGAATGTTTTATAGATCTAGAAAAAAATAATAATGAAATTCATATGGAAGAAAAGGGGAGAGACAGAGAGAGAGGGAGAGAAAGAGAGAAGGAAAGAGAGAGAGAGAGAGAGAAGGAGAGAGGGAGAGAGAGAGGGAGAGGGGGAGAGAGAAAAAGAGAGAGAGAGAGAGAGAGAGAGAGAGAGAGAGAAGGGAGAGAGAGAGATTAAGTTAAGGCAGAGGAAAACTCACTATTTAACAAAAACAGTTAGAAAAACTGAAAAGCAAGCAGTCTAGAAGAAACCAGGTATAAATCAATACCTCACTACAGATACCATGGTCAAATGATGTATGACCTAGATACAAAAGGTCACATTGTAAAAAAAATAATTATAGGAGCAAAGAAGGCATTACCTTTCGGATCTATAGATGTGGGAAGAGTTTATGACTAAACAAACAATTTAGATTCTTTTAGAGGATCGCATAAGATAAAAGGAATAATTTTGATTATATAAAATTACACTGACTTCCTTGTTCCTCTAAGAAAATGCTCTGTCTCTGGGCATTTTCACTGTCTATCCTATGTACATAAAATAAAATGTTCTCCCTCTCTCACCTCCATCTCCTGGCTTACCTGACTTCCTTCAAGTCCCAGCTAAAATCCCACCTTTCGCAAAAAGCCTTCCTAATCCCTTCTCATTCTATTGCCCTCCCTCTACTGATTCTATCCAATACATCTTGAATAAAACTTGCTTGTACATCATTATTTGCATGTTTTCTCTCCCATTAGATTATGAGCTTCTTGAGGGCAAGAACTGTCATTTACCTTTCTTTGTATTCCTAACATTTAGTAGTGCCTCACATATAATTGATTAATAAATGTTTATTCACTAGGTGATACAAACTAATCTAATGTAGTTAAAATAAAATGGAAACAGGTAACTGGGAAAGAATCTTTGGCATAAGTTTTCTGATAAAGGTCCACATACAAGACTAATTAAGAGTCATGCCTTCGCAACATAAACAAGGGGTATGAAAAAACAGATCTTAAAAGAAGAAATCCAAGCTATTTATAACCATATGAATAAATGTTCCAATTCCATACTGATTAGAAAATACATATTAAAGCAATTCTAAAGTCCAAAAGATAGTTGGAAGGATGGGATAAGGTGAGTGTGGGAGAGAAAAAAATAAATATTTGATAAACACATAAATTTAATTTTTAAAAAGACGAGGAAAAGACATAAAGTGAGAGAGATGCCACTACCCTCATAGGCAGTCCAAACAGTTCTAATTGTTGGGAAGACAACAATTGCCCTTAGACTGGACCTATCGTCCTTTCTGAAACTTTCACGTACTGTTCAGGGTTCTGTTTCCTGTGGCCAATCAGAACGAATTGAATCCCTGTTTCACATGCCAACACTTCAAATCCTTGGAAAAGAGTTATGAAGCTCCTCTCTAAGTCTTTTCTTGTCCAGGTACTGCAATCCAGCTTCCTCCACCTGTGCCTCCAATGGCATAGTGTCAAGCTGCCATACCATCCTCTCAGCACACTCCAGCTGCTCAATGAACTTCCTAAAGCATGGCATTTAGAAGCAAACTCCAACGGGATTATTTCTTCCAATCTGCTGAGCCTCACTTTAATTCAATTTAGATTGCATTAACTGTTCTGGTTCCTAGACAGAGGTTGTGCTGCAGAGAGAAGTAGGCATGGAACCAGGGAAGCTGGATTTGAATCCTTCAGTGCTTTGTAGTTGCATGAGTAATGACAAGTCATTGAACTTCTATTTCATCTTCTGTAAAACGGGGATAAAAATACCTTACTATCAACTTGTTGCAAAGAAAGTACTATTAGAGGTTCCTAGATCTAGAGGTAGAAGGAACCTCAGTGGTCATTTAGTCCAACCCCCTCACTTTACAAATGAGGAGATGGAGGTCCAGAGAAGGTAACTGACTTGCCCAAGGCCTCACTAGTAATAAGTAGCATAAATAGGATTAAAACTGACATTCCATCCGATTAAGTTCAGGAAGAATGTTTGGAGTTCTTTCTAGTCTTTTAAGAGGCAGCCAGAGGTGGCTAGGTGGTGCAGTGAATAGAGCACCTGCCCTGGAGTCAGGAGGACCTGAGTTCAAATCCGCAACTCAGATGCTTGACACACTTACTAGCTGTGTGACTTTGGGCAACTCACTTAACCCCAATTGCTCTGCCTTCCCCCCCCTCCAAAAAGCAAAATAAATAAATGTTTGTTTCCTTCCTACTATACCTTATTATCTCCTAATTATATTGTAATATTGACTCAACAAGCTTGCACTAAGACCTTAAATTTTTGTAATCATGCCTACTCATCTTGTCTTCTTTTTTAGAAAAGACACTTTCATCTTGTTCATTTTTATTTTGCTCCCAGATATAGGACCTTTTTCATTTAATCCTGATAAATTGCATTTTATTAGATTTAGTCTACCATTCTAGCTTTTTAAAATGTGGGATCCAGATACTGACATCTAATATACGTGGCTATCACTACCAGCATCATAAAACTGTCCATAAATTTGACTTAATCCATGTCATTGGCAAAAAATGTTAACCATCTCAGGCTCATCATGATGGCCAAACCCATACTTCATTTAACTCCTTTTTGAGATGACTCTCCCCCAAAGGGGTGCAGGGAATGACCAAACAGCCGGCTGGGAGTTGAAGCCTTGTTTCTCATCCTGGCTCTGAAACTAATTTTCTGTGTAACTTTTGGCAAGTTCTTTACCCTCTTTGTGATTCAGTTTTCTCCTCAGTAAAATGGGGATATTGGCCTAAAAAAGCTCAAAGGTCCTTTGCAGCATTAATGTTCTATATGTGCCTTCGGATTTCAGTGGATAGAGCGCTGGGTTTGGGGCCAAAGGACTTGGGTTTTAATCTCTGCTCTGCCACTCAGGAAATTACGTTATCTGTACAAGTTGGTTAACTCTATTGGCTAAACTATAAAATGATGGAATTAGACTAGATGGCCTCTAAGGTCCTTTGCAAAGTTATATCTATGTTCCTACGATCCCATGCAGCAAACTCACCAAACAACTTCTTTCCCAAGAACCAAACTAGTAAATAATCTTGAATACACTCAGCCAAAGCTAGTACCTTTTCCTAGTACTTCTATAAAATGCTTCTGCTTAGACCATCTGTGCTTGTATGCCAGGAGAGAGAAGAGTGTACTGCCTCACACTTAGAGGAAGCTACAATAACATAAATTCTCCTAGACTTCCACCTATCTGTCTGTGAGCTCTCAGGGACTCAGATTCTCCTCTCTCACCCTCTCCACAGGACCAAGCTATATTCAGCTCATGGGTCCTTCCTTCCAACAAAGTAGCTCCAAGATCACCACTCCTCCAGGAGAGAGGAAAAAGGGAGAGGTGTGCTCAGAATCCTCAAATTCACAATGGAACATTAGCTGTGAACTACCAAACCCAAGAAAACAAGAAAAAAAAAAAAACATTGATAATTAAAGGAGTTTCTCTCCAAAAAAGTCAATCTTCAGTTAAAAAAAAAAAAAGTCAAGCACAAGCATGTTTAGGGCTAGAAGAGATCTTAAGGGTCACCTTGTCCAACCTGTCCCCTTTATAGATAAGGTTCACAGAGAAATGAAGAGAACTGCTTGATATCACACAGGTAGAAAGAGGCACGGGGGATCTGAAAGTAGTTCTTGAGACCAGGTCCAGCACTGTTTCTTCCCACTGCACCACGTTAGCTTTCCACGCTTTACAGCTTGTAGCCAAATCTCTATTTTGAGGAAACATTCCCTCATTCACCCCTAGATTGACTAAGCATTTTGACTCATAGCCTGGGTCAACTGGAGTTAAGTATTTTAAAGTCTCAGTAATTTCCCAGCAGGTAAAGCCTCACCTCTTCCCCGGCCAGGCTTGAATCGCTCACTCCACTAGAACAGGCTGGGTTTGTCGTCCCCCTCCCCCCTTCAAGTTTCCCATTGTGGGAAGCAACCCAGTTCGGTCCACTGACCCCGGGAACTCTGACAGACAGTACCACTCCGGAGTCTTATAAAGAAGTGGTTACGTATAAACAGCCTTGAGTACGGACAGTGTAAGAAGCCCCAGCTCAGCAGTCATTTTGACACATGTCCAAAGAACGACAAAGTCATCCCCAGGCTGTGATCTCCCACTTCCCCCAGCGCCGCCCTGTCCCCCACCCCCAAAAAAAGGAAGGAAGAAGGTAACAGAAATGATAAGATTCAGCGGCTTTTTGTATTCTGGACCCAAACAATCTCTGGGATCAGACAGGACTGGGAAGGTCTCCTCCCTCTCCCCCCCCCCCCCAACTATGTTGAGAAATTGCAGTGAGTCAGAGTTGTTCTGCATATTAATGAGTTCGCTGTGAGGGCAGCGGGAGCTGTTTTAAAAGAGGAGGAGAGCCGAGCTCCGGAGAACTGAGAGCAAGCGAGAGCGCACGGAGCAGATACGCAGGAGCTGGAAGTGACCAGGACGCAGGAGCACTAAAGACCTGTGACTCTCCCCAAAGCTGACCGCCCGAGCGCTCCGGGACAAGTGGCTGCCAGGACGCCAAGCGGGCAAAGAGATTTTCCCGGCTCCCTAGAGACACCTGAGCTCTGGTCATGAAGCTCTTGACAGGACTGCTGCTCCTACTGCTGCTGGTGTTGTGCTGCGTCGGGGCGGAGGGTAAGTCCTTCCAGCAAGTCGAAAGCCCCCCAGCTACACACACACACACACACACACACACACACACACACACCCCACCACCACCACCACCACCACCACCACCACCACCACCACCACCACCACCACAACACAACACACACACACGTAGCTCCTGGCGGGCCCTCTCTGAGCTTTGGGGAGAGCGAGAGTTTGTATCTATTGGAAGAAACCGGGTTTGGGCGAAGGAGGGGGTGGGGAGGACGGACATTCGGAGTGCCCTAAAGGACGACCCCCCCTTACCCTGCCTTCATTCCTGGGTTTAAATAAATATGGAAGTTTAGGAAAAAATGAAAATGTGATTTTTCAGGTTGGCTTCCGAAGGGTGACTTTGGTCAAGTTTTGTACCTTAATTTTTCACAAGCTCCAGAGACAATTCTGAAATGTGAATCTGGGGAAAAAAGGGAAAGAAAAAAAGGGGGCGAAGGAGGGAGGTGGGCTAATCTATGTTCATCCTTTTCCTTGCAAACTTGAACTTGGTGATTTGATGAAGCTGCCTGCTCTATGTGAGAGCCTGCAGGTAAGGCACTCCGAACTTATCAGGCAATCTCCTGCAGGGTCAAAATGCAAATGCTCAAGGAAAGGACCAAAGATAAGATACAGTGATGTCAAGAAGCTGGAAATGAAACCAAAGTACCCGCACTGTGAAGAGAAGATGGTTATGTGAGTCTCACCTTTGCAACTCTATCTTGTCCTCATTTCTGTCTAACCCAATGCCCAAGCTCTATGTGTGTCTGGAATCGCTGTAAGAGCATGTTTCATGCCTTTTCATTCTTGTCCAAGCACAAACTGTAGGCAAGTGTGTTAAGCACCAGCATTTCAAACGAGCTACACCAGGCTAAAAGAAACTGCATTTTCTAAGGGACCCACAATCATGACAATATTTCTGGAGATGGGATGGGGCCCTTGAAAGAGAAAAAATTAAAATATTTGGTCCTTAAGTAGAGAATCACACATACAAGTTCCCAATAGAAAGACTAACAAGTTTATTTTTCTTGAAGCCAAAAGGTTCTGTGTTTGAACCTATTGGAATGAGAATTAAAAGAAAATATGACAATTCATTCTTAGGCTCTTGTTTCCTTTATGCAGACATTTTTAAAATATTAATATTCTTTTCTTTATATCTCCTTCACTGCTAAATATATCATTCTCTCTCTTCTCCAAAGAACATGATTTCTTGTAACAAAGAATGAGAGAGAGAGAGAGAGAGAGAGAAGGAAGGAAGGAGAGAGCTCAAAATTCAGCAAGACTAACCAACCCATCAATGGAATCTGATAGTCTATTCAATGTTCCACAGACTTAGTCCCCCAACTCTACAAGGAAAAAAAAAAGTAGAAGAAAGGAAGGAAATGTATTTTCTCCCACCACCCACCACTAAAAAAAGAAGAGGAAAAGAAAAAGCTTTCTTCTTGGGACCAAGCTTGATTTTTAGAATTGCATAGCATTTAGTTTCATAGGATGCTTTTTATTATTCCTACCATTACCACCACCCATTTCCATTGTTATAACCATTATATGTATATTGTTTTCCTGGCTCTGCTTACTTTCCTTTGCATTTAATCCTCTAAGTCTTCCCATACTTCACAGAGACTTTTTTAATATCAGAAAATGTCTTCAGAGGAATTCAGTTATCTACAACTGATTCAAATTTACTTTTAGAATGGTTCCTACTAATCAGCTGCAAAATATGTGCTTCCCTAAGGAATGTATCCGTAGCTCCAGTGGCAAAATCCCTTGCTCAGGATAACATTCGATAGAGTTGTCTCCGTGCATGTGGAGAATGCTGAAAATATTTTAAAAACTGGGGCAGACTGAAAGAACACAAAGTTTCCTTGCTCTTCTCTTCCAAATTAACCACTTGGGGCCAAAACAACTATTTCCCCATTAGTCAACTCTTGGCCAAGAAGGAAGTCCTTGGCAAAGTAGAACTCAAATATTTGCCACTGATCAGTCACCCCTTCTTTCACCCCAGAAACAGGTCCTATTTTATTCCTAGTCTGGATAGGTACTATCCAGCTCAGCCAGGTCCTTGATGGGCCCCAAAGGGCTTCTGAGATCATTACAGTCAATATTCACAACATGGGACTTGAAATAGGTTAGTGAGTTTGAGGAAAACTCAGAAAATTTCCCTGCTTAGGCTCTTTCTCCCCACCCCCACCCCTCTTTTTCTTACTCCCTATACCAGCCCAAAGAAAATGGCCAGGAAAACTTCTAACTAGGCATTGTCTTGAGACTGAAGAACTAAATAGCTTGGGGAAAAAGAGAAATGGACACAAGACCTTCCTTTCTTCAAATCTGGTAGCATATAATTAAAAACCAAGGATTGACTTAAGGTGGAGTCTTGTAAATACTGCTACCTTTACAATGGAAATGTTAGTTTACTTGATTCCCAGAGTCATCACTTCGCAAAGACTGTAATTGATGTTTTCACATACTTCAGAAGCTAAAAGTTGGGGCATTAGATGCAATAGAATCTCAGTTTAAAAGAACCCTCACTGAGCAATGCTCAGAATAGTCTATAAATAAATGTTTGCTGAGTGAATGAGCTGGATTCTAGGGGGAGATGACATGGTCCAAGGCTGTTTTGTTGTGTTTCCCTGTACTCTACTTTTAACTGAAAATTATGACATAAGATTATATTAAGGAATTAATATTAAAAAATCAAATTTCTAGTGATAACCTTGACAGAATAGCCCTTCAACCTAGGGGGAAAAAAGCTATAATCCTAAACAAAGGATCATATTCAATAGACTTTACTTATAGAGGCAAGAAAGAGATCTAATAAATTCTAGAGATATTTTTGATGCAAAGAAATTTCCTGGCTAAGCCTGAGTAAGTCAAAAATTTTAAGTAATCAGAGTTTCTACCCTCACACATTCCCTTACCTCTCTAATTAATTAGGTTAGGGTGGCAGCAAGCTGACTTTCACATACATCAAAGAGATTCAGGAAGGGAAATGAGCTAAGTGCACTTCACATCAGAGTGGAGTCAAGGGCCTTGTAGTATGATTGATAATAAGTTGTGGCCTCTCAAAACAGAACCAGAGCCCTCCAGGAAAGGCTATGAGAACCAAGTACAAGTCCAGTTATGCCCTTCCAGGTCACTTGGGCTAGTTCTCCAAATCTGAAAGGATATAAGTTCATTTTACAAAAAACATTTCTTTTAGGAAGAACTGAATTCTTATAAACCTGCATGATTTCAAATCTCAGGCCTACGACAGTCTCTAATGCTCAGAATGAAAGGCTTCCTTTAATTCTTCCTGGAGATGACCCTGGCTCCTCCAAGGTTATACCAGTGGAACTCAAGCTCCAGCATGTCCTGCCATATTGGAAAGGTCTCAAGTATAGGCTAGTAATGAACTGACTGTGGGTCTGTCCTCCAAGGATAAGCCTATGTCCAGGAAGACTCATCATGGGACCAACTTTCAGATAATGAATTGTTTGGCAACAACTTCTCTTAAAGGCCAATCACAAAGTCACAGAGGTCATGATCAAAGGCACCAACAGCTCCTTGAAGTTGAAAGCTTCTTCACAACAAGTCTTCTGATGAGTTGCAGGTGAAGAAACTGAGTCTCAGAGAAGTAAATATCACTGAGCCAGTAGTCAAATCTAGACCTTCTAACTCAAGTCCAGATTCCAACCTGCCATGCTGCTTCTCCAACTAAAACTTGGAAAGAGGCATCAAGGATAGAAGAATCCTTAGAACAGTTCCATTCCTAGGATTAAGGGCCAAGAAAGAAATACAACAGGTATTTATTTCTGGGTACTTGATATTGCACTAGGCACTGTGAATTGTAAAAGAAATTATAGGATTGCAGAATGCCAGAGTCTAGAGATCATTGTATCCAGCCCCCTCATTTTACAGATGACTCTTAGAGTAAGCCTAAAACTGCCCCAGAGTCATGCAGCTGGCAGATCTAGGACAGCTGGAGGGCAGAGATTTCTGGATGTGGAGTCACTGGACCTCTGCTGCCTACTAGCTGGGTGACCTTGGGCAAATCACTCTCCGAGACTCAGTTTCTTCATGGGAAAAATGAAGGCTATGAACTAGGTGATCTCTAAAGGTCTCTTCCTGTTCTAAATCCTATCCAGCTCTATTTGTTACTCAAAGCCAAGTCTTCCAGCCTAAAGTCCAATGCTCATGGTCCCTGCCCACAAGAAATTAAAGGAGAGATAAGGCTAACTCAGATGAAAGAAATAGTAGTTTCTTATCTGAGTCTTCTCATATCGTTCCCTACATTCGATGCCATTTCACTACCAAAATACAAATTACCAAAAAGGAGTAAGAGTGAAAGTCCAGGTCCCTGCCCCCAGAGTGTGAGCTTGGGATGAGGATACAGGATAAACTTAGAAGAAACAACTAGAAAATATAAACCAGCTAACGAGGAAGAAAGCAATTTGCTTATGAATACCGAAACTCTCTTAACAGAATAGATGAAACTCTCCAGAACAGCTTTCATTTCAATAACAATTCAGTACAATATTCATAGTATTTGTGTCTATGCAAGTGGTTAGGGTCTGTCCCTCTTGTCTTCCACCTACTGAACCAACTTTGTCTCCCCACATTCCTTTACAGAGACCCTTCACCCCAACCAGCATGGTCTGATCACTGTCCCCTAAATAACACTTGTGCCTGTTTACTCTCTTTGTTCATGTCGTTTCTGCTTGCCTGGAATATTCTCCCCGCCTGCACGAATTTTGCACATCCTTTAGGGCTCAGGTTAAAATCACTGAATTTAGAACTGGACCTTTGTTGTTCAGTCATTTCAGTTGTGCCCTAGTCTTTGTGGCCCCATTTGAAATTTTCTTGGAAAAAATACTGGAGTAGTTTGCCATTTCCTTCTCCAGTTCATTTTACAAATGAGGAAATTGAGGCAGGCAGGGTTAAGTGGCTTGCATAGGGTCACACAGCTACTAAGTGTCTGATGCTGAATTTGAACTCTGGTCTTCCCAAATGCAGGCCTGCAGCTCTATCCCATGCTCTACCTAGCTGCTCCCTTAAACCTTAACAATCCTTTACTTCACAGAAGGGAGGGGATGAGACTTGCCCAGGAACACACAGTAACTAAAAGCTAAGATTCAGGTCCAGGTCTCCTGACTCCAAATGCAGCCAAGATTTTCCTCACCTCCACAACCCACATGAGCCCACTTCCTCTCAGCTGGCTCCTACAGCACTTGCTGTCTTATCAACACCTTTTATCATGTCCTGCCTTGAGCAGTCCATTGCTGCTTCACAAGAGATAATCTTGCTGCCCCAAGCTGCGAGCTTACTGAGGGCCGATACCCTCTATTGTATGTCTCTCATGCCTAAGCTCTGAGCACAGTGGGGAGAAAACTCAGCAGATGTTCAATAATTATTTATTTGATTGGCATGAAGGCAGAAAGCCTGTGACAGTATCAACATTGAAATAGTCGGGATCTAAGAACACCTTATTTTGTGTTTCAGGATCCTAATTCATTCAAATGAGTTCCAAGGTCAGTGGGAATTAGTCTAGGCAAGAACTGGAGGCTGATGCTGTACAGATATGGACAAAAAACTATCTCTATCATATAATAGGAGCACCACATCTGAGTCAGAAAACACTAATCCCAGCTCTGCTATTTGCTGACTTAGTGAGTTAAAGAAAGTTCCTCAACCTCTCTAGACCTCAATCTTCTCATCTGTAAAATTGGGGAGTTGGAGTGGATGATATGTCAGGTCCTGTCTAGCTTTTTCATCGTCATATAAGCCCATGATCTCTATCTGTTCTTCATTTCCTCCCGCTAATCCAGGCCTAAGGCAGATAATAACAGAGTTCTGTTATGTCCTGCACACTGGACATAACCAACCCAAAGAATAATGCATGGATTCTGCTCTGAACAAGGGATGGTTTTCTCACTGCTGAAATCTTTACCACTCTAACCAATTAAATTAAACAACTATCTATACATCAGATTTGTACTAAATACCAAATACTGTGCTGGGTGCTAGGAACACAAGGACAAAAAACAAAACAAAACAATCCTTGCCCTCAAATTGCTTATGCACTAGAATTGAGTTTCCCTCCCAGAGAACGCTCCCAGAATTCACCCAAAAAAAAAAATTTCATTCCATGCAAAATACTCCGGGAAATACATTCATTTACTGTATAACCTTTGCACTGACATCTAAAACATCCAGTCTTATAGGGTAAAATATTACTTTAGTACAGGGTGATACTAAGAATATAGAGAAAGCAATGCCTTAAGATACAGCCTAGACCTGTAATTTCACTGATATGAGCAAACTTTTCTTGTTTTCTCTCTTTGTTCATGTTGTTTCCACTTGCCTGGAATATTCTCCCCATCTGTACAAATTCTGGACACCCTTTAGGGCTCAAGTTAAAATCACTGAATTTAGAGCTGGACCTTCTTGGCAACCCATTGTCTTAGACTAGAGAGATGCTTACGGCACTAAGAACTTAAGTATCTTACCCAGAGTCACACAGACAGTATATTTCTGAGTTGGCACTTGGATACAAGTCTTCCAGACTCCAAGGCCAGCTTTCTATCCACTACACTTTTGCTACCTCTAATATTAAATATATACACATATACACACACAAATATATATGTGCATATCATACAGATATCTATGCATATACCTAAATAGCTATGCATATGCATGTGCATGCATGTGCACTTCTATATCTACACAAATATATATCACATGTATGTATGTATGTATAGTGTATGTACATATATATACATATATAAAATTTCATCCTAGTAAACAAGAACCTAGTAAGATAAATATTATAGTTACTAATTTTATCCCTGTTTTACTGATGCAGAAACTGAAGTAAAGTGATGCCGCTTGGCTAGGAGGTATGCAAGTTGTAGTGCCTGTGCAAACCTCCAGCTTTCTAGAATCACAGACTTTCATCCAAGTCTGTAATATGGACCCCTAAGCCTGCATTAGATATGTAGCACAATGGTTAGAGGGCTAGGCTTGGAGTCTTGATGACTTGAGTAAAATCCTGCCTCAAGTACTTAGTGTCTGTCTGATCTTGGACAAGTCACTTAGTCTCTTTTAGCCTCAGTTTCCTCAGCTGTAAAATTAGGGGGTTAGACTTAATGGCCTTCAGGGTCCCTTTCAGCTCTAAATCTATAATTCTATTAACCTTCTTGGCTCCTCGGAAGTCAGATGGGACTAACTGAATGCCTGTTCCCAGGAGGAAGCAATGATTAATTTGAAACAACTGCTCTTTCTCCTCTATTAGCAGGTGGAGAGTTTGAAATGTAATCAAATATGTCACCTCTGCTTATCTTAAAACACTGAAGAACATCACTGTTGATACCAGGCCAAATATAAACCCCAAGGACTTCTCAGAGAATACAGTTTGGAAGTCCTGAGCTTCAAAAGAGAAAGGATTAATCAATTATCACCACAATTCTAGACACTGGTGTTTTAGTTCCTGGTCACAAATCCAACATTTGAGGGAACCTCCCTTCGAAACCCCCAGTTGAAGCAGAATCTTGGGCAAGATTGCCCATTTTATGAAGCTAATAATTACCATTATGATTTCTGCTACATTGATATCTCCTAATGCAGACATTTCTCCATTTCAGCAAAAGAGACAGCACCAAAAAAATATGGGTAAATTGATTTCTATAAACTGAGCCCTATCTTAAATGTTTCAGGGTGCCCCTTGCTTAATGAACCCTGGGCTTCCCAGTAGCAACTTTCTGGAGGAGCAAAAAGTCATTTTTTTTAATGTGTGTCAATTCTCAGCCCTTTCTCTTCTACCAGACTGAATTTTTACAAACACCACTGGATTTCCTTGAAGTTCATCCCATCTGTGTATGACCAACTCTGCTGCTTATCACTGTCAAAGACAGAGATTCCTCTTACCACCTAGGGCCATGGCATGTTACAACTTTACTGGGTGACTAGTCAAACCCTATCCTATTAGAGATGAGTGATGGGGGTCCTGCAAAAATTCCCACGCAGCCTCAGAATTACTTAGCTTTTATGGCTTTCTCGAAGCCTTTCAGTAGGGCACCAAGTAAGTCATTGTAAATGTTGAGAGGAGAAGACAATAAGGATACAAGAATATCCGGATGGGGTAAAGTAGGGAAAATGAGGGAGAAGACCACAAGGAGTATTATCTAGTGTCATCTTGGATTAGATGCTCTATTAGGTCCCTTCCAGTGATATGGCTGAAAATTTTCCTGCAAGATAGCACATTCACAATATGCTGCAGACCTGCCACAGGCAAAAAGCTTCTGGAGAGGAGATCAAAAAGGGGATGAGGGAGAAAGGTCATCCTATCAGGTGCAGGGCTTGTTCATATTACAGGCTGATTCCATTGAGACTTGCGAAGTTTACAAGCTATAGCCGAACCACAAGCTATAGCTGAACCGTTGCTGCCACAAAGCTCATCAGAAAGCCAGGTCACCCCCCATTAAAAGAAAGCCAGACTAACCCACATTAAAAAGTCCATCTACTATATACTTTCTACAAGATGAAATAAAAATTCTATAATCAAAATGGCTCACAGAACAATTTCAGACTTCATTGAAAGTTTTTAAAGTCTCAGAGATGTAGAGCAAAATCTCCCCTCCACAGGTACTTGCTGTTCCCACAATGCCCTTACTGTACTAGAAGGGAGAGCTTGGATGTACTCTGCCTGCCTCCTGCCCACTGCAAAGCTTTGCCTGTTTCCTCTCTACTCCACGGAAGGCGTGACAATAGTTGGTGGCAGCTAGCACATTTTGATGAATGAACTCTCGTCATTCAGCATTCCCCAGAGGCTGATCTCACCCGCCTCAGGCAGGTGCTGAGGAGGAGTGGAAAGGATTAATCTCTCACACAGGCTGCTTTTCCAAACTCTCTTATAGCATCACTACCAAGAGCATGTCACGGTACCGGGGACAAGAACACTGCCTCCATCCCAAACTCCAGAGCACAAAGAGATTCATCAAGTGGTACAATGCATGGAATGAGAAACGCAGGTGAGTTCAAGTAGAAGCTCTGTGTAGGGGAAAGAGTAGCTTTGCATTTAAAGAGTTCAGTGACCCTGGGTGAATCTTGGCCTCAGTTTCCACATCTATAAAATGTGGGAATTGGATTTAGATGATTCATTCATTTAGTAGAATTTTTGGTTCTGGGGGAGATATGAAATTTAAATTAAACAGGGTATCTGCTTTCCTGGAGGTCACAAGCTAGTAGAATAAGACCCAAAAATAAAATTATATACATAAGCATATTAAAAAGTTGAAGGGCAAAATGCTACGTAAAGTCTAAAGAGAAAGGTCTTCACTAGAGGAGGTGGCATTTGAGTTGGTCTCTGATTCATAGGAAATAACAATTGCTCACACTTAAAGAGTACTTTAATATTTTAGATACATTATTACATTGAATGCCCACAGCAACTCTGAGAGGTACAGGCTATGCTCTCCCCTCTTTTACAGATGAGGAAACTGAGGCTCATAGAAGTTGAGATTTAATTCAGGTCTAAAGGAGTATTCAATAGACAAAAAAAAAAAAAAAAAGGAACAGGACATCAAGGTATAAGAAATAAGAATGAACAAATGCACAGAGGCCGGAAAATGAAGACAGAGATCCAGTTTGACTGGAGCAGAGAGTATGTAGATGAGAGTAATATGAGATAAGGCTGAAAAGATAAGGTGATGCCAGATTATAGAAAACCTTAAATGCTAAGGGAAAGTATTTGCACTTCCCTCGGTAGATAGTAGATTTCCTCCTACTTCTGACAGTCTATTGTTCTATGATCTGTAAAGTTGGGATTTTGAAAATCAGGAGAAGTGACAATAATACTGTTGTTCATGGTGGTCAAAAGTAACTGACACGGATGTAGCATGGTAAGGATTACAAAGAACTTTAGATATTTTGCTTCATTTGAGACTCACAGCAGCCCTGGGGAGCACAGGTAACAAATATTAGTGCTCCCATTTTGCAAATGAGGAAACTAAGACAGAAGGGTTAAGTGCCTTTCCAGCGCTTAAGCACAAGGTATCCCACATGGGTCTGCTTCACCTATGGCAGAAGCCAGTCTGGAGCTGGGAGGTAGAAAGGAGGGAAGAGGGAGGTGTACCAGACACATGTGGAACACATGTTCCTCTGCACATAGGAGCCCTTTATACTGGGCCACCTGCATGAAACTGCCGCAGTGGAGCATGTGATGCTTAGCTTTGCCCCCACCTGCAGTAGAGGTCCAGAGACCTTTATTTTTACAATAAATTCTATGGAACTGACTGCCTGAGTACTCCCATTATATGCTGAAGGTCATTCCCCAAGACAGAGCCTTGAGCACGGTGCTAATACCTGGGACTACATATTCCTCCTCAAAACTGCCCAGTCTGCATTAGTTCAAAATAGCAAATACTGACAGTGAGAGTTTATTTTCTGGAAATCTGGTGGGAATAAAGCTTTCTTTTCTGGGCTTCTCCCTACCTAAGACAGCAGAAGCCTTGAAAATGATTTGACCTCCTCCCAGTTCACACAACAGCCAAAACGAAAAAGCTTAGCCTCTCTGTCACCTGCAGGAACTGCTGAGAATGTTTCAGATTGCTTTGAAGCCTTCAGTAAAATGTTCCCTAATGTTCTTCCCTCCCTAACCATCTGGGCCAAAGATTTCATTTGGGCAAAGAAGGGTAACCCAGACTTGTGATATCATTGATAAAGGTAACTCTTGGTAAGGAAACTCTCCATGCATGGCAGCAACTTAGTGTGAGAAGGTTACCTGGGAAAGTTGAGAGGTGTAGTGATTCACCCAAGATCACACAACCAGTATTTATCAGAAGGGGCACTTGAACTCAGGTCTTTCTAATTCTGATGCCCAGCTAGACCGTGCAGGCTCTCAAAGATCTCAATAATTCAATTCAGTTCTTTTGTTAAATTTCCTAGAGTGTGCAGACCATTCCTTTAAGCCCCTTATTTTACAAAGGCGTAAACTAGGTGACAGAGTGAAATAGAATCCACGGCTGTCAACCTTCAGTAGAGGGCTTTTTGCATAGCATTGTACTGCCTCTAATCTTCTGATATGTCAACTAGGACCAAAATAATACAAGCCCTTTGGTAGGTGCACAGAAATACTTGAAGACTACTGATTGACTGAAGACGGAGAGTTCTTACAAAAGTAATACATTAAAGAAAAGCTTAATAGTTATTCACCAAGATAAGAATTCAATATTTAAAGCAATTAATCATTTCCTTTATACAGTGTGGTACCATGGAAAGGCTGCTAGATTCAAAAGTCAGAAGGCCTTAGTTCAAATCCCAGTACTGCCACTTACTGCCTGGGTAACCACAAGCAAGTCTCTTATAATCTCTTGGGACCTCAGTTTCCTCAGCAGTAAAATGGGAGAGTTGAACTATGATCGTTTCCAGCTTTAAATATATAATCAATCATGTGATCCTATGAGCAGGTTGATAAGGATAAGAATTGTGTGTGTACGTATAAATAAATATATTGTATATATAAACATGTGTACATCTGTATCATATGTGTACATATATAACTGCATAAACATATGTACATATATACATATGTGTTGTGCGTAGGTATATGTGTATATACACATATGCACAGTTTTGAGGAAACAGAAACCTGAATATATGGTCAAGAAGACCTGAGTTCAAATCCAGACTCAGATACTAGCTGTGTGACCCTACGTAAGTTCACTTAACCTCTCTTTGTCTCAGTTCCCTCAACTGTACCATGAGGAAAATATAAGACTAACCTCCCAGTGTGGTAGAGAGGCTTAAATGAGATAATAATTGTGAACGTGTTTAGCACAGCACCTGGCACATATTAGATGCTTAATAAAAGTTGTGCTTTTTCCTTCCTTCCTCCCTAAAGAAAAATGACTGAAACCTAGAACTTCCAAAATACTTCCAAACAGTATTTGCTGTATCTTCTCTCTCTCCTCTCTATTTCCTCTCTCTCTCTCTCTCTCTCTCTATCTATCTATCTATCTCTCTCTCTCTTTTCTTTCGGACATATGGCGGGGTCTCTCCCCGCCCCAGGGTATGTATTTTTTTTTTAAAGAATAAAACTCCTGTCTGCTCGAAGTTCTCTTCTACATTCCTTTGATTTGGGTAAGTGAGGTTTCTCACCCACACACTACCTATCTGTTATGGGAGCTCCTATTTGAATGAATTATTAATTAATCTTGCTAACGAGATGTTAAGTCCAATAGTTCCTAAGACAATGCATGTGTTAAATTTTTACTCCCTTTATTTTGTGGTGCCCTGGGGCACAACCCCAACTGCACTGCCTTAGTAAAGGAGCTAGACCCATTTCATCTGTGATTCAAAGCACTGTTTCCTAGGTCCCTCACACATCTTATTCATGCAACTTGTCTTCTTTCAGTAATCCAATTTACTCTTAAAGGAGGAAGGTTTGCCCCATTAATGCAATTCAAAAAAAGAAAAAAGTATCTCGCTATGATAGCTCTTTGAGCCCTAAGCCTAAGCAGTTTGCTGCAGCATCATTAAAATATGTGTCTAGGTTCCCAAGGGGACTACTTTGAAAAGGACAGCATTAATTTACATAAAGCCTTTTCTCCCTCTAGACCTCAACTTCTTGTTCTGTAAAATGGGAGGGTGGGAGTAGTTAGACCAGATTACCTATAAGTCTAATTGATTAATGGATCAGACAGCAAGCATTTATTAAGTGCCTACTTGTGCTAAGACTATGCTAGACACTTGGGATTCAAAGGTCCCTATCAAGTCACGGTTCTAGCATGTTTATTAAAACAATGATCCCTTACAGTCATATCTCATACATCAGCAAGATTTAATAGACTAAGTGATTTGAACTCTAGGAAAGAAGAGAAATAGCTCACTCCTGAAACTGCATCTGTCACTGTCCAGTAAAAGAAATCACCCCTTAAGGACTCATGGGGCTTTGCCATACCCCATCTGAGGGTCAAGGTTAATGTATTGAGAGACTTATACCTGTTTTTCCTTTCCAGGGTCTATGAAGAGTAAAACAAGAAAATCCTAATGAAAAAGTCAGAAATTTTTGAAAGACTTGAACAAAGGACTCTACAGAAAAACCTTTCTTTCTCACAGACATAAGACACAAATTATATATTGTTACAAAAAGCACTTTTTACCAAGGGTCAGTTTTTACATTTTATAGCTGTATGCAAAAAGGCTTCCAAGTGTCCTAACTGTCTCTTGCATTTCAGAGCTCACAATTGTCTGCTTTTTACTGAATCTGGGAAAATCCATGCCTTTCATTTTTTTAAATACCTTTTTGTATTCATTCATCCATCACTATGATTGCAACTGAGCTTTATAAGCTCACTAGCTGAACAAATAATCTGTGTGGTGGTATTCCATAGTAGTTCTCTGTTATTTGTAGCCCTAGGAAGATTTCCACTTCTGATTTCATAGCAACTTTCCACAGAGGAGAGCAGGCACACAGCTTACAATGTACCTGCCATGATAATGTATTGTGTGTCTAGGCAATATGGGCCCACATAGCTGGCAGAACTGAATAAGTGTCACTCTTGGAGATGTTCTTTGCTGAAATAAAAGCTGATTGCCAAGGAAATGTGCATAATTCTCCCAGTTAATTTTGACATGTATTAGGAGGGGGGATAATCCCAAACTAAACTCATGTCTAAGGAGGATGCTGGATTCTTCTCCCATCATAAGGAGATATGAAAGGTACACTGCT
Organism: Pseudochirops corinnae; assembly: GCA_028646515.1. Lineage (NCBI taxonomy): Eukaryota > Metazoa > Chordata > Mammalia > Diprotodontia > Pseudocheiridae > Pseudochirops > Pseudochirops corinnae. Next base: position 17,419,944 of record CM053589.1, read on the forward strand.
CTAATCTCAAGTATTTTATACTTCAAGAACAATAGGTTTGCTAGCTTTCTTAGTAAAATCCTTCAAGGAAACTTGATACACATATACATACATACATACAGGCACATACACATACATACATACACACATACATACATGTATGCATATATATGCACATGCACACACCACACAAATACACATACAAAGAATGTGACCCCCCCAGACCAGAAACACACAATCTCTGTCATTGTGAATGTAATGCTTCCATGGTTAATAGTACAATTCTCTCTCTTTAAAATAAAGTAACTAAACTACCTTTTCCTTTGTAAATATATTGTAGGCAAACTGCACATCATGTTCTTCCAGTATCATGTATTACATCATGAAGTTATCATATGCTATTTATATGTCTGAAATAGTTAGAATTGCATGCAGTTTTCATATTCTTTCTAAGACAAAAGAAAAAATAATAAAATATATTTAAAACATACCCCAGTTGTAGAACAATGAGGTTTGCTTTGCTTTCCTTTTTTTCCTTTGAGCTATTATAATTACACAGAGGCATTGTGGTATAGTGGAGAGAGCACTGGGCTTAAAGTCAGGAAGTCCTCAGTTCAAATCCCACCTCTGAGACTTACTATCTGGGTGATCCTGGCAAATGACAATCTCTATGTACCTCAAGCAACTCCTCACTATGTCTACTAAGTCATGGGCAGGTAGTTCCCAGCAAGGAGTTACCTATACCCACAAAAGTCGTAGATCCTTTGCATCTTCACACATATGATAACAATAAAACAGTTACCATATTTTGAATGCTTAGTGCATCTGAGAGGAAGTTCTATTAAATGAATAAAAGTGGATTCTCTAATGCAGCAATAAAATTGCATCCATGGATTAGTTGAAAATATCACTCAAAGCAAAATTCCTACTGATAGGAAGCTAGTACTTGAGCTACCTACCTATGTACCAAGAAAGAAACAAAGGAAAGAACATTGGATTTGGAGTCTGCACCTAGGTTCAAATCCAAACCCTAGTATTTACTCCCTGTGTGACCTTAAGATGGTCACTTCCTCTCTCTAGGCCTCAGTTTCCTCTTTTAAAATTAGAGTTAAGGGCTGAGGGTTTGGACTTGTTGATCTCTAAGGGCCCATTATGTTCTAAATGCTCAGATCTTACTTTCCCAACTTCCATACTTCAAAGCAGTTAAAACTGGTTTCATTTTGAACCATGCTAAAATATGATAGCGATGTTTCAGCAAAGGATTGGAAAGCATACACACTAGAACCCAGATGAGGGATGCAGAAAGCCAAGGCCATTCCTCAGGGCTTCCTATCACTATCGCACCTCACAAAAGGAATGCCAATAGTAGACATGGGTAGTTGCTTGAATGATTCTAAAAGAAACTCAGATCTCACCTGATCTCTAAAATCACTCCCAGCATGAAATGCTATGAAACTGTGATTCTCTCAAAGGCTGCTCTCATGCTCATCATAACTTGATCTCACCTGGATAAAAATGGTAGAGTGTAATTACAGTGTGGTTTATCCCTGAACTGAACATTCCTAGCTGAGACCAAATCTGGGTCCTCTATTACTTGAGGAAGATTCTGGGTCATATAGACCCCTGGCATCATCTCTAGGTCCCCTGCTCCCCTAGGTCACTTTTGAATCCTTAATTCTTCAAGAAAGAACTGCAGTCTTTATTCCCCTGGATCTTAGAATACCCTGGCTCCCTCACTCTTCTGCAGACACTCCTAGATCCCCCTCTACTTTAGTGAGTTTTGGGTAGCAGAATCCTAGAATCTAAAAGCTAGAAGGCACCTTGTAGTCGTAATTCAATCTACTAGGAAGATACATATGACAGTGGATGTGGAGGGACATATATCAAGAAATGACTTGAATGAAGATTTAAAAGAGAAGGGGAAAAGTTGAACTATCCTGTCCACACAGGTTGGGTCCCTAGTGGGGTGACCATGACTTTTGATTATGGGTGACTATTCCTAACACTATAACTCATAGGCCAATCCCACATGGGTGTACTTTCAATTAAAATCCCACTATTAGCTCTAGAGAAAAGACATTTACTCACATGGTCTAGATAGTTACAAAGCACTGCTCCCTTCCTGGGGTATATTCTTACACAAATCCATAGAGAATCTTGAATGGTAATGAGAATTTAAAGATCTTCCCTGCCCCTTAATAGACCGAATATAATCCTATAAAACCCAAGGGACTTGGGGGAGAAGTTTGCTGAAAGGGTGGAACAGGAAGGGTGGAGCAGGAAGGAGCAGAAGAGAACATGAGCAGAGCTGGGAGCAAGCAGCATGGAGGCAGAGCAGTTAGCATGAGTGAGAGAGGGACATTTTTGCTTAAAGGAGCCTGTTTTGTTTTGAAGGACTGATGTAGGGAAGGTTTGGGAATGTCAGTACTCACTGCATTCATTATGTGTATTTTTGGTTGCTGTGATAGATTTGACTTTATGGTGTTGAGATTCGGCTTTCTGATGTCTGAATAAATGTTTTGATTCTGTCTTCCATGTAGAGAGTCTGTTACATTTTGTGATTCACATCTACACCAGCATATTCATAGCAGCCATGGGTGCTATGAATATCTCATTGGTGCTATAAATCTGTGAAGGGGGAGGGGAGTAGAGGACATAAACTTAAGTGGGTTAACTACATTGATAGGCAAAATGCATAGGAAACACATGTGGCAAGGCAACTCACCACTCCGGAACTACAGGATCTAAGCATCTTTTCTCTCTTGAGAAAATCCTCCCAAAGTTCATTCTAGGGTGTGTTTTAACTGATAAGTGAGTCATTCCACTTCTAAGCTGGGCTCACTTCCTACAAGGCATAGTATTTTAGCTGGACCACTGACTTAAGTAGGCTTTTCACAGAGCCCAGTCACTCTGCTACATTTTCTACCAGGAAGCTCATTCACTGATAGGACTGACTCCTCACAGGGCATGGATATTGTCAGGGTGGACTAGGCTGGTTTCTCATAGGAGGCAGTGTCTAATCTGGATAGGTAATCCACTGGACTCCTTGAGCATACTCTCTGATGGGCAGCTATAGGATCCACCAGCTCAAATCACTGGTTTAGCAGGGGGGTTGCTGTGTTCTTTAGCTGAGAAGCTGTATAAGTAAGGTGGATTTTAGTGTGTGTAAAGTGGCTTTTTGTTATCATTTCTTAGAGTTCAGTTTCCCAGGATCCATAGCCATAACAATCTCTTGTTCCCAGGTATTTACATACAAGTTCCAACAATTATGCTTCAAAACATCTCCACCATACTGGCACAGCTTTATATGATGATAAATAAACATTCACTGTGGCTATGCAATGAGATACTGGGATGGGGTGACGTAAAGTTGTGAGGCTATTGTTGGCAATATTCCTTCTTTGTCTGTTGCCTTTATAAAGCAGGTGGGCATTGGTCAGTGAATGGGGAACCTTGAGGGGAACCTTATTCACTGATAGGACTGAATAGGTTGAATGTACAAATGCTGTGTGCCTTGATCAGTCCCCATCAAGGCTTGGGGGGAACCTTAGGGTTGAATGCACAAGCTGGAATGCTGTGCATGCCTCAACTAGCCCCCATTGAGAATTGAGGGGATTTAAGGGGATGCACAAGTTGTGCCTGTCTCTACTGACCCCATGGAGAGGTAGGGGGTAGTTGCTCCCCCTTCTCACTGGCCCCTGTGAGAAGGGTGATTAGGGAATGCTGTAGAAGTTGTGCTTCCATTATCAGCAACCTCTTCTGAGAAAATTAGACTAGAATAAAGTAACCCCTTCTTAGCGTCTTTCCTGTCTGACCAGATCAAGAGTGCTAGCATCCCTCCTGCGTGGTATGTTTATTTGTCTTACTGTGCTACAATATGGCTAATGGGGTACTTCTTTGCTCTTCAGAAAGAGTAGAGGCCTAGCAGAAGCTTCACTAGTTATACTCCCTCAGAATCTCAAATCTGAGGTTTATTGTTCCCCAGGAAGGGGACGAGAGAGGTATAGACTCTGATTTGACAATTCTTCAAGATTTAGATTGGGTTCCCTTAGCAAGGGCCCTCATCCTCACTTATGGTGACTACAATTCCCTGTTGTACCGTGTAAATAAATTGTTGGTGAAAAAAAAGATGAGGTCGGTTTTGTCCAGGGAGCAAATTCGTTATCTCCATCTTATCTGTATGATATTTTCATACACAATTGAGCTATTCAAAGCACCAAATATCTACAAGGTGAAAAATGCTTAAAGGGTCTCTTTTTTCTTTGCCTTCTTAAGACCTTCAGCTTTGCCGAAGTATAAATAGGGCACATCCTTACATATTCTGTTCTGGAGTACCACCAGGAGGGAGGAGGGACATTTTTCCCTTCCCATCCCTCCACAGGAACTTAGATATAGATCCACTCCAATCAAAATGAGCTACATCTGCTTGTCCAAGTGGTCTGAGAGTTCCCGGATCTCAATTTCCTAGCTTCCTTCTGCCTTTCTGTTTTGTTTTTGTTTTTGTTTTTATTCTTGGGTTTTTTTCTTCTGAGAACAAGAATTTTTTGTGATTCTTTTTCAGAGGTCAAAGACCTGATTGACAACTTCTCCTGCTCAAGATATGGTAGGAACTGGGACAAACACAGTTTCTGCAGAAGCATGTATCAGAGACAGATGTATACACACTCTCTTCATTCAGAGGATAGTTCCTGAGAAATATTTACAGACTCCCAACTCCTGAGTGAAGGAGAGAGATTTTGAGTTCCCCAAGCAACATAATTCTAATAGCTGGCCTTTAAATCAGAGAAAGAAGATTTTCTGTGCAGGACCAACTTAGAGAATTGTTTCAAGCAAAGAATTCCCAAATGTGAAAGTCGAAAGGCTCATTGTCTAGAGAGAGCAGATTTCCTGAAACAATGGGTCCTTGGAGAAAGAAAAAGGGTAGTTTACATGGTTTCAGCACAGCTGCCTACTTAGAGAATAAAGTCACTGAATTATTCAATGAAAGTTGAATGGGAAGGGGCTTTCTTGGTCAGTAGCCTCCAAACTATATCTACTTTCCAAGGGAAAGATAAACCACAAGGTGAGTCTGGAAAGAATAGTTAATATATGACCTTGTGGAATAGAAGGATTTCACCAAATTATCAGGGGGAACTGACGTCTATCTGAGTTCTTTTATATAGCCAAGAGTCAGGTTGGCATTGGAGATAAAGAGCTACCTTGGTACCCAGGAAGGTGTCAAGTACCACCTCTAATATAGATGGGGTCTATGTGACACTAGGCAAATCTCTTAATTCTTCAGTGCATGAGGCAGCTCTCTATGACCTATAAACTACAGAGAAGATGCAAGAAAGATTTGTAAGTTCCTCACATTGGAGTTCCCTAGGATGGTGAGATCACAGGTCCAATACCTATCCTTACATGTGTGTTTGTGCAGCAAATCATTGTAACAACAAGCACCCTAGCATACCCAGAATGGCTGCTAGCACAGGTTGTTTGATCTGCTTTTCTAAAGGAATGCAACTAGGAGTAGCTAGGTGGCACAGTGAATTGAGCACTGGCCCTGGAGTCAGGAGGATCTGAGTTCAGATCTGGCCTCACACACTTAACACAAAAACTAGCTGTATGACCTTAGGCAAGTCACTTAACCCCAATTGCCCTGCCGTCTCTCCTCCAAAAAAAAAAGAAAGCAACTCAAAAGGGGTCAACAATCTTATTTTAAACAAACATGTATATCATTTACTTAGTTCAGGGGGAAAAGCCAGTACCCTGAACTTCAGAGAAAATACAAACAGAAATTACAAGCAGAAATAATAGCATAAAGACCAACAGACAGGGTTTCTAACCATACGACCAAATAATACATACATCACAGATCAACAGACAGATCCAACACAGCTATCAGAGAAAGAAACACCAACATCTGGGTTTTCAAAGCCAAGGGGGCTCCCACCCAGAGTCTCATCTGTCTACATCACTCAAACACTCTTCCCATGAGTGACCCCCAAAGCAAAATGCTAACCTCAGAGTATATATACACTTCTTAGATCAGAGGGCATCACAACCTTTGTGAACCAGGCTCATGTGACTTAGGCTTCCATGTGACTTAAGTAGGTCACATGGGTCTATTAATGTAAGGGAAAGATCTTTCCATTAAGCAAAAAATACATTAACAATACAATCATGACACTATTTTTAGCTTAAATGTAGGCTAGGGGGCAACAATCACAGAAAAACATACCCTTGACTCTTCAATTCATTAATTTTCATTCCAGATTCTAAGGCAACAAATAAATTATAAGCAAAACTTAAATAGAAAATTGTAATCTCTCCCTATGTGTCTCCCTCTTTTCTCTCAGTTTTTATCTGTGTCTGTCTCTGTCTCTCTCTTCCCCTTCAACCTGGTCTTAAATGAACTTAATGACTAATGAACTTAAATGAACATAAATGTTACTGGCTATACAATTTATTAACAATAACAAACAGTTGTGATAACAAACAATACATTTAAATCTTTCAACAATATATCATACTGAGAATGATCAAGAATCAACCACAATCACTAATTTCTCCACAGAACGGTCCAACAATTCAGCCCTCTCAGGAGGTCATTTAAAGTCTCTTCTCAAGAGTTCTCTTAAAATGATTTTTTTTTTTGCAAGATAAGAATTAATTCACTCAGACTCATAAGAAAGAATTTCCCTTGGTCTTTTCTCTCAGCACCTCACATAATCTCAGGAAAAATTCTCCGTCCTTTATCTTGGTACTCAAAAAGTCTCTCTATCCATGAGAGTTAACAGTCTCCCAAATGAGAGTTAAACTCTGTCTTTTCACAGACTCCTCACAGATGACAGTTAAACTGCAACTCCCCAAGATTCCATTCCCTCTTAAAGATATAATAACAGCATCCATAGTCTCTGTGGGATGGGTTATTGAAATGTGAGGTTACATGTGTTTTCTGCATCTATCTGTTTATGGGCACCTGTGACTCCTTTGCATTTTCTTCATTTTTTGCAGGGTAAAATAAAGGCTCTCCTGTGCCTGGTATGCATTTAGTACCTTGAGTGCTTTATGGTAACTGGGAAACTTTTAACCAGATTTGGGGAAACATTTGCCCTGAGTGAATCAGGAGATTTTCCTGGAGAAATCTCAATTAGAGGCAATAAACCAAAGAAAAAACTTACCCTTCTTTAGGTTAGAATCCAAGGATCAAATCCAGTTCTTGTGATACCAGAGCTTTTGGAAGCCCTAGAATGTAGAATATATAAGTAAGTTCTTTTGGACTTCTGAGAGACTATAGAGGGGGCAAAGGAAAGAAAGGGGTTGAGAGAGGATGCCTGGGTAAAAAGTGGTAGAGTTTAGGGATTTCAAAATTGTGGCTACAATGCTGAGTTGATATTAGCATTCCAAGGTTTTAGGGATTAGTGATTTATTGATTGAAGAATTGTATTAATATTGGTATAATTTTCATAAATTGCTTGGTGTGCCCCTCTTCCTTGAGTAAGAAAGGGGGTGACAATATAGACCAGAGATGCCCTCAGGTATTAGGAGGAAAATTCATTACAAATGAGCACTTTGTGCAGTGCCTAGTACATCACAGGCACTTAATAAATGCTAGTAGACTGACAGACAGCCTGACTGAGTCACATACCAAAAGGCAGGAGTTAAAAACTCTCAAAATAAACAAAAGCAAAATAAATATTCACACTACCAATAGAGAAACATAGAAAAACTTTATTATGTTTAATAGTACCAGAAACAATGAACTAATCAATTCTAAATCAATCATTAAATTCTCCACAACCTGGCTTCCAACATAATTGTGCAATTAAAATGAAGCTCATCAAATTTACCAGTGGTCTCTTAATTGACAAATCTAATGATTTTTTTTCCTTGATCTTCATCTTTTTTGATCTCTTTGCAGCCTTTGACACTATTGACCAGCCTGTCCTCCTAGATCAAAGGTGAGGAACCTGTGGCCTTCTAGGTCCTCGGGTAGAGCTTTTTGATTGAGTTCAAGTTTTAAAGAACAAATCCTTTTATTAAAGGATTTTGTTTGGATTCAATCAAAGGGCCACAGTTGAGGAACTAGAGGGCCACATGTGACCTTGAGGCCTCAGGGTTCACCCCACCACCGTCCTGTACAATCTTTCCTCTCTGGGTTTTTGTGACTATGTTAATTCTTGGTTCTCCTCCTACCTGACTGTTCTTTTACTAACTGTGGATACAATCCAAATTTCTAAAAGTCCTCTTTACTCCCCATACTTATTCACTTGGTTTACCTCATCAGCTCCCATACATTCAGTTATTATCTCATTTACAAAAATGATTCCCAAAACCTATACTATCCAGCACCACTCAATCCCACATCATTAGTTGCCTGGGACCTTTCAAAACAAATGCCCCTAAAGCAACCCAAAATCTACATGTCTGAAAGAGAACTCATTATCCTCACCATCCCACTCCCCAAATCTACCTTTCTTCCAAACTTCCTTATTACTGTTGAAGGAACCACCATCCTTCAGGTAACCTAAATTTAAAACACCGAAGTTATCCATGACTCCTCACTCTTGCTCAGTCCATATACTCAATCAATCACCAAATCTTGTTATTTCTATCTTCACACTATCATTTCGTCTGTGCCCTTCTCTCCATTCACATGTCCACCATCTTCAAATTCTGTTGCCTGATCCATTCATCTTCCTATTTGATCTTCCTCCTTCAAGTTTATTTTCATGCCCATTCATTCCCCACACAGTCAATAAAGTTATTTTCTTAAATTACCCATTTGACCATATTATACTCATATTCAATAAACTCCAGGGGCTCCCTATTTTCTCTAGGATCAAATATAATATTCTGTGTTTGTATTTAAAGCTCTTAGAAACCTGTTTCCTTCCTACCACCAGGCACTCCTCAATCTAGACAAATGGACTTAGTTGTTGTTTCTTACAAATGATACTTCATCTTCCATCTCCATGCTTTTGCACTGGCTACATCCCATGTCTGTAATGCTCTTCTTCTGTGATTCCAACATCCAGAATCCTTATCCTCTTAGATAAAGTCTGTCCTGGTATACCAAATTACTGGTGTCTTCCCACCCAAAGATACCTTGTATATGCTTTGTTTTTGTATTATACATGCATACAAATGTGTGTCATCTCCATCAGAATGTATGATCCTTGAGTTCAAGGATGGTTTTTCTTCTCTTTTTATCCCCAGCTCTTAGCACAAGGTCTGACATATAGTAAACACTTGGTAAATATTTCTTGATTAAATTATTAATGAATTAAACATAAAAATATAAACTAGAAGAGCATTTAAATTAATAGGGGAAATGTTAATTGATCTGAAGAATGATAATATTAATTCAATAATTCTGGGAGAATTTAATTTTCCTTTCCTAGGGCTGGACAAATCTAACAGAAAATAATTAAACAAAAATGAATAAAAATTAAATAATCTGGTGGACAATTGAGAGCTGAATGACTTGTGTTGCCTTCTAAATGGAAACAGTAAAGAATATAACTAATTTTTACATAATGTCTTTATACTATATACTAGGGCATACTTATACAACAAAAATGTTAATTCAGGGAACACAAGAAAAAGATACTGACCTAAATGAAGATGAAATAATGATATCTTCAACAATGACTGGGTCATTATAGTTTGTGGGGCTACTGAATAAGTTTTTTTATATTTCACTTTGCTCTAGACTGTCAAAAAAAAAAACCTTCTTCAGTCC
>CM053589.1:17429749-17443982 GCA_028646515.1 Pseudochirops corinnae
TAGCACCCTACCATACCTAGGATGGCTACTAGCACAGGTTCTTTGATCTGCTTTTCTAAAGGAAAGCAACTCAAAAAGGGGTTAACAATCTTACTTTAATCAAACATATATCATTTACCCAGTTCAGACAGAAAAGTCAGCACCTTGAACTTCAGAGAAAATACAAACAGAAGTTATAAGCAGACAAAAATACAGATAGAGAAAATAACACAATTCAGCAGACCAACAGACAGGGTTTCCAGCTGTGATGGTAATTAATTTAAATTTGAAGACCTCTTTTTTGTTATGTCAAGAAAGCAGGTACTTAGCCCTTAGTAACTAAGAAAGAAACAGAAGGTGTGAACTCTGTCTCCTGTTGCTGACATGCCAAATCACACAACTCTTCCCATAAGTGAGCCCCAAAGCATAACAGGAAGGGGTTGGCTGAGACAGAAAGCCAATGTGTGTGTGTGTGTGTGTGTGTACTGCATTGCTGATACAGAGCCCCAGAGAAGAGACAGTCAGAATCAAGAATTTTCCTCCTGGCGACTTCTGGTGGAGGGAGCAGAATTTTCCAAGCATCTGGAAGCTGGGCTGTTATTTGCTGGACTGAGAACTGAGTTGGAGTCTTCTTGAGACCAGAATCTTGAAGGCTGAGGTTGCTGCCAAGAAGGAACCCTGGAAGGCTGAGATCTCTTGCTGAGGAGGCTGCTTGGAAGGCTGAGATTTCTTCTGGGTCCTGGGGCCAGCCAAACCACTGAAGGACTGAAGAAGCATGACCAGGATAAGACTTTGTTTGTTTGTGGCTTGGTGGATCCTTGAGTTCCCGGCAACAGAAGTGGTGAAGGTTTTGAGATGTGCTGGACCCTGTGAACTTCAGTGTGCAACAAGAACTGCCCAGAAGACTGGATGAGAACTTGGGAGCTGTCTGCCTCTGAATCCAGGTGACTGTTTGGTGGATTCAGGTAGGAGCTGGGATCATGGAAGGGGATCCAGAGAATCTGAGAGACACCATCCCTACTCAAGATTAAGGAAAGGCCTCTCCTTCGATATTGAACATGTAATGAAATTGAAGTTTACTAGACACCTAGGGGTGGAGGGTTTGTATAATTTTCTAATGATTGCATCTAGTGATTAACAATACTTAGTGACTGATTGCTAGATAAGTTACTGATTAAGTTAACCTATGATTGCTCCATGAGTGGAAGACTGACTTGTATTGTGAAATAATTAAATGATTGAGTGAGGAGCCTCCTTAGAGATACCAGATGATTATTCTTTGTTCTTCACTCTAAATACTGTGACCACTTTGGTGAAAACTATGCTGCTGTTTTAATGTTAAGCTGTTGTGAACATTATATTGTGATTTTCCATGATAAGATGTAATGTTGTGAATATTTATACTGTGATTTGTTGGGAATGTTTGCCTTGATTTGTTATGGAATAAATGGAGTGTTCACTATACTGTGTAATCTGAACCTTAAAAGCTGTTCACAATAGCATTCTTTTGGAAAGTTGCTCCCACATGGCATTACACCAGCCATCTGACCATTACATTCATACCTAGTTAGTTACCAGAGAGAGAAGCACCAACATCTGAGTTTTCAAAGCCAGGGGGCTCAATGGCTACCTAGAGTCTCATCTGGCCAAATCACACAACTCTTCCCATAAGTGAGCCCCAAAGCAAAACCTCACATCAGGGTCTATATAGCCTTCTCTGGGGTCAGAGAACATCACAACCCTCATGACCCATGGCCCAATCACAAAGTAAGAAGGTGTGGGCATTCCTGAAAAACAAGCCTCCCACTACAGGCTCCATGTGACCACATTCAACCTATTAGGGGGCAGAGTATATTTTCACATCAGTGAAGGTCCTCAAATTCACTTAAGCCTATCAAGGGGGCAGGGAAGATTTAAAAATTCCCATTACCATTACAATATCCTATACATATTACTACTTACCAGTTCTTTTTTTGGATACAGATAGCATCTTTCTTCACATATCCTTTATTTTTAATATGTGTATTTATAATAGTCAAAAAGTCTTAGTCACTCTTAAAACAATATTGCTGTTACTGTATACAATCTTCTCTTGGTTCTGCTCACTTCACGCTTCATCATTCTGTGGAAGTCTTTCCATGCCTTTCTAAGATCATTGAGTTCATCATTTCTTATAGCACAGTAGTATTCCATCACAACCATACACCACAACTTGTTCAACCATTCCCCAACTGATGGGGATTCCTGCAATTTCCAGTTCTTTCACACCACAGAGTTGCCATAAACATTCCACTCACATTCTAAGTTATAATTACCATTTGTGAATTTTCCTCCATCATACTTTTACTCATTATTTTCCTTCTTAGCTTCTCTTTTTACCCTATCCCACTTACCTTATCTTCTCCCCTTGTCCTCCTATTCATTATTTTATCCCCCATGAGTCCCTCCTTTATCTTCTCCCCTCATTTTCCTAAATCTTAATCTATACACCCTTCTAAAAGTCCCTCCACAAACTATATATAGAGGCAAAAGTTATGGCAATAGAATCAAGAAGATTTGGCAAGTGATTGGAAATGGATGGTGAGAGAATGAAGAGTCAAAGATGTCTGACAGATAGTGTACTTAGGTGACCAGAAGAATTGTGGGGACTCGACAGAAACAGGTAATTTTATGGGAATAGTGGGTTTTGAGAGTGAGAAAAATGAGCTGTTTGGGACCTTTTGAGTTTCAGATTCTTATGAGACACTCAGGTGGAGACAGATGTCCAGCAGACCACTGATGATGTGTGTTTGAGTTCAGGAAAGTTGGATATGTCAACCTGGGAATTATCTACATAGAGATGATAACTGAACTCAAGAGAGCTAATAAGACCATTAAGAAGGAAGTACAGAAGAAAGAAAAAAGCTGTGGAGAGAATTGCAAACCAGCATTTTTCAATTATGAGAGAGAGAGAGTGAGAGAGAAAGAGAGAGAGAGAGAGAGAGAGAGATCTTGTATGTGCATTATGTGCATATTTTTTGCATAGGTTCTCCTCTATTAGAATGTGAGCTCCTGGAGATCAGGGACTATGTTTTTGCCTTTCTTTGGATCTGCAGTGCTTAGCATAGAGCTTTTAATAAATACTTAATAAATTCATTTTGACTGACCAAAAAAAAAAAATGACTAGGTCAAACAGCAAAGCATAAAAACAATGAATAATAATCTGAATTATTCTCCTTTTAACCTCCATTAAGGATCAGAAAGTTTGTTTCACTTGTGGCTATTATGGGATAATAATGAAACAACATAACAAAATTGATGGGATGCTGCTAAAGCAGTCCTCGGAAAATAAAATATACCTTAAAAATATATGGTAATAAAATAGAAAAAGTAAATGATTACTGAACTAAACATGAAACTTTAAAAATTAGGAAATCAATAAATAAAATAACCCAAAATATGCATGAGTTGATTTTTTTAAATTTTGATTAAATGTATTTTTTTGTGATTCTTGGAATTTAAACACCCAAAAAAATAGCATCTCTATGCCTAAAACAGAACACAAAAAAGAGGGGACCTATATGTTGAAACCTATAATCTCCATTTCATACTGCCTACTCTAATTCACAGATATGGTGCTAAACTGATCAAACTACCAAAAGAATATATAGCAGAAGGAAACAAAATGCTAATGTAATTCATTTCAAGAAACAAAAGTTCTTAAAGATCAAAGGAAATAATGAAAAAAGTAAGAAAGAGGAGGAATCTCAAATTATATTATAAATCAAATATTGAAATAATTGATAACGGTTAAAAATGGAAAAGGGAAGATGGGTGGTACAGTGGATAGAGGGCTAGGCCTAAAGTGAAGAAGACTCACCTTCCTGAGTTTAACTCTGTCCTCAGACACTAGTGGTGTGATGATGCTGGGTAAATCACTTAACCCTGTTTGCCTCAATTCTTCATCTGTTAAAAAGAGAGAGAGAGAAAGAGAGAGAGAGGGGAGAGAGAGAGAGAGAGAGAGAGAGAGGAGAGAGAGAGACAGAGAGACAGAGAGAGAGAGAGAGAGAGAGAGAGAGAGAGAGAGAGAGAAATGAGAGAGGGGGAGAGAGAGAGAAAGAGAATATATTAAGTGCTTACTATGTGCCAGGCTTTGTGTTAAGCAATGGGGATACAATATCTCTGTCCCCAAGAAGCTTACATTCAAATAGAGAAAAGATAACACATAACCAGTTGCTTCCAGAGAAAGAATTGATATTGTCAGAATACAGACTGAAGCATGCTATTTTTTGTTTTTCTTTCATCTTTCTTTCTTCCTTCTTTCCTTCCTCCTTTCTTTTTTCCTCCCTTGTTTCTTTCTTTCTTTTGTCCTTTCTTTTTATTTGAGTCTTCTTGTACTAATATGAAAATGTTTTACATTTACATGATTGCACATATATAATCTATATTGGATTGCTTTCCGTCTCATGGAGGGAGTAGGAAGAAAGGGAGGGATAGAATTTGAAACTCAAAGCTTTTTTTAAAAAATATTAAAAATTGTTTTAACATGCAATTGGGAGTGAAATAAAATATTATTTTAAAAACTAGTGAGAACCTGAAAATGATGAAGGAAGTATACTCAAGTGTCATGTTCTGGAAATGTTAGCTGGAATATATAGAGGCCTGGTTTAGAGATGGAAACTCACCTATTTTTTACAAAGCCAAGGGTAGTTCTGGAGCAGAGTTCAAAGTTCTGAGAGGAGAGAGTTCAATGTGAAGATTTGGTGGGTGGCTGGAGGGTAGGGAATGTAGAGAGAGGGAGCAAGGAAAAGGAAGAAGGACGGGGGAGGAAAACGGGAAGGAGAGGGAAAGGAGTCAGTTTATGGGGAAAAGATTGCAAAGGAACTAAGTAAGCAGCATGGTATTCAATAAGTCCCCAAACCCCAGTCACTGTGAGGAAGGACTGAGCATTTGATGAATACTACCCAGAAAATTAGAAAGCAGTCTAGCGAGACTTAGCTCAGCATCTCACCCTGCATACCCAGATAAACTTGAAAAGGATACTTGATCTAGGTATAAAAGGTCGCATCATAAATAAATTAGTGGAGCAAGGAAGAAATTATCTTTCAGATATATGGATGGGCAAGAATTGATAACTAAACAAGCAACAAAGGTGATAAAATAAACACTTTTGAGTATATAAAATTTTAAGTTTTACACAAACAAATCTAATGTAGCTAAAACTAGGAGGAAAGCAGGTAACAGGAAAATCCTTGCAATAAGTTTCTCTGATAAACACCTCATGTCCTAGATATTTAAGGAACTAATTCAAATGTATAAAACTCCACTAGATAAATGGACAAAGGATATCAATAGTTTTCGAAGAAAGAAATCCATATAAAAATGTTCTGAATCACTAGCAACTAGAGAAATGTTGATTAAAACAACGATGAGGTTCCACCTCATTCTCATCACTCTGGTAAATATGACAAAAGAGAAAAATGAGAGCCGTTGGCAGGGCTGTGGGACACCAGGCCCATTCCTGCACCATTGGCAGACCTGTGAACTAGTCCAGCCATTCCATAAAGCAATTTTAATCTGTGCCCAAGTGTTTCTAAACTGCGCAAACTCTTTCACCTGGGAACATCACTACTAAGACTGTACAACAATCAAAGAAAGAGGAAAAGGGGTGCCTAGACACACAAAAATACCTATAGTGTTTTTTTTTCCTAGTAGCCCAAAATTGGGAACTAAGGGGATGTTATTCTACTACAAGATAATGACTAAACAAATTATTGTCTATGAATGTAATGGGATATTATTATGCCAGAGAAATTATGAAATGGACTGTTTCAGAAGAAAGTGGAGAGATTTCTATGAACTATTGTAAAGTGAGCAGAAATATAACAATTTATTCAACGACAACAACATTATAGAGGAAAACAACTTTGAAAAACTTGAGAACATTCACCGATGTGATAATAAACATGAAAATGAAACACGCCTCTCACCTCCCGCTAGAGGGACAATAGATGTAAAATGCAGAAAGAGATGTACATTTTCAGACATGGACCATTGGGCAATGTGTATTCCTGGATTATGTGTGTTTATGATGAGGGTTTTATTTTTCAGAGGAAGGGAAATGGGAGCAAGCACTTATTAAATGCCTTCCATGTACCAAGCCCTGTGCTAAGTGCTTTACAAATGTCACTTCTGAGCATTACAACAATCCTGGGAGGTAGGTGTTATCATTATCCCATTTTATAGCTGAGTAAACTGAGGAAGACAGAGGCCAAGTAACTTACCTAAGGTCACACTTGCTAAGTATCTGAGGCTGGATTTGAACTCAGGTCTTCCTGACTCTAGGCTTAACACTCTATCCACTTCACTATGTAGAGTTCTTGTTGTGCAGTGAGGGAACAAGAAAGGGACAGATTATAAATACATGTAAAATAAAACAATGGAATTATATCAGATGACCTTTGAGGTCTCGCAGCTCTAAACTTATGTTTCTATGTATGGTCCAAGTTGTATAGGGCCTAAATTCCTATATGTTTCTTCACAAGTTTATTGAAGTATAATCAATAAAATTATTGTTGTTCAATCAAATTAGCTAACCTTTTTTTTTTGGTTAGAGAGAAGTTGGATTCATCAAGATACTGTTTAAAAAATGAACTCATTTGGTGATAAATTTAAAATAATCTTTTTAAAAGATGAGATGTGCCAGACATTTTTTTAAATCAAGATAAAGCTTAATTTCATGTCTGATAGAGTAATTCCAGAGTCTTATATGGGAAGATATAGTAATAATATATTTCTCCCCATCTATTATTATTTCATCTCAAATATGTCAATATTCTCAGTAGTGTCATATCTAAATTATAAGCAAAGATTTTTTTTCTCAAATGGTAGCCCAAGTTAGAAAACCAAATTAGTGGCTTAACAGAAAGAATTTCACGTAAGCACTCTTCCAATGCCACATCGCAGTGGGGAATGGATCCTGGCTTATGCCTGTGTCAAGCAGAGGACAAGCTCTAGTAGGTCTGACCACCCTGGAAAGGATAGATCTGAGCACAGGATTTGAGATGGACTCTTTGTCTTTCATCTTGGAATCAGGCTAGCCAACGTTAGAGAATCTCCTCCCTAGATGACTGGCCACTAATAAATTGTTGGGATTTGTTTGGGGGTTTTGATTTTGGGTTTGGTTTCTGTTTTTGATAATGCAGGGAAGAATTTCTCACCATGATGAAATGACAGGTCATTTAGTTTTAAAGTAGATTCTGGAGAGGTCTGGAGCAACAAGTCTCAACTGACAAAGGCTGTCACTGGCTTTTAGGAAGACTAAAGTTAACAAATAAGACTTATCTGGTTATGATTGCAATGGAAACCCCAAAATTAAAAGAGAAGGAAATATCTTCATCTGGATATGAGTTCTACTTGATTCTTCTATGCTTTGGAGGTTCATGAAATTCATCTCTATAAGGCAGTCTAAAGGAAGAAAGAAAATAGACATTCAATTTCCTTACTATGTTTCAAGCACCACGATAAGTGCTCAAGGAGCATACATTCTTTTTTTTTATTATTTTTTTGCTTTTTGGAAGGCAATTGGGGTTAAGTGACTTGCCCAAGGTCACACAGCTAGTGTGTCAAGTGTATGAGGCCAGATTTGAACTCAGGTCCTCCTGACTCCAGGGCCGGTGTTCTATTCACTACACCACCTAGCTGCCCCAAGGAGCATACATTCTGGTGAGGAAAAACAATACTTTAAAAAGGAGCTGAGAGACAGCTAGATGGCCCAGTGAGTAGAGCCCTGGAGTCAGGAGATCATGGGTTCAAATCCGCCTTTTGACACTTACCACTTACTAGCCCTGTGACCTTGGGCAAGTCACTTTACCCCAATTGTCCTGCCTTCCCCCCTCCAAAAAAAGACCACAAAGAAAAAAAAGGAGCTGAAAAGTGTGATAAACCCACGTGATCATTTGTTGAAGATATTACAAGGAGGATCCTTGTTTAAGTATAGATTAGACTCAACAGTCTCTAAGGTCCTTTCCAGATCTGACACTGTATAAATCAATAACTACTAATCCACAAGCATTTTGTAAGAGACAATTATTTATCAGGCATTGTGCTAGGTAATGAGAATGTAACCATAAAATTGAGCAATTTCTGTTCCCAAGGAGTTTATGGTGTATCGGGTTAGCTGGGTCAGAGTAAGACTCATAACCCAAGAAGAGAACAAGAGATAGGGGTGTCCCAAATAGATTGAACCCTGGATTCATATGGATTGGGTTAAGGTCATAGGGTATCCTAATGCCAAGGTGAGGAGATTGAACTCTGCTTCATTATTCCCACTGGGAACACAGTACCTCAATGAAGAGGTATAAATAAAACTTTGGTGTGTTTTAAATAAAGGGTTTCCCTTAGAAGAGATTAATAGGATTCCTTTTATAAAATCACTCAATGTATAAAGTAGTAGATATCAACTATGCCAACTGTCTATTTTCTCTACTGTAAAATATATATTACAAAGGTTTTGTTTTTTTTTTTTTTCCATTTTAAGTCTACTGAGTGAGCAAAGCTCTTCTTAGTTCAGTGGCAAGTACTTGGGGGACCAAGAGAGCTAAGGGTCAAATGACCCTAATAATCTATGATTCTGAATTCTCCCTTTGCATGATCTATGTTAGGTAATATTTAGCATTTCAAACTGCTGTATTCAGGAGTTCGGATTACAACCAAGAATCACCTACCCAGCAAAATTGAATATAATCTTTCAAGGGGAAAATGGACATAAAATAAAAGAGAGGATTTTCAGGCATTTCTAATTAAAAGACCAGAGCTGAATTCTAAAAAGTTTGACCTCCAAATAAAAAATTCAAGGGAAACATATAAAGGTAAAAAAAGAAACAAGAAAGAGAAAACATAAGAAATTCAATGAGGTCAAACTGTTTATATTTTTCTTTTATATTTTTATATTTATATTATTATATTTTTATATATTTATATATTTTATATTTCTATTTCTATATGGCAAGATATTTCTAACTCTTAACTTTATTACTATAAGAGCAATTAGGAGTATATGTAGACAGAGGGTATGGATATAAGTTGACTTTGATGGGATGATACCAAATAAATGAAGGAGTGAGAAAGAAAATTGTACTGGAAGAAGGAGGTGGAGGGAAATTGAATGGGGTAAATGACCCCACATAAAAGAAGCATGAAAGAACTATTATAAAGGGGAAGATTGGAGGGGTGAGGAGAGGAGGGTATGGCAAAGTTTAAACCTTAACTCTCACCAAAATTGCCTCAAAGAGGAAATAACACACATATTCAGGTGGATTATAGAAATCTATCTTATCCTATAAAGAAGTAAAAAGGGATGGGGATAATAGAACGGGGAGGAGAAACTAATAAAAGGGAGGGCATATTGGGGAAGATGGTGATGAGAAGTGATATAGTTGTGAGGAGGGAAAGGGTAGTGAGAGGGCAAGAGAGAAGGAGGATAAAAAAATGAAAATAGCATGGGGGGAAATACACAATTAGTTATCATAACCACAACTATAAATGTGAATGGGATGACTGCACCCATAAAACAGAAGAGGATAGCATAATGGATTAAAGACTAAAATATGTTTCTTACAAGAAACACATTTAAGGCAGAGAGATACACATACGGTAAAGGTAAAGGACTAGAGCAGAATGCATTATGCTTCACCTAAAGCAAAGAACGAAGGGGTGGCAATCATGATCTCAGATAAAGCAAAAGCAAAAACAGACTTAATTAAAAGAGATAAAGAAGGAAATTATACCTTGCTGAAAGCAAGACAACGAAGTGATATCAATATTAAACATATATGCACCAAATGGTATTACATCTAAATTTCTGAAGAAGTTGAATGAGTTACAAGAGGAAATAAATAATAAAACTATACTAATGGGGGACCTCAACTTTCCCTTCTTAGAACTAAATAAATTCAATCAAAAAATAAACAAAAAGTTAAGAAAATGAATACAATTCTGGAAAAGTTAGATATTGTAGATCTCTTGAGAAAATTGAATGGGAATAGAAAGGAATATACCTTTTTTCTTAGCAGTACATGGCACCTGCACAAAAAATGAACATGTATTAGGACATAAAAACCTCGTAACCAAAGCAGAAATAGAAAACACATCCTTTTCAGATCATAATGCAATAAAAATTGCATTCAATAATAGACACTAGAAAGAGATTAAAATTAATTGGAAATTAAGTAACTTCATCCTAAAAACAAGTGGGTCAAAGAATAAATCGTAGAAATAATCAATAATTTCATTAAAGAAAATGACAACAATGAGACAACATACAAAAAAATTATAGGACACAGACAAAGCAGTACTTAGGAGAAAAATTATATTTCTAATTGCTTACATCAATAAAACAGAGGAAAAAGCAGATTAATGAATTGGGCATGCAACTAACAAAGCTAGAACAAGAAAAAATTAAAAATGAAAGAGGTAAATTTACCACCAGTGAAGAGAAAATTAAGACAATTGTTAGGAGATATTTTGCCCAATTATATGCCAATAAATTTGATAACCTAAATAAAATGGATGAATATCTACAAATATGTATGTATGTATGTATGTATGTATGTATGTATGTATGTATGTGTTATATATGTATTAACAGAAAAAGAATAAAATACATAATCTAATCTTAGAAAAAGAAATCAAACACACCATCAATGAACTTCCTAAGAAAAAATCCCCAAGAACAGATGAATTCACAATTGAATTCTACCAAACATTTAAAGAACAATTAATCCGAATACTATATAAACTATGTGGAAAGATAGGCAAAAAAGTAGTCCTACCAAATACTTTTCATGACACAAATATGGAGCTGATACCCAAACCAGGAAGAGTCAAAACAGAGAAAGAAAATTATAGACCAATTCACTAATGAATATTGATGAAAAAAATTTTAAATAAAATACTAGCAAAGAGATTTCAGTAATATGTTATTACAAGGATCATACACTATGACAAGGTAGAATTTATACCAACAATTCAGAACTGGTTAAGTATTAGGAAAATCATCAGAATAACTGACCATATCAATAACAAAACCAACAGAAATCATGTGATTATCTCAATAGATGCAGAAAAAAGGCTTTGACAAAATACAGAATTCATTCCTATTAAAAACACTAGAAAGCATAGGAATAAATGGAGTCTTCCTTAAAATGATAGGTAGCATCTACCTAAAGATATGAGAAAGTATTATTTATAATGGGAATAAGCTAGAAGCCTTCCCAATACATTCAGAGTGAACAAGAATACACATTATCACCTCTATTATTTAATATTGCATTTGAAATGTTAGCTATAACAATAAGAGAAGAAAAAGAAATTAAGTGACTTAGAACAGGCAATGAGGAAACAAAACTATCACTCTTCGCAGATGATATGATGTTATACTAAGAAAATCCTAGAGAATCAACTAAAAAACTACTTGAAATTATTAACAACTTTAGCAAATTTGCAGGAAACAAAATAAACCCACATAAATCATCAGCATTTCTATATGTTACCAACAAAGTGCCTCAGCAAGCAATAGAAAGAGAAATTTCATTTAAAATAACTATAGACAATATAAAATACCTGGGAGTCTATCTGCCAGGAACTATATGAACACAACTATAAAACAAATAAAGTCAGATCTAAACAATTGGAAAAATAATAAAATCACAGGTAGGCTGAGTGAATATAATAAAAATGACAACTATACCTACATTAATCTATTTATTCAGTACCATACCAAACTATCAAAAAGTTATTTTATAGAGTTAGAAAAAAATAACAAAATCCATCTGGAAGAACAAAATCTCAAGGATAGCAAAGGAATCAATGGGGGAAAAATGTGAAAGAAAGTAGTCTAGCCATACCAGATCTCAAACAGCATCATAAAAAAGTAATTATCAAAACTATCTGGCTAAGAAATGGAGTGATGGGGGATGGAGCCAAGATGGCAGCATAGAAGCAGGAAAACTCTGTGGCTCCCCCATAACCACCTCAAGTACCTATAAAATATTACTCTAAACAAATTTTAGAGCTACAGAACCCACAAAGTGACAGAGAGAAACAAATATCCCACTGCTACATCTATATCTCGGACACCCAGAAAAAAAGGGAAAAGAATCTATTTGTACAAAAATATTTTGTGGTGGCTAAGAATTATAAATCAACAGGATGCCCATCAACTGGGGGATGGCTAAACAAGTTGTAGTATATGATTGTAATGTAATATTATTGTGCTATAAGAAATAACAAGCAGGATGATTTCAGAAGAACTTGGAAAGATTTACATGAACTGATGCTGAGTGAAGTGAACAGAACCAGAAGAATGTTACATGTTACAATGTTACACAGTAACAGCAATATTGTTCAATGAAGAACTGTGAATGATTTAGCTGTTTTGAGCAATACTAAGATACAAGACAATCTCAAACGACTAATGATGAAGTAATACTTTCTGCCTACAGAGATAGAACTGATATTGATTGAATTCAGACTGAGGCATGTTGTTTTTCACTTTATTTCTTCATTTTTTTCTTTTATTTGAGTCTTATTGTACAAAATGACTATTATCAAAATGTTTTACATTTAAAAAAAAAACTAGTACATTAACCCACTCAGGAAAATGTAAATACCTTGAGGGTGGAAACTGATATATTTTTGTCTCTATCCCCAGCAACTGGACCAATGTCTTAAACATGATAGAGACTTAATAAATACTTTCTGAATGAAGGAATGAATCATTGAATAAACTCTTTCAAACCAGTAAGACATCACAGTACCACTTCTGATATAGTGTTTAAGTAATTTTTAA
The DNA here is from genome assembly GCA_028646515.1 of Pseudochirops corinnae. Classification (NCBI taxonomy): domain Eukaryota; kingdom Metazoa; phylum Chordata; class Mammalia; order Diprotodontia; family Pseudocheiridae; genus Pseudochirops; species Pseudochirops corinnae. The sequence goes on from CM053589.1 coordinate 17,442,558, forward strand.
AAACTTTTTTGGACACTTATTTGAATTTATATTCTGCTTTCTCTCTTCTACCTTTGTAATGCTGCTTTTAATGTATAAATGAGGGTTCTGACATCAATACATTTTTCACTATGGTACTGATGGCATTATAGAAGAAAAAATCTATTGGATTAGGATATATTAAACACAGTATGCCCTTTCTATGCATTCATCCCTAGAATATTCTCTCAATTAAATTCTCAGGTTCTGGTTTGTGGGGGAAAACAAAAGGAAGGTAAGCAGCTGCACTTCAAGATGTCACTAATTTTTTTTTTTCCTTTGGCAATGTTTTTGGCATGCACTCTAATCAGGGGATTACCTACTTCAGAGATCTGGTAATAAGATATGGGGCTTTCTGCCATATAGCTCTATTCTAGGACAGATTAATGATGACTGGAAGTCATCAAGCAGCATGTGGATGGGTAGAAAGAGAAAAGGAAGGAAGGCAGGAAGGCAGGTACGAAGGAAGGAAGGAAGGAAGGAAGGAAGGAAGGAAGGAAGGAAGAAAGGAAGGAAGGAAGGAAAGAAGGAAGGAAGGAAAGAAGGAAGGAAGGAAGAAAAATAGGAAGGGAGAAAAGAAAGAAGTGAGGGAGGAAAGAATGAAGAGAGGGAAAGAGGAAGAACACCAATAAGTCATTAAAATAAATCGATCAATAAATATTTATTAAGCACCTACTATATGCAAAACACAGTGCTAGGTACTGAGGCTACAAAAAGAGGCAAAAGACAGACCTTGCCCTCAAGGAGGTCACATTCTAATGGGGGAGACAACATGCAAACAAATATATACAAACAAGCTACGTACAAGTTAAATATGAAATAACTAACAGAGGGAAGGCATCAGAATTAAGGAGGGCTTGGAAAAGGCTTCTTGTAAAAGATGGGATTTGGGTTGGGACTGAAAGGAAGCCAAGGGACATCAGTAAGTGGAGGAGAGGAGATGGGGCATTCCAGGTATGAGGGGACAGCCAGAGAAAGTGCCCAGAGAAGAGAGGTGCTGTGTCTATTTCTTGGAGTCAAAGGAAGCCAGTGTCACTGGATCAGAGTACATGTTGGGGAATAAGATGTAAGAAGATTGGAAAGGTAGGAGGAGGTTAGGTTATGAAAGACCTTGGATATCAGATGGAGGATTTAATGTTTGAGTCACTGAATTATTGAATAGGGGGGTGAGCTTTAGGAAAATCACTTTGATTGCTGAATGGAGGATAGATTGGAGTAAGGAGAGACTTTGAGTCAGACAAACCCACTTATCTGTATAGAATAAAACAAATGTACAGAAGAAAACCAAAAAAAATTCATAAGAGTATACAAATAAGGAAAATTTGTTATTTCCTGGGCAAATTTAAAATACAATTTTAAAAAACTGTATGGAATATGTTTCCCATGTCACATAAAATATTCATTTTT
>CM053589.1:17444482-17467070 GCA_028646515.1 Pseudochirops corinnae
AAGGAACTTATCAAAGTTGAACTATTTACATGCCAACATGGAAAAACAATAATTGTAACTTATGAAACTTTTCTCAGTATGAGGATAGGTGAAGGGAATATAATTGTATATATATGTATACATACACATATGTCTATATAGGAGGGTATATATGCATATGAATACATATGTGAGTGTGTGTATATATGTGTACAAAGACAGAGGTCACAGGATCAATTGAATAGGAAGGGATGATATTTTAAAAGGTGAAATTGAGAGGTGGGAGAGGAATAGAATGAGAGGATACAGGGAGAGACAGAATGAGGTTAATCATCTCATATAGAAGAGATAAGGGATAATTGTTATGGTGGCAGGGAAGAACAGGAAGGCAAAAAGGAATGGATCAACCTCGCTCTCATTGAATTTGGCTTAGGGAATGAATGACATACACTCTAAATTGGGTATCTTGCCCTACAGGAGAGTAGGGGGGAAGGAGATGAGAGAGGGAATGATGGAAGAGAGGGCAGGTTGGAGGGGAGGGTTGTTAGAAGCACACACTTCTGTAAAGGGACAGAGACAAAGTAGAAAATAGAACAAGTGGGGGGCAGGATAGGAAGGAGGGAAATATAGTCAGTCTTTCACAATATGTCCATCATGGAGATGTTCTGCATAACTACACATATATGGCCTATATTGAACTGCTTGTCTTTCCAGGGAGGTGGGTGATGAGGGAGGAAGGGAAAGAATCTAAAATTTAAAGTTCTAAAATCAAATGTTAAAAATATATATGTGTATATATTGTTATTATTATTATTATTATTATTATTATTATTACTTACATGCAACAGGGAAATAGATATACAGGCACTGGGGTAGGGAGATCCATCTTGCCCTACCAGAAAGTCAAAGGGGTGATGGGAGAGGATATGGGAGAGGATATAGGAGAGGGCAGATTGGGGGAGGGGTACACAGTGGGATCATTGTTTTGGGATGGTGGGTAGGGGGAAGATGAGGAGAAAATTTGTAACTCAAAATCTCATGGAAAAGAATGATGTAAACTAAAAATGAACAAAAGTTAATTTAAAAAAAGAAGTGTAGAACTAGGAGCTGCCCCACTGGGGACCCAAGTGGACGTGTCCAGTTGGACAACACAACGCTCACTCTCTCTCTCGCTCTCGCTCTCTCTCTCTCTCTCTCTCTCTCTCTTCCTATCTTTCTCTTTCTCTCTCTCTCTCTCTTTTTCTCTCTCTCTTTCCTTTTCTCCCTTCCTTCCTTTCTCTCTTTCTTTCAGAATCATACCCTTACTCTGTCCAAAGGAATGTAAATTTTGATCACTGAAATCTTTTTTTCTTAAGGACCATGCTTTGAGTGAATCACTGTCATGAATCACATGCATGAATCACTGTCTCTCATTTATTGGCCAACATTAGGGCCCAAGCCAAGCTTCTCTTGGTCATCATTTGGGCCCTGATTGGCTCAGAATGAATGTAGATAGCATTTGTTTCTCTTTTGGCCAGAAACCTTGAGAGTCTTCTCCTCCCAGATTTTTTTTTGACTAGGTAAAGAAGCCATTCTCTGCTTCATTTCTTACCTACCCTTAATCACTGAATGGATATTGCCTCAGACAGACTGAGACCTGTTAAAGACTCCCATGGGGTTAAAAACAAGTCTTGAATAGAATCAATGCAGCTAGGATTTTTTTTTAAGTCATCAATTAGGTAAAAAAAAAAATTTTTTTAATCAAATATCTCTAATAAGGTCCCAACATCCAATATCATGAACTGATACAAATATATAAGACCAAGAGTCATATAATATTTTTAATGGTAGCAAAGAACTGGAAACAAGTTAGTACCCATTGATTAAGTAGTTACTCCACAAATTAAGATACAGAAATTTGCTACCAAAACAAAAAAAAAAATGAATATGAAAGATTAAAGGAAGTATGAGAAGACAATTAATGCTGAGTGAAATAAACGGAACCAGAAAAACAAAATATACATAATAATTACAACAATGGAAATGGAAAAGGGGAAAGGGCTGTAGTATTATAACAATAAAATTCATCTCTAGAGAAGAGCTGAAAAAATGGACCTTCCTCCCTTCATTGCAAGAGTACAGAACTAAGGTCATGAAATACTGCACACACAATCAGAAATAGTAGGTACATTGGTTAGTTTTGCTGGATTTTTCTCACTCTCTTTGAGTAAGGAAGATACATTCAGAAGTGAATGTGAAATATGAACATAAGGCATCAATAAAGCCTTATGTCTTTTTAATTGCTTTTTTTAAAAGTCAATCATTTATTCAGCAAGGTCTAAATGAGTATCTAGCATCATAGTGAGAGATAGACAGTATGAAAAGGTATCTCAGAGACCAGTCTACACCCTTCATTTTGCTATGTTGATGCAACTAATTTTCACTTTCCTGTGAATAATACCCTAATATTCAATGATGTTGAAAGCAGAAACTCTAGCAGGAAGCTAGAGATTGATTTGATGTGAGGAAAAACCTCCCAACAGTTGGAAAGGCCCAAAGTAGGTTGGAATGTCCCTAGGTACATTCATTAAGAGTCTTCAAGTAAAGACTGGATGACTACTCATTAGGGAGGTTATGGGGGAGAGTTCATACAAATATATAAAACTGTGTAATAAGCATTTATCAAAATGCCTGCAAAGTTCTCTGCCACGTGCTGAGGATACAAAGAAAGATGTAAAAAACCCAACAAACCCAATTCCTGCCTTGAAGGCAAGCACAAAAAACAAGCATTTACGCGATAATTGTAGAATGGAGTCTATTTTGACCACTGAGAGAATCAGGAAAGGGTTCTCATATGGAAGGCTGGGTGATTCAAAGAAGTGGAGGAGGTGAGAAGGGAGTTCATTCTGGCCAAGTCACTACCAGATGCTAAATTCAGGGAATAGAAAGTAGGCACCAGTTTGACTAGAATGTCGCATGTATAAATGAAAGAAGTGTGAAGTGATCACAGAAAGATAAACTGGAACCAGACCATGAAGGACTTTAAATATTTAACTAAGGAGGTCCTGTTTTAGCTCAATAGGGAGTAAGTAAATGTTCTTATGAAGAAATGACATGAAAAGGCAGAGCCAAGATGGTGGATTGGTAAGCTAAGCTTCCCTCCACAAAACTCTTCCAAATAGATCTAGAAAATGAACCAGTTTGATGGGAAAATTCAGAAAATGTCACAGTGGGTCATTCGTTCAGTCCAACTTGGCACAGGGAAACAGAAAAGGTCTGAGGACACTGGATACAGGTCCATGCAACTACTCCAGTGCCCAGGAAGAGACTATGTACCAGGGCAAAAGGATGTCCCAAACCCCTAGTGGACACTACAAGGCAGACAGGTACAAAATGGCAGCTTGGTCACCCACTAGCTAGTTCTGGTTCACAGAGCCAGGGAAGATTGAGAAGGGGACCTGTGGCATTTCAGTGGCTTCACCAGGCTGGGAGGCCCTGGACTGTGTATCGAGAAAGGAGGAAATTCAGAAGCCAGCAGCAATGGTGTGGCTCTGATCTAAAGCATAGAGCTGGGTCCCACTTAAAGCATCTAGCACAGCCTACAGAAGAGTAACCAAGGAATGAAGCCTAGACCAAAAGGGAGCCTACAATTCTGCCTCTCTGAGGTTCATTTGACAATCATGTTAATGAGAGGAGGGATTGAGATTGGAGAGCTCAGTTCAGCTCATTCCTCTCTTTTGGGGTCTTGCTTAAACAGCAGAATTTAGTAAATATAATAAAGAATCATAGACTCTCCTGGCTGATAAGTGTTGGATCTCTCAGTAGTCAGAAACTTGAAGAGCTTGAAGCAGAGGAGGGGGAGAAAGGGCCAGAAATCAGACTTTGCCCTGGATCAGACCACTTTTGGGAGCACTGAAAGTCTGCTAGTCCCCAGTCTATCCCTGAGAACCTGGAATGATACAACACTCAAAATCCCAAGAAAACAGCAGCAGTACCAGCCTAGATCTTCCCTCCAAAAGTGTAGCAGAATCAGCCCTAACAGCAAGTACAATGTCAGGAAGTAAACAAAAGAATTATATGGTCACACTTGTACAATTCAACTTGAACTAGGTGACCACTAAGGTTCCTTATAATTCTGAAATTCTAGGATTCTCAAGTTTTCATCCTTATCTCATCATTTACCCTTTGCTTCATATCTGAAGTATTTCTGAATTCTTCATCACTGAAACTCATCATAAGCAGAGGTTATATGTTAGAAATCTGAAAAAGCTTTGTTATTCAGTACCTTCCAATTCTGAAATTTTGTGATTCTATTAGGATTTGTGTTTCTTCAGGACAAACCTTCCAGCAGCTAACAAGTAAGCAATATGAAGAGAGAGATCACTAAGTCCAGTTCTCTCCTATGACAGATGAAGACACTGAGGTCTTGAGTAGTGTTTTGTTTAGCAAGAGGCAAGGCTATGGCTTGCACTTGAGTCTTCTGAATACCAGCCCCTTCCCCAAGAGAAAGAGGGGAAAGATACGTCTATGTATTTGTGTCTCCTGATATTTCATTTTGTTTTGCTGTTGGGGCCAAGATCCCACCAGAGATTCATTTTTATTAACAAAATACAAGATGCAAACACCTATTGGAGGCTTAAATGAGCCTGTGGTTCTTCACATCTAATTAGTGTGACCTATTATTTTAATGAGACCATTTTCTCCCTAATACACACACAGCTGAGGTCATCCAAGGAGTAGGGAGAGGGGCTTGAAAAGGGAGGCTTCATGGGGACAAACTACAAACTTCTTCTCTGATTGGTCTGATGTGTTAGTGCCTGAAGTCCCTCTGCAAATTAGAATGTCTCCTTCAGGGAATGGGAGGGTTTGAGCGGACTTCAGGGGTTCTGGACTCTACTAGTGGTCTGAGAGCATTTTAATTCTCCAACTTTGCCTTGAACAGTGGTAAAGTGCTCCACCTGGTGACCAACTGCTATACTTTCAAGATTTCTTTTCCCCAAAGTTTTTCAAAGGCGTCTTTGGTAGACAGAAATTTCATCTACAAAGTCAATAACCAAATTTCTCAACTCCTATACTCATCATTTGAGAGCAACATTAATGAGCGGAGGCTAACACTGAGATTGATGAGCACAGTTCAGTTCATTCTTCTCTGTAGGGCCTTACCCAAACATCAAGGCTTTAGTAAATATAATAATCACAGATTCTCAGGATGGGAAGGGACCTCAGACCTTCAGGATCTGTCTGAATAAGAACCCTTTCTACAACAGCTCTGACAACTGATCACCCAGTATCTGCTTGAAGACCTTTGGGGATGGGGAGCTCACTACCTTCTCAGGCCAAGTAATTCTACTTTCACTAATTGTTAGGAAAGTTTTTGAACCATACCTATTTCAAAAGATACCCATTAATCCTAGTTCTCCCTGTGGAGACCAAGAAGAACAAGAGTAGCACATGAGAATCCTTCAAATACTTAAAGAGAACAATTATGTGTACCCCACTTTGCTCTGCAAGTGAAATGTTTTCTTTCCTTCAGTTTAGTCTCAGATGCCATAGCTTTCAAGTCCTCAATCCTACTGCTCTCCTCCAGGCATACTTCCATTTATCAGTGTCCTTCCTGAAATATCAAACCCTGAATGAGCTATAAAATACTCCCAAGGCTTGTCCAGGGCAGGGGAAAGCAGGACCATTGCTGCTCTCATTTTCCATACCACCAATGTTTTGTTAGCTCAGGCTTGTCATGTGGTGAAAAGAGCCCTAGATTTGGAGCATGAGAACCTGGATTCACTGTCCATCTCTGCCATTCTCTACTTGTGTGACCCTGGGCAAAGAACTGTAACTGCCTTGGTTTCAATGCCTCCATCTATAAAATGAAAGAGTTCGACAGCAAAGAGGTCAAATCAATCAACACCTAAAGAAATTAACTCTATTCACTGGAAGGTCAAATGTTGACACTGAAGTTTAAACAGTTTGGTCACATAATGAGAAAAACAGAATTCATTGGAAAAGACCCTGATGGGGGGAAAATTGAAGGTAAAAGAAAAAGAGGATGGCAGAGGATGAAAGGGATAGATAGTGTTGTGGAAGCAACAAACATGAACTTGGAAAGACTTTAGGAGATAGTAGAGGGTAGAAGGGCTTGATGTGCTAGAGTCAGCTACAAATGAATGATTGAACAACAATAATGGTTTGCAGCTTTCAATCTATGACTACATAAGCAATTGTGTGGGCATTGTTCCTTCACCCTGTACTCATACAGTTTATATTGTATCCCAAGTGTAAGATTTATTTACTTAGATCTAAAAACTCATGAGTTTACTTAAGTACTCCCTCCAACAAGGAAGTTCTCCATCAAACCCCTTCTTGCTTATCTTTTGGCAATTCTTGGTTGTGTTTTTCCTAGAAGTGAGGATCTATTCAATGTGCTAAAGATCATCCTCCAGCTCTATTAACATTTCATTAATATCAATGAAATTCTCAAAATGTTTGTCTGTTACCACTTGCTCTCATTACATAACTAACCCATCTTCTTTTCTAATCATGTATGTCCTAGATATTGTTTACATCACTTCATGGGTGAGAGTTATTGTCACTGATATGCTAAAGAATAGAGGACTTTGGGGTGGCTAGGGGGCGCAGTGAATAGAGCACCAGCCCTGGAATCAGCAGAACCTGAGTTCAAATCTGGACTCAGACACTTAACACTTACTAGCTGTGTGATCTTGGGCAAGTCACTTAACCCCAATTGTCCTCCAAAAAAAAAAAGTAAAAAAGAATAGAGGACTTTACATTTATCACTATTACATTTCATCTTAGATTCTACTACGACATTTCCTTTACTCCCTATCAATGCTAGAGTTCACAAGTGACACCTTTGGCTTATAAATGAGGACATAGACATGCCTCCACCTCCAGTCTTGTAATGGTTCCTCAAATACATGACAGGATTTAAGAGGTGACTTTCTGTTGTAAAATAGATTTTTTTTTTATTCAATACTATGTTCCTCAACAAGTCATGTAGGCTAAGTAAGGAGAGGTAGTTGTCTGTTCCTATAATGGGATTGATTATTTCTAGGTTTCTGGTTAAGATGATGGCATCTTAGCATATATACATGTAGGTGGTGGCATCTAGTACTTAGCATGGTGCCTGGCATATAGTAAATGCTTGATAACTGTTTAGTGAATGACTGACTTATTGGCATCAAGGGCCATAGAAGACCCCAGGTTTCTCATATATTTGCCAACAACAATTTTTAAAAGATGCCAAATTAAATAATGATCAAGAAATCTAAAGAAAAACATAATTAAACTTCTTCATCCAGCCCAAGACTACACCAAAAAAACAAACAAACGAACAAACAAACAGTTAAAAGCCCAAGCACTGAATAAGGTGTCACATCAGGAAAGCCAGTGTAAGTTCAGGTAAAGAAGCTAGAAGTCTAAAGCAATACCCAGATTGGTCAAGTCCCAATGAAAGAAAAATAAAGCAGTGGCCAGAACAGGGAAGCCCCAGATGCAATCTCACTAGGACAGAGTATATAAAGTAAGACAAAAGCCAGCAGACTGGACCAGTACCCAGGGAGAACTAAAGTCCACAGCAGCACCCTGCCTGGGGACAGCCAATCTCAGAGATCTGACCAGGGATGCTGAAGTATCCTAGCTCTCTGAGTACAGACAAATGAGGGAAGGTAGAAATCAATTAGCATGAATCCAGAAAATCAGGATCAAGAATATTGGAAGGGGCATGACTTGATTCTGGCACAAAAACTCAAATCAGGAACTGAATTTGGAGGTATGAAGTCAAGATATGGGTCAAGAAATGCTCAAGAGCAGAGTCAGAAAAGAGAAACTTCACAACCAGAAGCAGAGTCACAAAGGGAGTGGGGTCAGGGGGAATAGCTTTATCATAAGAATTGCAAAAAGATATTAAACATGAGGGAAAAAATGGAATTATCAGTGAAACACAAACTCTAAAGGAAAGGATTAGAAGGAGAACAAACACTGTAGAAGGGAAGATTAAAAATCATACTCAAGTAGTTGACTCTCTGAAAATTCAACAAGATCAAACGAAGCATTTACTCCCTGAGACAACAAGAAATACTAGAACAAAATCAAAACATAAGAAAGATAGAAGAAAAGATATTATCTATTAACAAAACCAGCCTAGAAAAAAGTTCAAAAATAATTCAAGAACTATCAAACTCACTGAAAATCATGAAAAAAAATGAAAGCCTAGATATCATATTTATTAGAACCAAACAGCAAAGTGAAAACAGAAACAAAATTCCAACATGAAAACTCCCAGGAATGTCTTAGCTAAAATCCAGAGCTTCTAAGTCAAGGGAAAATACTCCAAGCATTCAGAAGAAGGAAAAAAACTCAAGTAAGTAATTGTGGTACAAGCAATACCCTAATCCCTCAGCCCTGTCCCTCCACAAACACACACACACACACACACACACACACACACACACACACACACACCTCATGCAAGTTGGACTAGTTTTTCTTTAAAAGATATTGAAACATTCCTTGAAATTTGGTTGCTTCGGATTGGTAATGCAAAATTCCTCATCAACTGAGTACAAAGCAGTCATAGAGACATGAAGGGCTCCAAGATATTTGACTAGTGGATGAATACAATGGGCACTTCACTCAGTTGAATCAACTCAAGGAGTTCTCAATATCTATCTTTGTTGAGTATGCTTCTCCCACTTGCCTAAGTAAATCTCCTTTGGTTAATTATGAGTATAAAGAGGAAGAATTCACCCACAAAATGGAAAAGGATAGCATAGTGGCTTAGAAAACAAAATTAACAATATGTTGTTTATAAGAAACACACCTGAAATTCACATGGAGGTAAAATAGAGGACAGAAGTAGAATTAATTATGCTTCAGATAAACTCAGAAAAATAGAGATATCAGTCATGATCTCATACATGAGAACAATAAGTATATTTATATATACACACATTTATTTATATCTATACATACATATATACATATACATATGTGTGTATATATACAAATGTGCATGCATTCATACACACATATAAACCAAAATGGCATAAGTTTCAAGTACTTACAGAAGCAATTAGTCCAGTTACAAGGAGAAACAAGCAGAAAAACTATAACAGTGGGGGGCATCAATTTATCCTCTCTCAGATCTAGAAAAATCAAACAAAAAGATAAAAAAAGAAGTTAAGTATATGAATAAAATTTAAGAAAAGTCTGATATGTTGGATCTGGTGATAACTAAGTGAGCATAGAAATGCATAGGTAAACATATATGTATATACATTTTTTTCTAGACTGTACATTGCAGCTTTGCAAAAATTGACCATATGCTAGAACAAAAAAAACTGTCATATGCAAATGTAAAAAATAAATCACATCCTTTACTGACTATAGCATAATAAAAAGATAATTAATAAAAGGCCTTTGAATAAAAGATTGAAATCTAAAAGAAGATTAAATAATTTAATCCTAAAGGGTTGAAGAATACATCATATAATAGTCAATTTCATTAAAGAAAATTACAACAATAAGGCAATATACCAGAACTTTGAGGATGTAACCAATAATAATTAAAAAAAACAATAGGTAGATATTGCTTTAAGATTTCTAAAGCACTTTATGAATATTATCTCATTTTTATCCTTGCAAAATCCATGGGAGAAAGTGCTATTATTATCCTCATTTTACAAATGAGAAAATTGAGGCCGACAGAGGTTGAGTGACTTATCCAGAGTCACACAGCCCAATAAAAGATTCCAGAGCGCCTCTTGTGACTAGGTACTGTGCCAGGAACTGAACTCTCTCTGTCTCTCTGTCTCTCTCTCTCCCTCTCTGTCTCTCTCTGTCTCTCTCTGTCTTTCTGTCTCTCCCTCTGTCTCTCTCTACTTCTCTCTCTCTGTCTCTCTCTGTGTCTCTGTTTCTCTGTGTCTCTGTCTCTCTTTCTGTTTGTCTCTCCTCCCCCCCCCCACACACACACACATACACCTTCAAGGAGAGCATTAGATTCTACCAGCAGAAAGCAATACGAACAGAAATAAGTAAACACAAAATATAGACAAAGCTCAGAAAACAATCAGCGCTCACACCATTCCAAGGGAAGTAAGAAAACGAGATTTCTTCCAACTCATACATTATTTAAGGTTTGCAAAGTCAGGGATTTTCCATTTTGTCCAGAAACGTCAAGCCCAGGGCTTACTCTAAGCCCCGTAAGGGAGAAGACTTGGAGAATTCTGATTTTTTCAGATCTATACAGCAATGGGGAAAGTTCAGCACCAGGAGTTAGGGGATGGGCTCACAACCCAAGTTCTGCTATTAATTAATTCACGAGTGACCTTGAGAAGGTAATTTCACCTTTTGGGGCCTTGTCTGTACAAGGATTTCTGAGGTCTTTTCCATCTCTAAAATTCAATAGGCCTTTGAAAAAGCAGACAGTGTGATATGGTGAAAAGAATACTAGTTCTAAAGTCAGAGGTTGTTGTTACTGTTGTTGTGCAGCTGTGTTTTTTAGGTTTTCTTGGCAAAGATACTGGCATGGTTTGCCATCTTCTTCTCCAGCGTGCCCCCATTTTATAGATAAGGAACTAGGCAAATGGAGGGTAAGAGACTTGCCTAGAGTCACACAGTAAATAGCTAAGGTCAGATTTGAACTCAGATCTTCCTGACTCCAAGCCTGATGTTCTATCCACCGCCTAGCTGCCCTAGAGTCCAAAGACTTGGGTTTAAACCTTACCTCTGAGATAAACTGGGTTATCTTGAGGAAGTCACAACCTCCTTGCAGTTCAGGTTCCACATCTTCGAAATGAGGGGTTTTAACTAGATGGCCTCTGACCTACCACGGAATTGACCATGATCTCTTGGAATGCTAACCCAAGGTTTACCTCCTCCAGTAAGCCTTCCTTGACTATTTCAACCCATAATAATCATTCCCTCCTCTGACCACCTACAAAACTTGATATTTCCATCCATCATATGTAATAACTACATTGTTTTGGATCAGTTTCCAAACATTTCATGAGTGATTCTTGTTTTTCCAATGAGAATATGCACTCCACAAGAGGGTATATATCTCTTTCTCTGCTGTTTTCCCCATGGATTCTTGGACACAGGGTTGTACATACAGTAGTCTCTCAGTAAGGATTTGCTGATCAACTCTTCTGTGCCTCTGGTATAATTCTGACCTAGAAGACAAGCCTGCATGATCAAAATCAACTTTCAGCCAACAGATGGGGCTGTTCTCTGCTAGTTGTGATCTTCCATAGTCTTCATGGTTAGCTAAAGAGCTGAGTCTATGTATGCACAGTCTTAGCCATTAAGGTTCACATCTTTGCTGAAAGAATAATAAAATCTCAGAGTTTAAATGGAAATCAATTGTGACTCTTCCACTGTGCACCAGTATCCTCCTCCTCTATGCTGAATGTAGGTGGGATTTCTGGAAACTGAAGAAGGATCATAGATTTAAAAAGTTTTTAGAGACTTTAGAACTCTGTGATCTGACACTCTCCATTTTTGAACGAGAATACTGAAGCTTACCGAGGTTGACTTCCCCAAAGTCACATTGTCACTAGAGCTTGGGTTCTAATGCATTTTCTGATTCCACATTCATGACTCTTTCCCTTACATCATGTAGTGCTCTCCCTACCTAATTTTGAGGCAATTAAACACCAGACTTGGAATCAGGTAGATCCAGATTCTAATCTTACCTCAGATACTTACCAGCTGTGTGACCCTGGGCAAGTCACTTAAATTCTCTTAGTCTCAATTATCTCATTTGTAAAATCACAGGAGGGAAGGGTAATAAAAGTCCCTACCGCACAGTATGGTTGTTGATGCTCAGATGAGAAAATGTATGTAAAGTATTTTTGCAAACCTTAAAATGTCCTGTAAATGTGAGTTATTATTATTACTATTATTTTGAAATGTCAGAGCAAGACTCAGAGTGGTAACCAGTAGGGAGATACTTCATCCCTTAAAATCAATTATTCTACTTACAGCAAAACCTGTAGGCAGTAAGATTAGCAACTGGGCAAAGTGGGTTCAGGCCAGGACTTTCCTTTTAAAAGACTGTGTCCATATTCAGGGCATATGAGTACACCTGGTTCTAAAAATTTACCAGGACATTATTTTTCCACATGGTTATGGTCTGCTTCCTACATGAAACCTTCCTTATGACTCCAGCTGTCACTGATCCCTTCCTTCTCCAGTACCTGCCAACCTTTTGGATAACTCCTTCCATTTCTATAGCATTTTAAGGTTTACAAAATACTTCCCTTGATACAACTTAAGTTAAATGGAATTATCCCCATTTTACAAAAGAGGAAACTAAGGTCCAGAGAGGCAACATGATTTCCTCAGGGTCACGGAGATCGTTTTTTGTTTTGTTTTTGTCGAAGCTCAGATTAAACCTTAAGTCATAGGACCATAGATTAGGTGGACCATTGATAATGTGAGGAAATTAAAAGAGAAACCTTCTCATATTGAAGATGAGAAAGTTTTGTAAGCCTTGGTCAAGACCATACAAGCGGCAGAGCAAATTCAAGCCCAGAACCTCTGACACCAAGTCCAAAAATTTCTTAACTCCAAGACGAGGACATCTGCCACCTTGCCTATATATAGTGTTCACTGTACAAGCTAAAAATGTGTCCTCGTCTCTGTCCGTGTTGTCCAGTGGAGACCTTTGTTACTGCATGGTGCCAGTCTCCATAACTGTCTCATACACTGTCTCTCTATGTCCCATGCCTTGCTTCCAAGACTGAGAGCAGGGACCAAGGCTTGTAGTTTTCTGCATTCCCCTTGGAATAACCTTGCATGACTGTGGGCACGTGTGAATGAAATATAGCTGCAATGATTCCTACATCTCCCTAGATGAGGTCCCTCCCAAGATCCCCTAAGACACTTGATCTTCAGTTGGGCTCCTAAAACTTTGTTTTTCTTCCCTAGGGTGCTCCAAAAGCATCTGGGTGGTGCACAAGATCTGGATTCAGAAAGACCTGAGTTCAAATCCAGCATCAGACACTTACTGGCTTGTGACCTCGATCACTTAACCTCTGTCTGCCTCAGTTCCCTCATCTATAAAATGGAGATGATAACAACACTTACCTCCCAGAGCTGTTATGAAGATAAAATGAGAGAATTTTTATAAAGTGTTTTGCCAGCCTTAAGGCTCTAACTATCACTATTATCACTGCCTATAAGGATTTGAAAAAAAAAATACTATCACTATTATCACTGCCTATAAGGATTTGAAAAAAAAATACTAAAACACACAAGGAAGCTCATAATAGAAGAGACACAGGAAGGAAAATTAGGGATCGAGCCCTATCATTCTATAACAAAAGCATGATACAATGGAAAGAATATTACTCTTGGAGTCAGGAGACCTGAATTTGAACCCCAGCCTTAAATCTTGATAACCATGTGTGACCATGAGGCATCTAAGCAGTGAAACCCTAGAATTAGCATCAGAAACACCTGCCTCATATGCCTAAAATGGGAGGAAAGGGAAGGAGAAGCATTTCTTAAGAATCTACTATGTACTAGGCATTATGATAAGTGCTTTACAGATATTGTCTCATTTGAGACTCACAACAACCATTCAAAGTAGGTACTATTATGATCCCCAATTTACAGTGAGGAAACAGGAAGACAGAGGTAAAGCGACTTGTCCTAGTTCACACAGCCAGTACGTATAAGTAAACTAGTAAAGTTGGATTTGAACTCAGGTCTTCTAGACTCTAGATCCTAGGCAAATCACTTACCCTCCATTTTCATCTATAAAGTAGATATAATAGCACTTTATTTCATATGGTTCTTGTGAGGATCAAATGAGAAAGACATATGTAAAAGACTTTGTAAACCTTGAGCTCTATGCAAATATTTTAATTTCTCTGACCCTCAGACTCCTCATTTGGAAAACAGGGATAAGGATATTTACATTACCTTCTTCTCAAGGTTATGAAGAAAGTACTTTGTAAACTAGTAAGTGTTCTAAAACATGAATATTATTAGCATTAATTCGAATAAGGCTGAGGAAGGGCAAATTAGTCACTCGAGGTTACAAAGCAATCTGAAACGCAAACCACCCTCTAATTTATTAATCTTCTGAATTCAGCGTCTTTTGCACAGCAGGTTTCATTTAGCTGGTTACCTCCTCATGACTACTAGATTTCTCCTTAGCATCTAAGTCTTCTCTCAGCTTGTCTAGTATCCTGTCTGCTTGGCACAACTGATCTCATAGTGGATGACCTTGGCGTCTTTGATGTCTGACAAAACCTTAAGCATCCCCCAGTGCCCGGTCCAGCTGCCTTCATGGATTGCTCTCATCCACCTGTTCCTCTGGGGGAAGCCTTCACATATTTGGGGCAGACACCCCCAAACTCATGGAAGGGTTTGAAGCTTGTCCATTACCCTCAAGCCTGGCTGCCAAGACTTTTACAGGGATGAGCTTGCTGTGTATATGACAGCTTCTTGGAGCCACAGGCGAGAGTTGGGTGTCAGGTAGCTACCAGAGGTAGATGAACAACCCTGCAAAAGTCTCAGTAAGCCCTCAAACCGGAGGCGCTAGTCCTCTCTGAGCACCCCCCACACCCCAATAAACCCTCATAACAACCCTGTGAGGTAGGTGTTGCTATTGTCCTTACTGTAAAGGTGATAAAACTGAGGCAGGCAGAGATAAGTGACTTGCCCAAGATCACACAGTTAGTATGTGTTCGAGGCAAAATTTGGCGTCTTCCTGATTCCAGCCACTGCCCACCTAACTCCCTTGAAGTGAATTAAATTGAATCAAGAGTTTACCCATGAATGTTAGATCATTCCACTAGGAGAGTTAGAAGATACCTGAATTCCCCAGCCAATGAGCTGGCCCAAGGAGAAAGATGCCCTCTAGAGTGGTAACAACTTTGACATGATGAGCTTGGGGTAAGTGCTTGGGGTCACCTAGCCTGGAAGAAATTGGTTTTTGATCTGTTGAAATCCAGTGAAAGCTCTCCCAACATTAAAGCCCTTTTCTCTATCCATTCAGCTGTCAGATCAAATGGCTTTTTCTCAATCCTCATCCTTCCTGGCCTTTCTACAGCCCTTGACTTGACATGCTGATAACAACAATAATACTAGCTGGCATGTATATAGCCCTGTAAGATACAGAGGGTTTTACTCATGTCATTTGCTCCTCCCTAAACCTTGGGAAACAGATAATACAATTATTATTATCCTGAAGGTCACTGGATTTAAATGACTTCACCAAGGTCACACAGCTAGGAGGTATTCAAGGCAGAATTTGAACTCAGCTGTCTCATGAGACCAAAATCTAGCCTTCTTTCCATTTCCCCTAGTCCTAATCTCAGCACTAAATTTTGTGTAATAATTCTTGCCATAAGAGGCAGAAAATTGAGCCACCTATGAAATAAGAGCAAGATATATAGCAGAATCAGAAATAAATGGTTCTTTCATTAAAAAAGGAGGCCAGCACGTGTAGTGACAGCAAGAAATTGGATTGAAGATAATATAGTAATTAGTCCTTCCTCGATATAGACCAGAGAGGTACTCAAAGAAGAGTATAGGTAGATAAGATAGGAAGGCACTGCCTTTGCCTGGAGTCCATGAAACCAACCTGCCTCTGAAAGAGTTGATTCACTCCTTAAGTAATTACCACATGGGTCTTGGGCAGGAAAAGAATGAAGTCGAGTGTTCATCAGATTGGACTTCACTCACGATGCAATAAAACCAACCCAATCATGAACAAAACCTGAAGGCAAACAGGCTAACCTTGCAATTACCTAGAAATTAAAATGTCTTTTTCTTAGTAAAAGAAAGAGCCAAATTATAGAATCATGAAGCAAAAATCAGAGTTGAAGGCACCTCAGAGAATGCTTATTCATAGGATCATAATGTAACAACCTTGAAATGAGTCCTTAAACTCTGAGGCTGAGTTCCATGAAGCATCTATTACCGCAGGTTCTAAGGGTAATCCTGTGGGATTCTTTAGCTCATGAGACCCTTCCAGTGTGATTTCCCTTAACAATCAGTAAATAATCTCAATTATCTCTCATCAAAGGCATTTACTCAGATATCATAGCAAAACAAAATAGTAACGTGGTACAGCAGATAGAATGCCAGGCATGGTGTGAGGAAGACCTGAGCTCAGATCCAGTCTGTGTGACCCTGGGCAAATCACTTAACCCCATTTGTTCCAGTTTCCTCACCTATAAAATGAGCTGGCAAAGGCAATGGCAAACTGCTCCAGCATCCTTGCCAGGAAAACCCCCAATAGGGTCGCAAAAAGTTGAACATGACTGAAAAAATGACTAAGCAACACAGCAAAAGCAGTAGTCATAAAATATCCCTCCACAGTAAGTTTCAAACTAATTCTCCTACAAATATATACTCCGTTTCCACTGGAAGAGTAGGCTAAAACTGAGAATATGCTGAGAAACACATTTTGAATCATGAATGGCAAAGGCAAAGCACAACTCCTATTACTACAAGAACTGGAAGTTTTTTCTTTTTTCTTTTTCAGATGTGGATGAAGAGGAGAGAGAAACTGGTTCTTCTCCCCCTACAGGGCTCCCTGTCATCTACCAATAGCTCCATGACACTTCTCAGTGCTATTTAAAATCCCAAATCCAACCCAAAAAGTGTGGCTAATTTGTTTTCTTGGATGACTATAATGTTATTTTTTTTTTTTTACTCAAAGAAAGATGTGTACTTCAGAAAGAAATTAGGGAGATGCATCTCTTTATACATTAAAACTTTATCATGTGTGACAACATTCTGTGACTACATCAGCTGACATAAGGGGAATAAGCAAATAAGCAACTGTTCCATAAGAAATGATGAGCAGGCAGACTTCAGAAAAAAATGGGAAGACTTACATAAACCGATGCTGAGTAAAGTGAGTAGAACCAGGAGGACATTGTACACAGTTAACTGCAACATTGTTCGATGACTATGATAGACTTAGCTCTTCTCAGTAATGTAAGGTTCTAAAACGACTCCAAAGGGCTCATGATGGAAAATGCTATCCAAATCCAGAGAAAAAAAACATAGTCTGAATGCAGATCCAAGCATACTATTTTGTCTTTGTTTGTTTGTTTTTGTTTTTTTTTTGTTTTTTTCTTTCTCTTGGTTTTTCCCTTTTGTTCAGATTCTTCTTTCACAACATGACAAAAAGTGGAAATATGTTAAATATGATTGTACAGGGATAGCCTATATCAGATTATATGCTGTCTTGGGGAAGGGGGAGAGGAGGGAGAAAAACTTTAGAATTCAGAATCTTATAAAAATGACTGCTGAAAACTAAAAATAAATAAATTTAAAAAAAAAATAAGCAAAGAAGCATATCCCAGCCCTTATAATAAAATTTAAGAGTTGGAAAAGATCTTAGAGATCCACTAATCCAACTCCCTCATTTTGAAGATGAGGTCCAGAGAAGAAAAGGGACTTGCCCAGGGTCATACAGATAGTAGCAGAATAGAGATTGGAACCTATGTCCTCTGACTCAGGGCTGTAACTAGTTGTTCTGGTGCGCAGGGCAAGGAACAAGAAAAGCAAAATCAGCTTTTAAAAAAAACTATAAGGTTTGGGGGGAGGAGAGGACAAGAGAGACTTTAGGACCTCAGATCTTAAGTTTGTTGGAAAGACCCCAGGATGGCTCTGATGCTGCAAGGAGCCACCAAGCGCTATAGGGAAGAGTTCAGTCATGGGGGAGACAGTTCACCAGCTGGTAGCTTCCTATTTTTTTTCCTAGTCCTGGGGTAATGAAGAGCTGAACACGACTAAAACGATTCAACAATAAAAAGTTTTGCTAAGTGCTAACCTATCAGTGCCCTCTAAATCTTAGCAGTTACAACTGGGCTCTGACTCCAGAGTCAGCGACCCTTCCATGATGCCATGCCTGCATTTTACAGAAGAAGGAAACTGAGGTCAAGAGAGGGGAGAAGATTTGCTCACAGTCACACAGTTCACGACAGGCCCTTACTGAGAGCCCAGGTCACCACACTCTCTCGTAAGAGGCTACTTCAATAAAACCTGGAGCTCCTAGGTGGGAAGGAAAGGACGGATTAAGACAATAAAGTATCTGAGCAAAGCAGGGCACTACTTACTTCTCATTTTTTTTTTATAAAACAGGATATATCATTAATTTGTTGTTGTTCAGTCATCTTTTAGTCATGTCCCACTCTCCATGACCCAATTTGGAGTTTTCCTGGCAAATATACTGGAGTGGTTTATCTTTTCCTTCTCCAGTTCATTTTACAGGTGAGAAAACTGAGGCAGATTCAAGTGACTTGCCCAGGATCACACAGCTAATCTATCTAAGTATCTGAAGCCAGATTTGAACTCAGGTCCTCCTGACTTCAGGGCCAGCTCTCTGTCCAGTGCTCCACAAATCATGACTGTTACTGGCTACATGACCATAGGCAAGTCCCTTTTCTTGGCTGGGTCTCAACTTCTCCACCTGTGAAATGAGAGGTTTGGACCAGTTGGTTTCTTACAACACAGTACAAAGGGAAGATCCCTGGATTTGGTTCAAATATCTGTGAGACTTTGGACAAGTCTCAATCTCTCTGGGCTTCAGTTCTGATCAGTACAATCAAAGAGTTGGACTAAATGACCTCTGGCTCCAAATTTATGATCCTAATAACATTTTAGAAAGATTTGGTTTAACAAGTATTGAAAGTAGACAGAATTTTCTGCCCACTTTTCACATAACCAGAAAAATTCGATTCCACTATGGGCTCTGGGTTACTCCAGGCCTTACCTTTCATCCAGTTCCCATCATGGTAAACAATCAGTGGAAACAGGTGTGGTAGTGAAAAGGATTGTGGTCACAGCACTCGGGGTCCTCATTGTCCACAGGGAATTGTCACCTAGGAGTTCACCCCCACCTTTCCCTTTCAGCTCCTCAGTAATTGGCTGATATTCCTTGCTAATGTAAACATGGCTGTGGGAGTGAAAAGGGGAGAATGTTTGGGGGGAACAGAAATTAATATCGTGTGGCCAAGATTTTGGAGGGGGGAGGTAGGACATACACAGGTTGTGTTTACCTCTTAATGTGCAAGTGACAGGAGGGAATGAAAAAAATATCCAGTGTCTCTGATCTGTAGAAAGTACAAGAAAGTTTAATGGACGGACAGATAGCAATTACCATCCCTCCCTCTCCCAGATTGCCCCAAACTCCTAGGTGGATTATGACTTCTCAGTTTCCCACTACAATATGTTTTTTATATCCTAAAATTACACAGACATACACAACACCCTAAATGGGTTAGGATACATACCCAGAGGACAGACAGACTGCCTGCCCTCATCTCAGGCCCTGTACAGTAATAGGCAGAGATCTCAAATTCCATGGGTTACATGATTCAGAGTAATCCAGAGTAAGTCGTACAACCTAAGTTGCAGCTAGCAGTTCCCAGGTCTGCTTCTCAAAAATCCCAAATACAGAGATAGGCAGGCGATGTGCTTACACAATAAATACATTCTGCATATGCACATCTATGTACGTGTCTAAGTTTAAAATTCACTATGTGTACACACATGTATGTGTATGTCTGAATGGCTATGTCTATATAAATATACATATATGTTGTTCAATCTTTTCAGACATGTCAGACTTTGTGACCCCATTTGAGGTTTCTTAGAGATACTAGAGTGTTTTGCCATTTCCTTCTCTAGCTCATTTTACCAATGAGGAAACTGAGGCAAACAGGGTTAAGTGACTTGCCCAGGGTCACACAGCTAGTAAGTGTCTGAGTCCAGATTTGAATTCAGGTCTTCCTGACTCCAAATCTAACACTTTGTCTACTGTCCCACCTAATTGCTCTTACCTGTTCTATATAACATATTATGTCCTTTATTAACAATCCTTCCCTGATGCTTCATCATGAAGTGATGATGACCCTGAGTTCCTGAAGGATATGCCAGTAGAAGGCAAGCCCTGCCATGCTTGAAAAGTTCTGAATACAGACCCAATAACCAGCTATACCTTGGCCTCCAGGGACCAGCCTAGCTAAATGCAAAACAGCTCATTTTCAGATTAGTCACAATATGCTGGGTTATTTTTGATCCCCACAACTCATGAAGTTATCTACAAAGACTTCAAGTGATTGCAGTCTACATTGGTAGAAGGACATGGATGAAATAATATGCCTTTCAAAATATTATGCCACTATACAACATATTATATTATATATGTATATACATACACACATATGTATCTATGTATGCATACACACAAAGATATCACCTTGGTTTTAGTCCTAGCACTACCATTCAAGTGACTGTGAGCAATTCTAGCATTAATTAAGCTGATTTGCTATATAACCTTAGATAAATCATATCACTTCCCTGGGCCTCAATTTCCCCAGCTCTAAAACGAAGAGGCTATATTAGGTAACCTCTAAGGTTCTTTCCAGTTTTAAATCTATAATCTATGACCCTTCTCCTTCCTCATACTGAAGGCTTCACTTCCTCTTCCCCCTCACACACTCCCTACCTCTCCTCCAGAGTAATTCTTAATATGAAGACCAAGTTGTGTAACCGGCCAACCTATACTATGCCTGGCTCAAATGGCCGGTTAAGACACTTCATTTTACAATATTTTAGTTTATTTTTAAAAGATATTGGATTAAGCATTTTTTTCTACATGACTACGGAAGGAGTCAGGCCTATTAGACTGGCAATCTCTTCTATAATATACTTGGGATATCCACTTTACATAACTGGGAACTCATCTTTTAGTAAGTTACATGCTGGCCCCACACTTTTTTCTTAGAACAAAAAACTCATCCATCTCTCCTCATGCATTAGGAGGTCATTTTCTTCCTTCTTTTATCTCCCATTTTCAGCGTGTTTCCTTGCTCTCCCACCTCCCAAGCAGAGAGGGCGATGGATATTTCACATACTACACACTGAGAAATAGTCTGCTTATCTTCCTCTCTCTGTGTTTGAGCAATTTTTATATTGGCTAGTTCAGCCCCAGCTCATATAAACTGAAGCGCTCCATGTACTAAAATAACTTCTTCTTTTTTAACAGGAGCATCTTATCTGGAATCCTCATTCTAAGTTGACGAAGGAAAAGAGGAATTCTGGTTTAAAAAAAAAAAACTCACAATAGTCAGGTTTTTCAACTTTTTTACGAACACAGTTAATTTTCAATCAAATACTGCCAGAGCTTGTGAGGCTGTAGCCAGTGCTTGCCATAATTGGGGTTAAGAAGTGCAAAAGCTTTAGATCTAAGTAGCTAATCAGAGAATGTCTTCTCCTTGTTGTCAGGCCACTTGCCAGAAATCTTTCATTTTGGAAACACTGACAGGGGATGCATTCTTGATCCTTGTCTGCCGCCCCTCATCCCACCCCACCCCCTACTTCAGATGCAAAGTGCACATATGGCTCATCTCCATCTTTGGGGGTGGTTCTGTCTAAAGTCCTCCCAAAGATTCAGATTGTATGACAAATCACGTTCTAGACTCTCCTGGCGGCCAGCGAGAAATGGGTGAAGCATTTGCATCATTACCCCCAGACAACAGCTTTATTAGACTGAAAGAGAGGTTTGCAGCCATCCCTAGCTTGGCCACTGACCTCTGCCTCTTACTTCCCCTATTGTTGGTGTGATGCAAGTTACTGCTCTCTAAACCATATGGTTGATTTGAAGCATCTCAAACTCCCACTTAGGAAATCCAAGTTTTGGGGAAAGATGGAAACATCTTGGGGGTAGGTTCAATTTTTTTAAAAGGGTGTCTACTTGGGGAATGAAGTGAATGAAGTGAGGGAAGAGCAGGGATGCTCCCATGGCTCTCCGCAAATGTAGACACTAGCAATGTCTAGCAAAGTGTGGTATAAACCACAACAGAAATGTCCAGAATAGATTTTCATACTGTCTGAGGTGCTCAGTTTCCATAGCAGCACTTGAAATCCCAAAAAGACATGATTGTAACATGAAGGAGCACTACCTGCGCTATCTCTGGTTATTTTGTAGACAAATTATAAAAGTTGAAAATCCCACCCCTGCACTATCCCCCTCCCCACACACACACACTCCCTGTGTAGTAGGACAGTGTGTAGGACCTGGAGTCAGGAAGGCATTTTACCTCTGATCCTTAATAGCTATGCGCCACTATGGCAAGTCACTAGACCTTTCTGAACTTCTGTTTCCTCCATTGTAAAATGGTCAGAGTAAAAGCACCTACCTGAGAGAGAACGGACGTAAAGTGCTCTGTAAAATCTTAAGCGCGATATCAGTTGTGAGCTACTAGTATTTTATTCATGTTGCTAGGATAGCACTCATTTTTCAAGAGAAAGTGATAGTGACTGAATTTGCTTTGGGCACAGCTTTGAGCGTTTGAAGAGGCTTCAGGCTCCTCACACACACACCGCCCTCCTCTTCAATTTTCCTCAAGTTTTTACTCCACTCCAATCATCTTTGATATCCCAGAATCCAGCAGCCCTCACTTTTCGGAAGGTTACTAAGTTTACGATTGATTTCCTTCTTCATATCGGTTTGTGCCTCTGGGAAAGCTGCACATTCCATTCGTCCCCCGTAGGGAATGAATGCATAGTTATATGAAGTTGTAGGTCCTCTTTGAGAGCGCCCAAATTGAAAGGGAATGAAATGAAAAGGTAT
>CM053589.1:17467570-17511093 GCA_028646515.1 Pseudochirops corinnae
GATCTGAAATATCACTGGTGTAAAGAATCCCAGTAAGGAAAATTCCCACTAATAAAGATGCGTAAATATAGGAATATGGCAACCTTCAAAGCTTTTCTCTTTTGTTTGTTATCAAAACTTAACTCTGTCATTTTCACTTCAGTGCCTATAATGAGAGGTCAGTTACTGGCCAAAAGAATGGGCATCATGAAAAAATCTTTGCCTCCCTAACTTTTCTCTCCTGTTTTTAAACTCCAGGGATTTCCAGGGAGTTGACAAATCCCACCTCTAAGAGGTCAGTGCTAAAATCCTGCAGAGAAGTGTATTTTGGGCCACATGGGCACAGTGATTTCTCCTGCTGGATAACAAGGATTAGTTTTGTTGGCACTTTTGAAATTATTTCATTTTCTCACGTGGCTTATGACTGAAATGCAATCCTATCTCGTGCAAGCCTAATCCTATCACAGAGATAGATCTCCTTGGAGAAGCCTCCGTCTGAATTGTAAAGTACTGGGCTGCTCACTTGACTTGAGTTTTCCTGACCAGGTGACTTCTTCCTCTAAGGCAATCTATCTCTTCCTCTTAGTGAACTGGAACTATCTTGCAAAAATATTATTTCTATCAGTTAATAGGGGTAGTAAGATTAAACTACCCCATGGCAGAGCACAGTTTAAGCTCCAAAGAAGCAAGAGATGCTGACACTCTTTAACATTTTCCCCTTACATATACCAGTTTTCATGGTATGAAGCTTTTCACCCTCTAAAATGATAAGATCTGAGAAATGAGTGACATTCAGTCCAATCCTGTGAAGAGGAAGATATCCTTCAAGCTATAGAGGCTTTATGTCCTTCATAAAAGAAAACAGCTGAATGTCAACTCTTAGGAGCCAGAGCAAAATACGTTAGACATGAATTCTTAGAGGCAGAAAAAAATGGAGTGTGGGCGTGAGGACCATTAACGTTCAAAAGAGATGTGAAGTTATAAATATATTGTTTCTGGCTCACTCTCATCCCTCCCTTAAGCCCACAGAAAAGGGGACTTTTTACTCTCCCCCCCCCACCCCCACAATTCAAGAGGATAACACCAAGGGATAGTACAATAATTCATGTACGTTATAATTCTTCATTGCCTATTAGCAGTCTGGGAAAACTAGAAGAAAAGAAAATGCCAGAAAGTGATGGTAAAACTTAGGATGTGACAGAAGTAGCTTTCTTTCTCTGCTCCCGCTGCGAGTGTTTGAATAAGAAGAATGCTCCTGGACTGTAACAAGCAGAAAGAATGAAGAAGACAAAAGGTTTCCAGAAAAAGGTTTGGAGAGAAGACAAGGCAAGTGAGACGAAAAGGAGAAAAAAAGCGTTTACAATGGAACAATACATGTACTAATCGCTTTGATATATTATACAAGCCCAAAGACCCCAAACATTGTGTAATTATTTATAAATGACTTCTCCACTCCTGTGTATAATACAGAGGAAAGAATAAAACTGCAGGCTTCTCTCTAAACTATTTCTAAATAGACCTGGTTCAAAAGAAAGCAGAAGTGTTTGAAATAAAATAATTAATGGTTGATTTTATGGTTGTCTCATTAAAACATTTTAATTACGACAAACAAAATGTATTTGTATTCAAGCCGGGCATTAATTTATATAGCAAAATGTTAAGGTACAGAAAAGCAGGAGGAAAACAGTTCAACCATTTCTCCATTGTGCATGGGTGTGATGATTTCTTAATTCTTTGCATCAATCAGTGGTCGAATGCTATGGCGAAGTATCATTCATTGAGACTCATTTCACTACCAAAATTTTTTTTTTCTTTTTACACGGCTATGATCTAAGGAAATATGCTCCAGCTCTCTGAAAACCAATGATCCACAAAACACCCATGAAATTTTCCTAACAGCTCAAAATTGAAAGTTCTTTGCCAAAGATATTTTCAAGAATATGCACATAAGAAATAGGTGATGATAAGTCACTTAGCCAAAAGAACCCTACTTCCTAATTCAATGAAACAGCATTACTTTTGAGTTGCACATCTATACAGAGGGAGGGAGCTCTTTTGTGTTAGACTCTGGGACAAAATTTAACTTCAAGAACTTTTCCATTAGGCCAAAGCTCAATAGCCATTGTAAAGACTTCTGGATCAATTCCTAGCCTCTAGCAGATGAAATGTAAACTGACTCCACAGTGTAATCAGGAAGGTCTGCATGTCTCCTCAGGGAAAGCACCTTATGCCTCTCTCTGAGGTTTTAAAGTTCAGGGCTGCTCGGCTTGCTCTAGCCACACGGCCCTTGCATCCAGCCCCATTTGCCTCTTCTATTCTCTCTCCTTCAGGCACAAAAAAGACATTGTGTGGCCCCTACATTTGCCCAAGCCACAAACACACTTAAGATCTTTTCTGTCAACTAGGATCATGTGTGGAAGTAGCACATCTGTCACCCCCAAAACACGTACATTGTACCCCATACCCAAGCATAGGTCTGGGCACATTCCAAGTATTTAATAAATACAAGTTTATCAATCTCATCATTTAAAAGAAAATCTTCCTGCCTTTGGGGGAAGTTAATTCTTATGGATCAGAATTTAAATCATGCTTGTGAAGAGTTTCATAGGTGCATTTGGTTCTCCTAATAAACATGATAAATACATACCAAGAAAACACATTGCTCATCAATAGAGTAGTATATTCAGACAGAAATATGCTAGGTGGAATGCTTGCATGGCCAGCACTGTATGATTCGGGGTGAGGGGCTGAGGGCCTACACAGATTTGTGTAAAGCATGGATAATTTGCCATTTTCCTTGCTCTGTTACTGAAAGACACCCTCTGTCTCCACCCTCCTGCCTCATTTTTTGTCCTTTTTTTCCCCCCTGCCACAACTGTCATGGATTATCAGTAAAGAAAATAGAGAGTTGCTTCTACTTTCCATACTCCTAGCCCTGGTCTCTGTTTCTCATTTCTAAAACTGAAATGCATATTTATATGAATATTCAATGAAATGAAACACGTATAAGCATCATTATGCAAATAATACTTTGTCCTCAATTTTAGTTCCTACGGGCCAGACTGTGTTCGTGTTTGTTTCCCTTTCTGAATATTATTATTTTGTGCTTCCATGTCAACACACACGAAATCAGGTACATCTTCAGCTTTGCAAAATCTTCAAACACCTTTTGCATCTTGTGCCTCTCTCTAAAACAAAGATAGAGAAACCGACCAAACTGAGGTTGTAAATTGTCTAAGAAGAGTTAAAATGCTGGCATTATGGAATCGCTATTAGCTAGTTTTTGTGGCAATGATTTCCACCATCTCTCAGCATTGGAAACACACTACTTTCTAGCATTCTCAACTCTCCTCCAGTCATATTATAACATTTGTACACTTAGCATTAAGTACAACTTAGACTATTTACCACATGCATAAAAAGTTCTTAAGGAGGGGCAGCTATTCACACAGTGAATAGAGCACTGACGCTGAAGTTAGGAGGACCTGAGTAAAAATCCAACCTGGGACACTTGACACAACTAGCTATGTGACCTTGGGCAAGTCACTTAAACCCAATTACTTTGCCATCCTTCCTCCCAAAAAAAAAAGTTCTTAAGGACCCTGAGCAAATCACTTAACGCTGTTTGCATCAGTTTCCTCATCTGTAAAATGAACTAGAGGAGGAAATGGAAAACCTCAGTATCTTTGCCAAGAAAACCCCAAATGGCGTCATGAGGGGGAAGACATAACTAAATCGACTCAACAAATACATACGTGTATATGACATATGGCAAAAATTAGTTTTAATTTTTAAAACATTTATAATTTGCGGTGTTTTAATACACTCTGAAATCCCTCCAACAACACTAGGATAGGAGGCCAGCTATAAAGAAGAAGTTATGTGTTTTTATTTACAAGACCTGTCTTTTGGGTGGTACAGTTGATAGAACACTGGACCTGAGTCCAAATCCAGCCTCAGATATTAATGAGCTGTGTGACCTTGAGTGAGTCACTTGACTTGTTTGCCTCAGCTTCATCACTTATAAAATTTGGAGAATAATAACCCCTACCTCCCATAGCTGTTGTGAGGATCTAACGAGATAATAATTGTCAGATGCTTAGCGTAGTGTCTGGCACATCATAAGCGCTATGAGAATGTTATTATTATTAACTGTTTTTCTTGTTCCAACTGCACCGTGTAAAAATGGGCACGACCACCCTCTGAGTCTCAATTTTCCCATCTGTATAAATGGCATAAGGCTATCTGTTCTGCCAATCTCACAGGGCCAGTTAAGGACAAAGCAGGGGACACAGAAATACTAGGAATTTCAATAAGGTCTGATCATCTTTTTTCTAGTATATTGTTGTAACGGCTTTCTCTGTCTGAGGCATCTGGTGGTACAATGACCAGAGCACTGGGCCTGGGCAACTCTCTTAATTTTTGTTTGCCCCAGTTTCTTCAACTATTAAAAATGGAGATGATAATAGCATCTACCATGAAGGCTTGTGAAGCTCCTAGTTATATTGAGATCTAGATAGATAGACAGACAGACAGACAGACAGACAGATAGATAGACAGATAGACAGACAGGCAGACAGATAAATATGTAGATTGTGTGTGTGTATATATATGTATATATATATATATGTATATGTATATACACATGTGTGTGCTATAGAAATTCTTATTCACTGCCTGACCAATGTAAGCATTTATTATCCCAATTCTCTGACTAAAGGTCCTGGAACCTGTTTATGAACTGACCTTTTCTTCCTGGAGTTGCAGAGCCATATACACTTATGCTCGTACCCTGAAACAGAATAGTGTTGTCTTATTTTACATTTCTTCACATTTACTTCATGTTCCATAAGTAAATTCCTTCCCTGAAACCTCACCTTGGTATGGAGATATCAAAGATTGGTCAAGAGAAGTGCCAGCTATGTGTCCTATAAGCTGGAAAAGCTTCAAGTATGGATGATTCTGGTCACAGACTATGCACCTGATGGTCCAAGGACAGAGAGACTCACCCCCAGAAGGCTGGCCACTAGATGATGTCACCTGTCAACTACTCTTCCTTAGGAAAAGCATTTATTAAGATGGGTTCCTAGTCATCAGTCAAGTCATTAGCGGAAATGACCCCACTGTTGAAATCACAGATACCGTGAAATCCTCCCTTTTGTAGAGCTAGACCCTAAAAGGAGGGTGAGTTCCTAAAAATCATAGATTAATCTGGTTGGAAATCTGGTTGGAAGAGACCTTAATAACCATTTTGTCCTATCTCCTCATTCTACAGTAAAGGAAACTAAGGCTCTGAAAAAGGCAATGACTTCTTCAAGGACACTAAATAAATTAGTAACAGTCAAGCATAGGTCACAGAACCCTCATTGCTATTCCCAGATTCTCATGAATGCTGGTAACTCGGTACCTCCCCGTTAACCAGAGTCCTGATTTGTGTATCTCTGTATTCACTACACCAAAGGAGGTAGCATGGCCCAGTGATTCAAGGACTAGTCTTTGGAATCATGAAAACCTGGGTGTGAATCCCATCTCTCACACTTCTGGCTATAGAACCCTAAGCAAGTTCCTTAAACTCTGTGATCCTCAGTTTCCTGGTCTATAAAGTCAGGAAGTAGAACTCACTGATTTTAAGTCAACTTCAAGTTCTTTTTCGTTCTAAATCTATGCACCCATTCCACTTTTGGTTAGCTTTAATCATTAGGATGTTTTTCCTATTCAATTAACATCTCCATACCAATGATTCCCAAATCTACTTATCCAGACCTCACCTTTCTACTGACTTCCAGGTTTGCATCTCCAGCTACCTCTTGGACATTTCAAACAAGATACCTTATAGACATCTTAAACTCAACGTGTCCAAAGTGCTTCCTTCTTTCTAGCTTCCCTATAACTATTGAGTGCACCAGCATCCTCTAACTCATCCAGGCTGGTAACTAACTGTCATCCTCCACTCCTCACTCTCTCTCCTACTTATATCTAATCTACTGCCAAGGTCTGTCAATCTTACCTTTGAAACATCTCTTAAATACAACCTATTTTCTCCTCTGACTCTATCACCATCTTGATGCAGACCTGGACTGTTAAAATAGCCTGTGGGTTGTTTTCTCTGCCATCTCAGTCCATCCTCCACTGAAATGTCAAATTGATATAGGTTGACCACCTCATCCACCTTCCCTTCCCCATTCAATAAACTCCAGGAGTTCCCTACCACCTCCAGGATCAAATAAAAATCCTCTGGTTTTTAAAGCCCTTCATAATCTGACTCCATTCCTATCCTTTCAGTTTTCTTACACCTTAATGTCTCTCATGTAACCTGGGATCCTTGTTATTTCTTAAATAAGATGCTCCATCTCCTGACTACTGACATTTTCATTGGCTGTACCCCATGCTTAGAATGCTCTCCCTCCACATCTCTACCTCCTTGCTTCTCTGGCTTTCTTCAAATCCCAGCTAAAACCCCACCTTCTTAGCACAGTATCTGTTACGTAGTAGTAGGCAAATTTATTGACTGACAGACTTTTAAGCCAAAATTGGTCTTTCTGCAACTTCTACCCTAATAGAGTCCTTTGGGGACCTCTTCCATATGACAAGTCTTCAAATAATTGTAAAAGAACTATTATTCTCACTCTCCTGCACACTCAAGTGTATTTAACATATCTCCCTATGGAATGACATTGAGGCCAGTCACCATCCTAGTCACCCTCTCCAGACATTCTCTAGTCCATGAATGTCCTTCCACAAAAGTGCCACCACCCAGAAGTGAACACAATAGAGAATGTAGTGGACTGTTCCCTCTATAGTCCTGGGCACAATGCATCCAAAAGTATAGCTCAAGGTCCTACATGGAAGTTTTCTTGATTTCAAGGTCATAATATTGTCAAACATTGGGCTTCATATTTACTAACACCACCAGATCTTTTTCATGCATTTACCTAATTATGCCTCATTGATAACTCACATTTATTTAATAATACAATAACTCATATTTCTATGATACTTTAAGATTTGCAGGACATTTTCCCTCACAATCCTGAAGTTTAAACTCTTAAATTCTGCTTACCTGCTTACGTATTTATTTTTATAAGAAAATCATAACTTTGTAATGCATTGCATTAATCTCATTACACCTCATTCATCCAAAGTGGAGCAGTCCTGGAGTCAAGAGATCTAGGTTTAGCCCAGGTCTACCACTTCCTTGTTATGTCCTTGGCCAAGTCTTTATCCTCATTAGCCTCCTAAATAGTCTCTCTGCCTCCTTGCCTTTCCCCTCTCCAATCCACCCATCATATAGTTAACAAAATAGTAATAGTGGGAAACAAGCTTTGCAAAGAGCTTAATTCACATTGTCTCCTTGAATCCCCAGGACAATCTTGTGAACTGAAGATAGTATAGCTCTAAGAGATTAAGCAATTTGCCCAAAGTCACACATTTTCCTTATTTTCTAGCCTTTCCTGGTAATTGACAAGGTTCTTTCCCTTCTCAAATTTTTCAAGGAAATTCTTTCTGATGGTTCTCTTGCCCTGTTTCACTCTCCTCAGGGCACTATATTTATCTATTAAGTATAATATGCTTCCATGAGAGAAGGTAAGTTTCTTGAAGGCAAGGGACCTTGGTTTTATGTGTTTTGTTTTTGGATCCCTGGCACCTAACACAATGCTGTGCACACAGTAAGTTCTGATCAAGGATTGCTGAATTGAATTGTTGAATATGAAAGAAAGCTTAAATATCAGGGCTGTTTCTCTTTGGAAAAGAGAAGACTTAGCAGGATCTAATATCCATTATCAGGTCAAATATGTAAAGTCCTAAAATACATTAAAAGGATTAGACTTATGTTATGTGATCCTGGGGCATGAGGGAAAACTAAGAGAGAGATACAATGGGGTTGGGTGAGAGGAAGAGGACTTTAGAGAGGCTATATTTTAGGTCAATATGCAAAAAAAAACCAAAAACACTTTTCTCATCTGTAAAATGGGACAAATTTTACTTGTCCTATCTACGCCACCAAGGTCTTAGAGAGGTGGATGGGGGTGGGAAGTGACTAAAATGATATCAAAGTGAGAAGTTATGTACTACTATTCACTCACCCAAAGTCCCATATAGCACAGAAATAATGTCATCTGATGACTGCTCAATATAAGGAGTAGATCTTTAGCATAGTTTTCAGGGGACAGAAGATTTCATCATCAAAACCAGTGCCACAGATGTCACTTATTTTCACTCTCATTATGGAAGTCTGTGGATGAATAGAATGTGGGAAATGACCTACTTACCTGCTTCTACAGATGGCCCCTCCTTGTGGCTGAGTATGTGGCTGAGGCAGAATGATCCAACAGTCATTCTGTTGGATAAAATAAATCTCCAAGGCCAATAAGTTGGTACCTTTCCAACATACATGGTCAGCAGTAACATAAGATGAATTCCTTCCAAAGTGACCCATCCTTATAATTTGTCTTTTCCAATCAAACTAAAGGTGTTCAGCTGTCCTAAAACTGTATTTTGGATATGATTACAGAGAATAAGAAGAGAACCCTTTACGAGACCCAATTCTATGACCAAAGATATAGTAAGAGAAATCCATGTGTATGGCAAGGTATTCTCACATTGAAAGAGAGAAAATGGGACAGTCTTGGCTATGAAATCAAAGGACCTCAGTTCAACACTTACTAGCAGGTCTGACACTTACTACCTGTTACCTTGGGAAAGCCATCTAATCTCCTTGAGCCTCTGTGTCCTCATCTGTAAAATGAAAGGAATCACACCAGATAACCTCTGAGGTCCCTTCCACCTCTAGATCTAAGTTCCCAAAGAGGTGAGAAACAAGAGGAAGAGGGAGAAATAAACAATATAGTCACATTGGTCAACTTGCTATTCCTAGCACACAACACTCCATCTCCTATTTGTGTGCCTTAACTTTGCCTGTTCCCTATGCCTAGATTGTTCTCTCCTACTTCTTTGAGAATTCCTGGCTTCCTTTAAGACAGAGCTCTAATAGCACCTCTCCCAGGAGGGTCTTCTTGGTTCCCCTCTGCGGCTAATATCATCCATTCTAAAGTTACCTTCCATCTGTTCTGTATGTGTCTCTGATGTTCTGATGGACATGTTTCTTTCCCTCATTAGAATGTAAGTTCTTTGAGGGCAGCAGGAGTTATTTTTGCTTTTTTTTTTCCTGTGGCTTAGCACAGTGTCTGACAGAAATTAGGTACTTAAAATTGTTTTATATTGATTGATATATGTGATGAAATAGGGATAATGAATGTATACAAGAGTGAAAGAGAGCATAAGAACAGTGAGTGTGTGTGTATACACACATACATATGTTTGAACACTTTAGAGCTCAAAATCATATATAGAAAATTCACAGAAAAAGTGTGGGTTTCAAAATACAATATACACAAAATACATGTAGATATTTGTAGCCATCATTTGGAAAATAAGAAACGATTTCCTTTCAGTTACAGTTATTTTAAGATGTCCTTTGAAAGACTTGAGTAGATTTACAGCCTTAACTAACCTAAAATGTGTCTTGGGGGGAGGGAGGGTGTAATCCACCCAGACAAAACATTCTTAAAAACTAGGGATGCTTAAGAAGTGAATCTGAAATCCCTGACTCCTTAGCCATTTAAGCAAAAGGAAGCAGGGGATAAGACAAATAAAGCAACTAACAAAACTAATCAAAAGTGCCAAGATTTTAAGGTTTTTCAACCTACCCCCACTGACCCTTTTCCCCATATCCAGCAACAATAAAAAGAGATCAAGCAAAACCCACTTCTAGAAGTAGCCAGTGGAGATTTCAAGCTGAATTCTCAATCTTCCTTCAGCTTACTTTTCAAAAGCAGGTTGGGACTGCAGGTTATAACTTTCAAGAAACAGAAAAGCACACTTCTAATGGGTAGGTAAGTTTCTATTGTCCAGTGTTTGGAAAAGTAGAGTTTTGGGGCTCAGTTAGTTGTTAGTTATGGGCACTAGTAAAAAGGACACCCATTTCAAATGATCCACAGTGGATAATCCAAAAATCATTTCTATTTGGCTGTGGGAATAGGAGGGAGGAGAGATTGGCAGTAGATTTCCCCTGCTAATTGTTTGGCTCCCGGTGATACTAAAATTCGTTTCCAGTTCGCTCAGTGCACACCAGCTGATGTGTTGAAGATGAGGAGTACTAGTACGGTGACTTCTTTGACAGGGAAGGCAGTAGGGAATTAAACATTTGTTGTAGATAATCCAAAGTGGCTAAAACCACGTAGGCAATTAATTGGGAAATGTCCAAGTAGAGCTTATATACATCATCAAGCTTAATTCTGCTTTGCCTTGATGAGCATAAGATCTCTATGTTATTCTGCCCCTATTGTATAGCCCTCCCCCAAGTTGGGGAAATGGGACAATTACATCCTAAAACGTGAGGTCTGACTCCCTAGAGAGAAAGAAGAGGTTTAGACAAGTAGTCCCCAGAGTATTTCTAGACACTTAAAACCCACAGTAATAAAGTTATCAAAATCACCACTTTGGGGTTGGCAGCAAAGACTAAGATGGAAACATGCATGCGTTATTTTCTCTCTATGCCTTAAAAATAATTGCATCTACCCCTCAGAGACAGTAGAGATGGGAACAGTGTCCCTCGGGACTTAATCTCTTCACGCAAGGTTCTGAACGCCTGTGAAAATGGTTCTTTTAAACGATTATACATCATTACTGTCCTCAGTCATTCCTTTCACAACTCTCTCAGGTAATGTTAGGCCCCAGAGCAGTGCGTAAGTGCTCAGCAGCCCTTCCTGACATAGGTCAGGCAGGATTCACGCACCTAATAGAAAGATTAAAATAAAAGTTTAGCGGTGATTCCTATTTCTCCCTTCTCTTCTTCCCTGGGCCAGAAAGAAGGTTTTCTTTTGTTTTTCCTTTTGGTGTGGTGCGGTAAGGTGTGGTACAGTGTGATGTGCATGGGATGGGGGCGGGGGGAGAAGGCGGGGGCGGGAAGCGAGGCAGGAGGAATCCTTCAGCTCTACTCCCCAAGTAGATTCACGCTCGGAGCACTGTTCCTTTGAGCCCCGATCCAGGCTCAGCGATGGGCCCCCGAGGCCAAGGCACTGCAGGAAAAGGGAGGAGGAGGGGGCCGCTTCTCCAAGCTGTCCCAGCTCGCGCCAGTGAACTTTACAGTGTTGCTGGAGGTAGCAACGCCATCCTTCTCTGCGTGCCACCCCCTTACCCTCGCGCCCTGGAATCGCGGGGCTTCAGGGAGGTTGCGAAAGGAGGGTGCTTCCCTTCACCCCCAAGCCTAACCTCCTTGGGATTCCTACCCTTCCCCTCACAACTCTTCCCCTCCCAATATACTAATGAAGCTCAATCAGGGTTTAGCCCGGAGATAACTCACGTGGCCCGGCGGCCGCTCTGCTCTGCGATTGGCCCGCAGTAATTATAGGCACACTCCGGGGACTAAGGGGGGAAGGGGGAAGGGGGACTCTACCCCCGCCTGCATAAATTATGCAAATTATCCAGGGTGCAGCACGGGGCCGACCTGCTGCCTCTCTCCATTCATTCTCTCAGGCGGGGGTGGGGTGTGGGGGGGTGGGAGCGGGGAGCCTGGTGGGGAGGGGGGGAGTGGGAGAGCTGGAGGGGATGGGGGCACCTATTGTTTTTCAGGGTATATAAGGTGTCCTGAGGCCAGTCGTGTGCCACACTCAGTGCTCACACGAGCTGATCACGGGCGATATAGAAGCAGAGACAAGGCGGTCGCGTGGCCCCTCTTAGGCGGCCCAGCTCGGAAGTTTCCGGGAACTTTCAATTTCCTTCCCGTCTAGGGAACTTCTCTTAGGGGGAGGGGTCGGGCCGGGACTCCGAACTCCAAAAGTAAGTGGCCCCTGAAAAGAGCGCAGCTCCCACCACAGCTAAGGGGGGACCCCGCACTCCCTCCCTCACCCTCTCTCCTCCAAAAAGTAGATTACTCATTAACAACTTTTCTCCCTCTCCCTCTCTGTTTCCCTCCAGGAATGGCCTCTCTCGTGGACAGCAACCTCTCTGACTTCGAAAACAGCAGCGACCTGTCATGCTTTCTTACGGATGAGGAGGACAGCAGTGGGCTCCTGCAAGCCGCCTCCTCCGTGCAGCACTCCGAGCAGCGCCGGAGAGAAGGACGGAGGGAGGACGAGGAAGAAGAGGAGAAGGAGCGCAAGAGACGGCGAGGCCGTGGCCGGGTAAGGAGCGAGGCACTGCTGCATACTATCCGCAAGACCCGGCGGGTGAAGGCCAACGATCGCGAACGCAACCGCATGCACAACCTGAATGCGGCCCTGGACGAACTTCGAAGCGTTTTGCCCACCTTCCCAGATGATACCAAGCTCACCAAGATCGAGACCCTGCGCTTCGCTTACAACTACATCTGGGCCCTTGCCGAGACTCTGCGTCTTGCTGACCAGTGCTTGCAAGGGCCCCCCAAGGAGCTGCTCCTGCCCGCCTACCTCCACCCTGCCGACTCTCCCAGCTCGGCCAGCGATGGAGAATCTTGGCTCTCCAGCGCTTCCCCAACTGCAGCCTCCTCCTCTTCTTCGTTCTCCCCACCCTCCTCCTGCTGCTCCTCATCCCCTCTCTCTAACCCCAGCAGCCCCGCAGCCTCCGAGGACTTCGGCTACGGGAACCCTGACCCCCTTTTCTTCCCCGGCCTGCCCAAAGACTTAGTCCACGGCGCTCCCTGTTTCGTGCCCTACCGCTAGCCAGGCTTGTGGTGCGCCCACACACAGACTTCGTTCTGACGCGCGCGGGCACGTCACAAGTGACCTCGGGGAGGTCCTCTGAGCTCTAAAGGGGAGGAAGGGTGGAGGAAAAAGGTATGGGTGTATGTGGGTGGGTGGAGATGCCGCTTAAAGACTGGATCCTCCGCCTGCTCAGCTATCCTGGGAGAAGCACGGGTTGGAGTTCGGCCTCGGGGCTCTAAGTCACCTAGCCCCCTCCAGCCCCTAGCAGAGTCCTTCACATTGCGTCCTTCCCTTTTGCACTTTGTGAACTTCCCCAAGACTCCCTTCTTTGTGGCGCCGCTGAGCTGAGCCCCCACTGCCGGGGGAGTTAGCAAAGGGGCAGGTCAGCTGCTGAAGACGAGGTGAAAAGTCAATTTTACAATTTGTAGAACTCTAATGAAGAAAAACGAGCATGAAAATTTGGTTTGAACGGGCTGACAATACAATGAAAAGGCTTAAAAAGGAGAGACAAGGAGTGGGCTTCATGCATTATGGATCGTGACCTCCAGCACCGTCCTAGTGCTATAGAGAAGGGCTCAGCGCAGCAGACATGGGCTATTCAGCCGCGGCGCTCCGTAGGAGATTAATTTATTCAAGATGTTTCATTCATATGAAAATGTATTTTTGTACATAAAGAGTTTATTCTATTATTATGTATATGATCTGAAAGTTTACACTTTCTGTATTTCAGATGCTCTGTGTAAATAAAAAGTTTTTGTTTGTTTTTTCGATCTTAAGTTTCTTTGGTACTTCGATGACTCGAGCCTCTCGGTACTCCTAAGGCTGAGGAAGTATATCAACCTCTTGGGGAAGCTGCCACTCAAGGTTGGGGCGGGGGGAGAGACGAGGAGGGAGATAAGCCCTGTTCTAATAGTCCTTTATTCAAATTCTCACCCTCTCGTGTCATCAGACCATTAGAGAGTCTTTCTCTGGTCTCTCTAAAGTAAGGTTTAGTTTGAAGGGCGCTCAAAGATCGTTTTATCCAGCCTGGTGTATGGGGGCTGTGGTTCCCTTCAATCTTAGAGAAAACCATTACAAGCTTTACCAGCTCATTCACAATAAACCAATTAAGATTTTCTCTGGGGGAATTAGCTCTGGGTGTACCACTACCTGTAGAGGTGGGCTCTATAGGAAAGAAATTTCTTTTGAGTTGCGGAGCATCAGCTGGCTCAGGTTTTCAAAGAGAGAGGATTAAAGAATCAATAGAGTGTGGCCATTGGCTAGGAAGTGAAGAGTGACAGGTGTGGGACTCTGGGCAGGCTTGCCCTGGCTAGGCCACTCTCCCAACAGCCTATTTGAAAGGGGAAATTGATTTGTAAACAATACATTAGAATTGTTCTCTATTGAAGTTTCCTGGCTGAATACCCAGGTTGCCTTCAAACATCAGGCCATTGGAATATGAATCACTGGTCACACTAGGTAGGTGTAGGGCTGCTTGTGAATGGATGGGTGATTACATTTTCTCAGACACTGAGTGAAGGCTGCGCACCAGCCTGTCTGCCTAGGAAAAGGCTAAACTGAAACTCCAGATCAGTGCTCCAGGGTTGAATCTCTATGTTTGTTCAGTCAACTCCAAAGAAAACAACATTCTCACGGGGACTACAAAGGCTGAGGGGTCTTCATTTTCCGACAGTGAAATCAGTCATCCAAACAGTGGGACATTTTTTGGCTGTCTCTTGTTTATTTGTTGTTAGACAATTAGCTAACAAGGGGTATTAGTCGACAGGATCTTCTGTTTTTAATTTCAAAACTAGGGTAATTACAAGTGACACTTCTGGAAGCTCTGACATGCATGGGGTGCTTTCCAAGAAGGGTTAGAACAAAACTTCTCAGGCCTGGCCTCTTTGATTACACCAGGGGAGAATGGTGCAAGAAAATGGGCTAGGGAAAGTGACAAATCCAACACCACAGGAAAGAATGGGTGTTGAAAGTTGTCTAGAAACTGCCTTGAACAACTCTTCCTTTTAGATGTATGCTGCTGAACTCCTTTCTCATAAAAAACAGGTAAGTGATGAGCCCAGGTTACTAGGTGGTGCCTCAAGTAGCAGACTCGATAACCCTCCAGCTGCCTCAACTAGCAGAGGCCTCAGCTTCTAGGCTACACAAATGTACCTTTGGGGCAAAGGAGTGGGTAGTGTGGTGGGGTGGTTGATTGGGGATGCATTCAAACAGACAAAGAGAGCACAACAATGGAAGGGAAGACTTAAGACACTGACATCAGAATTCAGAAAGGAATTAATTCTCTGAAAACCTCTGAGGAAAAAATAATCAGTCCAAGGCTTTCTTTACCTCCTCTTTCCCTTCCATTCTCTTCCCCCCCCCCCCCTTCACTGAATTACATCTTTCCACTGGCTGCATTTGGCTTTATTTTTCTTGTAATAAAGACAAACCTGTTCGTGGGAAGATGGGATTTTCAGTTTTCCTGATGCATAAGGGCTCTTGGAAATGACTCACTTCAGTGTTTGGCTGGGGGGCTCCTTCTGTTTGCAGAGGAAAGAGTAAATCCTCTATTTGTGCCCTCACCAAGGGTGTCTGTTCAGCCCTGCTGTAGGTGCACGTGTCTGGGATAGAGGGTAAGAACACTGGGTTTTGTCCTCTTTTTTTTTTTTTTTAAAGCCCTCAGGAGACCCACCAGGAAACAAATCCCAAAGCTCTAGCTAGTATCCTGCAGCCAGTCCAGCGGCACAGGGTCTCAAGTCTTTGTCTCACACAGCTGTATGTAGCTGTAGGCAGCAGGCAGGGGCTTTAAAATAAGGAGAATCATCATTATTGCCTCCCAGACCAAGAAAAGCAAACCATATTCCCAACTCTATAACAATAACAGGCAAGAAAAGTCTTTAATGACATCGATCGCTAAGGGCTCACCAGGACTACTGCTGTTCCCCACTCTCTGCTTAATGCTATTCTTCTAGGGAAGCCCAGCACATGTCCTCTCGAAAAGGGGGGGAGGGCGGGGAGTAGTTTTCAAAAAGTAGAGAAAAGGTAGTTAAAATCCTTGTCCACACATCTGGTGTCATCTCTATACTATTGACCAGAAGAGACAAGATAAATAAGTGTTTATCTAGAATTTGCTGGCCAATAGACACTAACATAGATAACCTGCGGGGGCTACCAATGTTTAAAGAATAAGAAATGGATTTTTTTAAATTTAAGATTCAACCTATCCTGAACAGTCCCAGCATTACCATTAACTAGACTGTGATCTTGTCCTATTCTCTTGGCCTCAGTTTTCTTATTTACAAAATGAAGAGATTGGGCAAGATGATCTTGAGGGTTTCTTCTGGTTCTAAAATGCTCTGTTTTAGAAGATGATCTGTCACCGATCTAATTCAGTCAATATTTGTTAAGGTCCTACTCTACACAAAGCCCAGTCTGGGTGCTTAGAAAGATAGATGAGGAGTTTCCTTGTGTTTGGGCACATTTCTATGGCAAACAACCCTGTGAGTAAGTACTGGAAATGTTATTGATGTCATTTTACAGATGAAGGAACTAAGGCTCAGATTGGTCACAGTGAAAGTAAAGTCAGGAGACAGGATTTGAACCCTCAACACAGCCAATTCTCCTTCCACTACCATCTTATATCTCAGCAACATTTGCCCGAATCTTTGGTAGTCACATGTTTACTGTTCAATAAACCTAATTTCTGTCAGTTTTCACCTATAGGTGTTCCTTCCCCAACTAAGCAGTGAGCTCACCAAAGACATAAACTTGTGTCCTCCATAATATCTACCACAGTGACATGCACGTTGTAGATGCTCAATAAATATTTGCTGATTAACGGCCGTCATTATGTTGTTTTATAGACGTTACCATTATGTTATATTATAGACGTAGACATAGGTAATTGGGCTGCCCAATGGTACCCTAACCCCAGTAAATCGTTTTCTGAATTGAATCCAAGCTATCAGCTTGCTTTTCTATAATTTGACCCTTACAAAGTAGAGGTAGGGGGATCCCATTTAATCTGAGATCCCCAGAGTTTACAAAGGACTGAGGAATTCCTCTCATTAAACTCCCTTCCCAATGTATGAATATCCTTTTCACCATCCCTTGTTAGGAACAACCTTCCTCTGCTTGAACCCCTTAGGGACAGTGAGCTTACTATCTCATGGAACTGTCTGTTACATTGTAGAAATACTCTGGTTATTAGAAAGTTCTTTTTTCTGTTGAGCCTAAATCTGACACTCCATAACTTCCATCTATTGATCCTTGTTCTCTCCTTTGTTAACTAAGAGAAATGTTTGTTCTCTATTGAAAGTCCTTCTAATATTTGAAGGTAGCTTTCGGAACCCAACAAGTTTTTCTTCTTCAAGCAAAGAATCTCCAGGTCTTTCAAATGATCTTAATATGCTGTAATTTTGAGTCCTCTGGTCACCCTGTTCCAACCTTACTCTAAGTTATCAATCTCTCTCTTAGATGTGGCCCCAAAATTGATCTAAATCAGTGGTTCTGAACCTTCCAAATGCCACGATCCCTTAATACAGTTCCTCATGTTGTGGTGACTCGCAATCATAAAATTATTTTCATTGCTACTTCATAACTGTAATTTTGCTACTGTTATGAATCGTAATGTAAATATCTGATATGCAGGATGCATTTTCATTGTTACAAATTGAACATAACCAACAGGTTGAGAACCGCTGATCTAAATAAAGATCTCTGTGGGACTATTACCTCCCTTACTATGAATATGAGACTTTTATTAATTTCAGTCTCCAAAATCACTTTTTATGTTAAGATTTTAATCAGTTAAAACCCCTGAGTGTTTTTTTTTCTATGCAAAAGTCAAATTTATTTTCTTCTTCTTAAACGGTCATTTTTCTAAAATTTAGGAACAGAACTTTACATTTTTCCTTCTTACATTTTATGGGATAACTTTTTGGAATAAAGACAAAGTGAAATACAATTATAAGGACTGTGTATTCCCCTCTATTTCCATTCTCCCCTACCAAAAAACAGAAATATTTATACAGGTTTATGAAAAAAAATAAATAGGGCCAAGTGACATCATTATATACAAAAACCAAAGAAAGAAAGAAAAGGTTTTTTTTCAGTAAGAGAACTTCCCATCTCTATTCTCTGAAAACAAGCTCATCAACATTCTGAAAAGAGCATAAATTGGGGAAATAGAGCTGCATATTACAAAAATAGCCCAAAGTTAGCCATAGAGTAAAAAGGCAGACTAGATACATATTCACAGATCAATCTGGAGTCAGAGGATATGATTTTTTTTTTTAATTCTTCTCTTGACATACTATCTGTGTAACCTTGGGCAAATCTAATTTTTCTTGGCCAGTTTCCTCATTTTGAAAATGAGTGTTGACCGTGAGAACTTCTCAGGTTCCTTCCAGTTCTAAATCTATGATTCTATTATTGTATCTGAGTGATAAATTTGGAGTCAAGAGATTTGGGTTTGAATTCTAGCTCTGTCACTTGCTACTTATATGACCCTGAGGAAGTTACTTTTCTCTCTATGACTCAGATTCCTCGTTTTCAAAATGAGGGGATTAGACTCCATGATCTTCAGTCATACAAGTAATCAATCAATGAACATTTATTTATGAAGCACTTACTATTTGCCAGGAAACCCAGGAATATAAATATAAAAACAAGACAATCCTTGTCTTCAAGGAGCTTAAGATCTACTGGAGGTATAAGAACATATGAGAGAGGAGAGAAGTGACAGTAAATTGTCTTTCCCCTTCTAGTAGCAATATTGATTCTATTATTATTACTTGAGCAAGAGGTGAGAAGTAGACCTAGGAGAGAAGAGAGAAAGAGAGAAAGTGGCAATAGGTCAATTGACAAGATACCTTTGATAGCTAAGCCCTGGTATCTTAGTGTCCTTGTGTATGACTGGAAGGTCAAGCATGGCCTAGAGGTCTGGAACTAGATAAATCTAGGAAGCTGAAGGGAAGACTGACTCACCTACTCTCCAATCCAGGCAACTCTGACCTAGGGTAAATCCCAAAGTTGAGTGAATCAAAACGATCCTGGTGACCTCTCTGTCTCATGCAGCCTTGAAGAGTGCACACACACACACACACACACACACACACACACACACACACACTATACACACACATTCTCTCTCTCTCTCTCTCTCTCTCTCTCTCTCTCTCTCTCTCTCTCTCTCTCTCTCTTTCTCTCTCTTTCTCCTACAACTTCTTAATTCATCATCAGCCTGATCCTTAACCTGTAGATTAGAAGCAAAAGTGGCCTCATCATTTGAGCCTGTCAAGATTTTTTTTTTTGGCTTCCTATTCTATTGTCCAACATCTTAGCTAATCCTTCTAGCTTCATGTTATCTACATATCTGCTAAACATGTCATCTATGCTTTCATTAAAATCTAAATAAGGTCCAAAGGAAAGTTGAACAAAGTTAACTCTATAGAATTCTCTCAGTCTAGGTGGGAGAAAGTCTGTTTAACTCAGGAAAATTCTATTTTCAATCATTAATTTTTGGTCAGCCCAGACTGACTGCCCAATAGGTTCAAGTCCTAGGGCAGTGGTTCTCAACCTTCCTAATGCCACGACCCTTTAATACTCATATATGGGTGTATCTGCACGTGGAGCAGTGTCTCGGTTCCTAAGACCATTGGAAATATGTGTTTTCTGATG
This sequence comes from Pseudochirops corinnae, assembly GCA_028646515.1. Classification (NCBI taxonomy): domain Eukaryota; kingdom Metazoa; phylum Chordata; class Mammalia; order Diprotodontia; family Pseudocheiridae; genus Pseudochirops; species Pseudochirops corinnae. The sequence continues at coordinate 17,486,890 of CM053589.1, forward strand.
GTCTTAGGCAGCCCCTGTGACCCCTGTGAAAGGGTCATTCGACCCCCAAAGGGGTCACAACCCACAAGTTGAGAACCACTGTCCTAGGGCCTCATTTAGTTGAGAAACCAAGGGGAAGAGGAAAACAGAACTAATATTCTCCCTTAGAAGGAAAACAACAGTGTATAGGAGACTGAAAATCAGGGACAGAAGTATCCCTAGGACCTAGGACTTCCTCTCCTCTCAACATGAGGGAAAATATCACCCCTGATTGAAATTAAGAAAGGGAGGCACAGGAGGAGCATGCTGAACCCATATCCAACAGATTATTAAATTTTCAGTGTCAATATTGACACTGAAGAAATTGGCAAAAGCTATGAACAAGGGCTTGGTATATTGGTTTATTGATTGTCTAGATGCCAGAAAGCAAGAGAGAAAATGTAGTGACTCAGATGGAATTTTAAAGTGTGTCAACTGTATAATATCATACACCTCTGACAGATACTGTAAAATTCCTACCAAAAAAAAAATCTTTGCTAAGATTGAAAAGGGAGGGGGACAGAGCCAAGATGGTGGAGTAGAAGCAGGAAATTTCATTAGCTCTGGCCACAACAATCACCAATACCTGTAAAATATGACTCTAAATAAACTTTAGAGCCACAGAACCCACAAAGTGACAGAGAGAAACAAATCTCTCTCTGAAGGCAGCCTGGCAAGCTGAGAGGAAGGATCAATCTCATGGAGCTGGAGCCAAGCCCAGTCCCACATGAGCTGCACCAAGCCCAGGGTAGCCCCAACCTGTGGCCCAGACCAGCAGGACCAGACTTCAGGAGAGCAAAACACCAGTAGCTATGATGATTTCCATACTTCTCAACCCAAAAATACCAAGGAGAAAGTAAAAGGTCAGTGGAGAACTCTGTTGGAACTGGGTGACAAAAGAGCATGGTCTGGCCCCTGCCCCCAGGGTAAGAGGTGAAGGAGGCACTGCAGCCGCAGCAGCTGCCATGTGTGGCTGCCTCCTGAAATTCTGGCCTCCAGATCATAGGGGAACCAAGCAACCATTCAATGAGTAATAGCTCTTGCTTTGACCTGCTTGGATCTGGATCAGTCATTGGTGGTGGTCTTGGGGTGTGTGGCCAGTACCCCAGAGCATGTGGTGGATGCAGAGAGGGCACCCTCCTCAGACCTCTGACAGCATTTGGCAACCCAGTGATTTGGGACAAAGCTCTCCACTCTGGAAGCAGAGTTCTACCATGGCAAAGAGCTCAAAAGTAAAGTAATTGGCTGACAAGATGAGCAAACAGAGGAAGCACAATCAGACCAAAGAATCCTTTCTGGGGGACAAAAAGCATCAAAACATGGAACCAGAAGAAGTCAACAAAGGCAAAACTCCTGCATCAAAAGCTTCCAAGAAAAATATGAGCTGGTTACAAACCATGGAGGAGCTCAAGAAGGATTTTGAAAATCAAGTAAGACAAGTGAAGGAAAAATTGGGAAGAGAAATGAGAATGATACAAGAAAATCATGAAAAGCACATCAACAGCCTGCTAAAGGAGAACTAAAAATACACTGAAGAAAAAAAATAACACCTTAAAAAAAGACTAACTCAAATGGCAAAAGAGGTCCAAAAAGCGAATGAGGAGAAGAATGCCTTAAAAACCCAAATTGTCCAGATGGAAAAGAAATTTCAAAAACTCAATGAAGAGAATAATTCCTTCCAAATTAGATTGGAGCAAATGGAAGCTAACGACTTTATGAGAAATCAAGAATCTATAAAATAGATCCAAACAAATGAAAAAATACAAGGCAATGTGAAATATCTCATTGGAATAACCACTAATCTGGAAAACAGATCCAGGAGAGATAATTTTAAAATTATTGGACTACTTGAAAGTCATTATCAAATAAAAAGCCTGGAAATCATCTTTCAAGAAATTCTTAAAGAAAATTGACCTGATACTCTAGAACAAGAGGGCAAAAGAGAAATTGAAAGAATTCACCAATCACCTCTTGAAAAAGATCCCAAAAAGAAAACACCTAGGAATATCATAGCCAAATTCCAGAGTTCCCAGGTCAAGGAGAAAATATTATAAGTGGCCAGGAAGGAACAATTTGAATATTGTGGAAACACCATCAGGATAACACAAGACCTAGCAGCTTGTACATTAAGGGATCAAAGGACTTGGAATATGATATTCCAGAGGTCAAAGGAGCTAGAATTAAAACCAAGAATCACCTAGCCAGCAAAACTGAGTATAATGCTTCAGGGGAAAATATGGTCATTCAATGAAATAGTGCACTTTCAAGCATTCTTGATGAAAAACCAGAACTGAACAGAAAATTTGATTTTCAAATACAAGAAGCAAGAGAAGCATGAAAAGGTAAATAGGAAAAGGAAATCATAAGGAACTTATTAAAGTTGAACTAGGTACATTCCAACATGGAAAAATGATCATTGTAACTCATGAGACTTCTCAGTATGAGGATAGTTTAAGGGTATATGTGTATGTTTGTGTGTGTGTATGTATATATATATGTGTGTGTGTATATATATGTATATGTATATATATATATATATATGTTTAAACAGGAGGGTATATGTGTGCATAAATACATATGTGAGTGTGTGTATATATGTGTATGTGTATACATAGACAGGCACAAGATCAGTTAAATAGGAAGGGATGATATCTAAAAAATAAAATTAAGATGTGAGAGAGGAATACAATGAGAGAAGGAGATAGGGAGAGATAGAACAGGGTAAATTATCTCCTATAAAAGAGGCAAGAGAAAACTGTTACAATGGAGGGGAAAAGCAGGAAGGTGAAAGAGAATGGGACAACCTTACTCTCATTGAATTTGGCTTAAGGAGGGAATAACATACACACTCAGTTGGGTATCTTACCCTACAGGAAAGTAGGGGGGAAGGGGATAAGAGGGGGGATGATGGAAGGGAGGGCAGATTGGGGGAGAGGGTGATTAGAAGCAAACACTTTTGAAAAGGGACAGGGTCAAAGTAGAAAATTGAATAAGTGGAGGAGTGGGATAGGATGGAGGGAAATATAGTTAGTCTTTCACAATATATCTACAATGGAAACATTTTGTGTAACTACATATGTACAACCTATATTGAATTGCTTATCTTCCCAGTGGGGTTGGGTGAGGAGGGAAGAAGAGAAAGAATCTGGAAATCAAAGTTTTAAAAACAAATGTTAAAAAAAATTGTTTTTTACATGCAACTGGGAAATAAGACATACAGGCACTGGGGTATAGAAATCCATCTTGCCCTACTAGAAAGTTAGAGAGGGAATGGGGAAGAATATGAGAAAGCAGATTGGGGGAAGGGGTATTCAGTAGGCTTGTTATTTTGGGGTGGGGGGTAGGGGAAAGACAGAGAGAAAATTTGTAACCCAAAATCTTGTGGAAATGAATGTTGAAAACTAAAAGTAAATAATAATTTTTAAAAAGATTGAAAAGGGAGGGTTATAAATCACTAGAACCTGTAATATGCTACTGTATTTCTTAGTCATTTTCATCCCTCTGATTCTACAATTTCTCATCTATAAAATGGGTACAATCTCAAGGGGAGTTTTAACTGAAAGTACTTTTTTAACCATAAAGCACCATATAACAGCAAGCTTGCAGGGTTATTTTAAAAATGATTGAACAACTTCCAAGAAATCTCTGACTATCCTCATATAATATAGATCAAACATTTACTTTGTAATCATTTATTCTAAAATGATTCCCCCACATAATATTAACCCCAAACAAATGTTATTATGCAACAAAATGATTAATACGTTTTAACTGTAAATCGTTTCCCACGCCTGGTACCTTGAACTGCCATGCAGTGTGGTTCAAATTTGCAGGCTAATCAGTAATTAAGAGTCTAACAATAAGGACCTGTTGTTTGGCCCAGTGGTCTGAGCCACTGAATCTACCCACTTTCCACTAAGGAGCACATCAGGTTGAGTCTATGTATTCAGTTGCTGCATTCAGTCCTGGGGGGGAGTCTGACTACCTAGAAGAATTCTCATATTCTTTGGCTCATTATGTCCCCCAACTCAATTCCCAAGGAAAAATTACAAAAGATTTAGGTGTGGTTCATGTCTAGGATGTCAACAAAAGGGTGAGTGGAAAGATACATTAATGAGTCAGGCATGAGACAGTAACTCTTCTGGACACAATACACGCTAAATACAGATGACTAGAATGCACATTTGACAGAAACAAACTTAAGTAGTAGTAATAGATCTCAGCAAGGTGATACTTAAATTTTATAGAGATCAGTGGTTCTCAACCTGCTTAATGCCACGACCCTTTAATATAGCGCCTCATGTTGCGGTGACCTCCAACCATAAAATTATTTTTGTTGCTACTTCATAACTGTAATTTTGCTACTGTTATGAATCTATCTGATATGCAGGATGGATTTTCATTGTTACAAATTGAACATAACCCACAGGTTGAGAACTGCTGATATAGATATTCCTCAAGTCTCCCTTGTTGTTAAGGAATTTAAAAGAAACTACAGCACACATAAAAATGAAAGTACTAATTACCTTAGAAAATTCATACCGCTAAATGAGAATCTCTGAGTCTTTTCCTACTGGTATCTTATCTTACCTGATGTATGCACGCACCTTCTTGTCTCTCTCCTCTACCCCTCACCAAGAAAAAAGCAGAGCTATTGTCACAAAAAATAAAGTAACTGACACAAGATTTAAAGAGTGCATTACATGTAAATCACTTCTTTTTTACACCACGACCCTGTAAGCTAGGGGTTATTGTTGTCCAAGTTTTACAAGTGAAGAAAAAAGATGAAAGAAGTCTAAGTGACTTGGTCAAGTTCACATAGCTGGTGAGTGCAATTTCAGTCCGGTTCTTTTTGACAGTTCCAGCTATATCTTTATTTATCTATCTAAGTATCTATCTGTCTAAATCACGCTGCCTTTATGTACTAGTATAGGCTTGGGATTTAACCTATTTACATTTAGAGATACAGTAGTGTTTTCTTCCATTAAATATGTATGTATATACATGTTCATGTACATGTTATTTTTATCTTTGAATCACAATCATTTCTGGATATAGAACATACACCCTCCAAAAGAAACCCTCCTTCATAACAAAGAAAAACAACTGAGCAAAAATCACCTATACAGCAACAGTAATTAGCAATGTATTAAACATTTTCCCCTAGTATTCCCCCCCATACACCCCTACCCCACTCTCAGTCATTAGGAGGTAAGTACATTTCACTATCTCTTCCTCTTCAGGACTATCCCTGGCTTTTCAGTTATACAGAACTCAGCTTAAAAATCTCTCTCTCTCTCTCTCTCTCTCTCTCTCTCTCTCTCTCTCTCTCTCTCTCTCTCTCACACACACACACACACACACACACACACACACACACACACACACACAAATCTAACTATGCTGTTTTCAGATATGATTTCTTTAAGCATGGTTATTCAGATTTTCCTTTTCATGATTTTTTGGAAGACTTATAATCCTTAGATTCCCATTTTCCATATTATTTTCAAGTTCAGCATTCTTATTTTGCAGAATTCTGAAGTGTTCTTCCAATCTTGTCATCTTTTGATTCTATTCAGTTGATTTTTCTACTGAGTTTACATTTTTGCATTACGACACCATTATCTTCTTTTCTGAAAAATCTGCTCTTTGGGAAAGTTTATCTTCTGTTCTAAAATTTCTAGTCACTTATAAACTTATTTCTTTCTTCCTTAAGGGCTCTAATTTTTCTCTTTATTTCTTAAGAATTTCCATTTAATTTTTAAACTGAGATTCTGAATCATTCTAGAAGTTCTTAGGTCATTCCATTGTAATGGAGGGCAGGGGAGGAATTTGTTACAATTCCTTCGTCTTCCTCAGGGTACTTTTGATTCCCTTATCTTTGTTTCAAATTGATTATTCATGAAAATGGCTCTTTTTCATTGAATGTTTGTTTCTTTTCAGTCATTCATTATCTGTCTTTATCAGTTACTCTCCTTTTTTTCTATGATTTCCTTGCTGTTTCTTTATGATTTATATTTAATGTTCTTGCTGTAAATGTGATTTTTAAGCCTCAAATCCTTACCCTTCAGTAGGCCAAGCACCGCTCTTCATCCATCCTATCCTCCCAAATCCACCCCAAGCACTTGCCTACTGTTCTTTGTTCTCTTAGCTTTAAGGATAAGGGTAACCTGTTGGGATAGACTGAGAGGATGCTAGAGTGGGACCTGTTTTTCACCTCTCCCAGTCAACTCCTCTGCAATCTAACCTGTTCTCTGCAATTAATTTCCTTCAGTGTCTAGGCTGACCCTGGAGGAAACAAAGGGAGCTGATTATGAGGGGGTTGAGAGAAGGTTGAGAACTGGGCAAATTTAGCCTGGAGAAGAGAAGACTCAAGAGGGACATAATTGTTATCTTCAAGAATTTGAAGAGCTGCCATATGGGAAAGGGATTAGAATTGTTCTGTTTGGCCCCAAAGGCCAGAATCAGGAGTGGTGGATGGAAGCTGCCAAGGGGTAAATTTAAGCTAGATGTCAGGAAAAAATTCCTAATAATTAAAGGCCTCCAAAAGTGGAATGGCCTGCCTCAAGAGGCAGTGTAGTCATCCCTTTTATTGAATGACTTCAGGCAAAGGTTGCATGAACTCTTGTCAAGCATGTTACAGTGGGTATTCCTTTCCTATTAGGATGGACTAATCGGCCAACGAGATCCCTTCACTCTTATATCCTGATGAATGCAAAATCTACTTCTCCATCTTTCTATCTCTCCTGCTGGCTGTCTGTTTCCTCCTGTACAGTATTAAGACATGTAGCCAGTCCCCCAACCTCACTGCTTTTGAGCCCTTCCTTTCTCTCTTCTCCTCTCCCACAGATTCCACACTCCTCTATAGCCAACTCATAGGATGATAAATTTAATGGTGGTAGGGATATTAATTATATCATATCATATCATATTATATTATGTTATATTGTATTATATTTATTATATTATATTGTATTTATTATATCATGTCATATCATATCATATCATATCATATCATATCATATCATATATTATATTATATTATATTATATTATATTATATTATATTATATTGTATTGTATACTATAGAGGGAGAAACTAGGCCCAGAGAGGTTAAGCAACTTACATAGGGTCATAGAGTTGGGAAATATCTGAGGTGAGATTCAAACCAAAGTCTTTCTGACTCCTTGACTACTGTTCTATCTACTAGATCACTCTGTCTCTCAACTCCTTTCCTTCACCCTCAAGCCTCAGGGTTAATCTGATTCACAGTACCTCAACCTATCCAGGCTGTGGGTCCTCCTCAGTCCATAACCATGGGATTAACTCCAAAAGCCAACATCTAAAACTAAGATGGCCTAACAGGATACAGTGTCACCCTACCACTGGCCTTCAGATATAAAAACATCAGAATTGATATTCTGACAAACTGGTCTTCAGTTCGGGGTTGTTTTTTGTTTTTTTCTTTTTCCCCCTAATAAGAATTACATTGCTGGGGTGGCTAGATGGCACAGTGAATAGAGCACCAGCCCTGGAGTCAGGAGGACCTGAGTTTAAATCCTCAGACACTTAACACTTACTAGCCATGTGACCTTGGGCAAGTCACTTAACCTCAATTACCCTGCCTTCCTCCCTCCGAAAAGAAAAAAAATAGAATTATATCGTCATATGGTCTTTTAATTTTCCTCTTTTTGTAACTTTTTTTTGTAACTTTATTTTGAAAAGTTTTGTCACTTATATAGAGTGGAGGCATAGCTGTGCTTTTGCTCTGCTACCTTCCAAGCTTTTATTTGCTATCCAAAATACTTTTCATATGTAACTTGGTTCTCCAATGTTGTCAGTTTCTTTAAGAGAAAAAAATGAATGTTTCAGAAAAAGCAGGTTGTGCTGATAGTTTGAAGTGACAGAAACTGAGTGATTGGTATTTACAAAAATATAAATTGCCCAGATTAATAGAACAGAAAAATAGGATATTTAAGTAACTTTATTTTAGGAAAAGAAATAGAATAGTCCATAAATGAGCTCCGTAAGGGTGAAAAAACTAAAACAAAACCACAGGACCCGATGGTTTACAAGAAAATTCTGCCAAGCATTTGAAGGACAATAAATTCAAAGACTGCATAAACAATTTTTTTTTTAAATAGGTAAAGAAGAAATCTTACAAAACCCCTTCTATGGAACAAATACAATCTTGGTACCTAAACCAGGGAGAGTAAAAAACAGAAAAAGATAACTATGAACAAATTTTTCTAATGAATATTGAAGGCAAAATTTTTAAACAAAATACCAGCAAAGAGATTATAGCAATATATCACAAAGGTTATACACTGTGATCAGGCCTGTTTTATCCAAGGGATGCAGGGATACTTCAATATTAAGAAAACTTTACACATAGTTGACTATATTAACAAGAAAAAAAATCATATGATCATCTTAACAGATAAAGAAAAAGCTTTTAACAAAATACAATACTCATTCCTGTTTAAAAAACAAAATCACTAGAAAGTACAGGAATAAACTGAGCTTTCCTTAAAATGATGAGCACTATCTATCTAAAACATTATCTGCCATGAGGATAAGCTAGATGCCTTTCCAATAAGATCAAGAATGAAATAAGGATGTGCATCACCATCATTACTATTCAATATTGTAGTAGAAAGGCTAGCAATAAGATAACAAGGTGATATTGAACCAATAAGCATAGGCAATAAGAAAATCACTATTTGAAGATAGTAAGATGGCTTCTCTAGGGAACCCTAGAGTTAACTAAAAAAAAACTTCGAAACCATTAAAAACTTCAACAAAGTAACAAGATATAAAATAAATCATCAATATTTCTGTATATACCAACAAAGGAAGAGATATATATCAACTGTATATACTGCACATACCAACCAGCAGGAAGAGATAGAAAAAGAAATCTCATTTAAAAGAAATACACAAATTATAAAATATTTGAGAATATACCTGCCAAGACTTATACGGGAACTATATGAACAAAATTACAAAATGTTCTTTACACAAATAAAGACAAATCTAAATAATTGGAAGAATATTAATTGCTCAAGGTTAGACTGAGACAATATAATAAAAATGACAATACTAGCTAAATTAGTTCATTTGTTCCATCCAATATTGATCAAACTACTGAAGAATTACTTTATAGAGCTAGAAAAAAATCATGAAGAAATTCATCTGGAGGAACAAAATCAAGAATATGAAAGGAATCAATGAAAAAAAGTAGGAAGGAAGGGGATCTGGGAGAACCATGTCTCAAACTACATTACAAAGCTGTAATAGTCAAAACAATTTGGAAGAAATAGAAAGATTGATTAGTGGAACAATATATAGAAACAATTGAGTACAGTAACATAGAATTTGATAAGCCTAAAGATCTCAGCTATTTCAGCAAGAACTCACTATTTGACAAAAACTATTGGAAAAGCTAGAAAGCAGTCTGGCAAAAAACAGACATAGACCAATATCCCATAATGTATACCAAGTTAAGCTCAAAATGAGTATATGATTTAGACATAAAGGGCGATATGATAAGCAAGTTAATGAAGCAGAGAAGAAAGTACTTTTCAAATCTATGACTGTGGGAAGAGCTCATGATCAAAAAAAGAGATACAGAAGGGGTGGCTAGGTGGTGCAGTGAATAGAGCACCAGTCCTGAACTCAGTCAAAAAGACCTGAGTTCAAATCCGAACTCAGACACTTAACACAAAAACTAGCTGTGTGACCTTGGGCAAATCACTTAAGCCCAATTGCCCTACCTTCTCCCCTCCAAAAAGCAAGAGAGAGAGAGAGAGAGAGAGAGAGAGAGAGAGAGAAATTCACAAGAAATAAAATGAATAATTTTGATTACATAAAATTGAAACATTTTTGCACAAACAGAACTAATGCAGTTAAAATTTTTAAAAAGCAGGAAAACTACAGAAAAATCTTTGTAGCAAGTTTTTCTGATGGAGATCTCATTTCTGAAATATATAGGGAACTGAGTGAAATTTACAAGAATAAGAGTCATTCTCCAATTGATAAATGGTCAAAAGATATGAATAGGTAATTTTCAGAGGAAAAAATCCAATGAAAAAAATGCTCTAAATTACTACTAATTTGATAAGTGAAAATTAGAACAACTCTGAGGTACTACCACAGACCTATCAGATTAGTTAAGATTGTCAAAAAAGAGAAAATGACAGATGCTGGAGGGGATGTGGAAAAATAGGTGTACTAATGCATCATGGGTGGAACTGTAAACTAGTGCAACAAGTCTAAAAAGCAATTAAGAACTATGTCCCCAAAGCTATTAAACCAGTTTACCCAATGGTATGACTAGTCATACTACTACTATACTCCAAAGACATCAGAGGAAGAGTAAAAGGCCTCTGCATACAAAAGAATATTTATTGACAATAGTTTTTATGGTAGCAAAGGATTGGAAACTCAGGGGTTACCCATCAATTGAGGAATGGCTGAGTAAGTCATGGTACATGAATGTGATAAAATACTATTGTGCTATCAGAAATTATGAAGAAGATGGCTTCAGACAAACCTGAGAAGACATCTATGAACTGAAGCAAACAGAAATGGGCAGGACCAGAGAGCAATTTGTACAGTAACCTCAGTATTGTAAAGATAATCAATTCTGAAAGATTTAGTAACTCTGATCAACACAATAATCATCCACAATTCCAAAGGACCACCAGATAGAGAACTGGTGGACTCAGAATGCAGATTGAAGCTTTTTTTTTTCCTATTTCTTGCTTTTTTTCTTGTTTTTACCCTTGGGAAAAAATATGAAATGTGAAAATTTGTTTTACATACTTATTCATATTTGCAGTGATTTTATTTGTACTGTATTCTCAATGGGTGAGGGAGAGGAAACAAGGAGAGACAGAGTTTGGAACTGAAAATAAAATAAATTTTTCAAATTTAAAAAAATTTTGTCAGAAATAAACTGAATGGTGAAGGATTGTGTTCCCATAAGTAATAAGAAGTCAACTACCATTATAGTGAAGATTTGAGGGGACTTTGGCTCTGATCTTCCCCAGAACCAAAATGCCATACATAATAATCTATGTCTTTACTATTGATTTATATGTTAATAAAGCATATATTTAGCAATTTAAATGTTTATTTTATCCTAGCTTAATGTATATCACTATATAGAAAAACTAGAAATTACTACAGCTACCATAAATCATACTATAATTGTAATAGTTATTATTAAAATAGCTAACATTTATATAGTGCTTTTAAAGTTAAAAAAGAATTTACAAATATTATTTACTTTTATCTTCACAAACTCTCTGGGAGGTAAGTGCAATTATTATCTCCATATTACAGATGAGGAAACTGAGGTTAAATGACTTTCCCAGGATCACAGAGTGGTTAGTATCTGATGCCAAATTTGAACTCAGCTCTTCCTGACTCTAGACTCAATGTTCTATCTACTTACTTTAGCACCCAGGAGGGGGGCTTGAGCTAATTAATTAATTACTTTAAAAGAATTTATATTTGTGTCAATGGAAATGAAGTATCCAATATTCCTCAGTATTTCTGTAGAATACAGGATAATAAGATTTAAGGTGGTGATGATCAAAGTGTCACTGAAGAAAATGAGACTCCAAGACTGACCTGAGTGACATATCTAGTAAGAGTTTAAAGTGGGATTTGAGTCCCTATCTGCCTGATTCTAAGTCCAGCATTCTTCCTACTCCGCTATAAATGATTTATAAGCAATATTATTGAGGTCTTCTGTGAGCAAGGTCCTGTGCTCAATAAGCCCTGTAGCAGATACAAAGATGACTAACACACCATCTGTCCCTGCCCTTGGGGAGATAAGGCATGAGCACATAAAAAGATAAATTCTATCACCAAGGTCATGCTTAAATGAGTGGTACTTGCAGCCTCAGTTGATTCCTACACATCTGACTTGTTCTAATGCTTTCTTCACAGGCTTATAGGCCTGGAAAAAAAATAAAAAACAACCCAGCAGTAGATTCTTCACCGGGACTTTACCTCTGATGTTGCCCAGAAAAGAGAACATTCTCTGTGATGTTCACCGAAAAGAAAAAGAAAAAAATCACACCCCCCAAGGAGAGACAATTTAAAAGCCTTGAATAAATACAAAAAAAAAATAAAAAAGAGGATAGGATTAGCCCCTCATAGATTTAGAGCTGTATATTTAGACGTTGAAGGCCATCTAGTCTAACTCCTTCATTTTACACATGAGGAAACTGAGACTCAGAGAGAGCTTAATTGATTTGTCCAAGGTCACACAGGTAGTGACACAAGCAACATAAGTAAGTAAGTAAGCCCAGGTTCTCTAATTTCAAATCCAATGCTCTTTCTCTCCTACCATGATGGATTTAGGAATCCTGTCCTTAGGCTCTCCCTGATCCCCACCCTCAGAGAGCTAACGTGCAAGCCACAAAACTTCTAACGGAAGAGTCTTGTCTTAGAGCCAAGAAGTCTCCCATTTGAATGCTGCTTCTAACGTTAACTAGCTGTGTGACCCTAGCTGAATGACTCGTCCTCCCTGAGCTTCATTTTCCTCATCAACGAAATGGTGTTATTTGGTGCATCTGTTAACAGGTGTGGCTCCCAGGACTGTTGAGCTTTAGAAATGTGAATTAGTATAAATTTGATGATGGTGATGACTCTAAGGCAAAGTAAGATCTTCCCTACCTCTTGGAGATTAAGCATGAATAGCAGGAATTCATAAATTAATATTTGAATATTGAATATAAATAATTAATATGAATAAATTAATTTGTGAATAGTAGGGATTTAAATATATTTTTGTTAAATTGAATAAATGCAAGAGGTAAACAACCTGACACAGAAGAAAGACCATTAGCTCTGGAGTCAGAAGATCTGGGATCTAATATTTTCTCTGACTTCTGTGTGACCTTGGACAAGTCACTACACTGTTCTCTTATTTGTAAAATGAGAAGGTTGGACTTTGTGACTTCCAAACTCCTCATTTCTGACCATCTTATAGAATAGTTTAGAAGTAAAAGAACGCTAAACAGCATAGCGGATTAGGCACTAGATTAAAATTCTTCTTAAGATTTACTAGCTGTGTGACCCTCTCCAAGTCATTTCATGTTTCTTTGTCTTAATTTCCCCTTGTATTGATATGCAGAGCTTAAAATCAATGGCTTCTAAGGTTCCTTCCAGCTTTAAATCCGTGATCCTTATGATTTAGATGAAAAAGCAGTTCAAGTGAGATTTTAAAGTAGTTATTTTGTTGTTGTATTTCACTATTATCAAACAACCAGTAAATACCTACCATTTTGAGGGCACTGTTGTAGGACTTCGGCCTTCTTTTGAATTTCTCTTGGTTCTAGTACACCTAGCGACTCTTAATAAATATTTGCTGTGTCCACAGATACACAGGAATCTACTTTCTTCCTCATACCCATTCTGTTCTTTTAAATACATTGTTTCCACCTTGGGAAAGTTTTTTGTTTTTGCAAAAATCACAGAGAATATAGCATTTTAAGTGCTTTCTTTCCAAGAAACATCAAATACAGACGTAGTAAAGAATGTAACTAGGTCTTGACCAATAAGCAGATAGGAAGAAAGAACTGCATTTCCTAGAGGTGTTTTGTTTTTTTTTTTAATCTAAGATTAATGGCTTAGGACCAGTTTTTTAAAAATTGTAATTAGTTGATCAGGTAAATGTTACATAGGTAGCCAGAATCTAATGTGAGGAGGTATATATTGAAATGAAACTGGGGGGTTTTAAAAAATGTTTCTTTGAGACTGGATAAATGATTTCAGTCTGCACGGGTTTATAAAGAAAAAGGCTTCTATTGAGACGACTGGAAAGCCTTAGGAGGACAAAAGTAGGTGTTCCCAGATGATTAGGGGCTACATAATGCCATTGTTGTGCACACGGGACTCTCATTGACATCAGGAGGTGGGGGTCTAGGGGAGGCTTTGCAGGTGTGTGTCAAATCTGAAGGTTTAAAGGGAAGGATGCCTGGGGTGGGAGGGTGGGGGACTAGCAGGGACCTTTAAAGGGCATCTGAATGTTTTGAAGAGATGCCTTTTATTCCCGAGTTTCAAAACTCAAAACACAATTTGGCAGGAAGGAAGGCTCACCCCCCTTCCTCCCTCCCCATGGCCATATTAAAATAAACTTTGTCTAATGGTTCATTAGCCTGATAATAGATGGTGGGTTGGTTTTGTTTTGTTTTGTTTTTCAAATCAGACCTAGTTAGAATTTGCTGGAAAAATAAACATTAATGGCCAGCTTATATGGTAAAGTACACAAAATCGTCCTTATCGGTTATAGACTGGAGTTTTAAAAATAAAGTGTTGTGTCTGTATTCTCCTAATGACATGCTTTCTCCATTTTTTTTAAGGGCTTGTGAAACCTAATTCCTGCCACTGAGCAAGTCTTGGTCTATGAAGCAGGGAAGATTTCTGCTAGTTTCCTTGCACCTGCCCTTGTGAGGCAGAAGGTTTTGTAGGCTGTACCCTCGGGGGGCTGAAATTTAGCCCCATCCATGGCACAGGAAGGTCATCTAAAGTCACTGGTCCCAAGACGCTGGACTTCAATGTCCAACCAAAAACAAAACATCAAAACATCTCTGTTCATCCAGATGTGCCTAGAAGCGTGCTGACATTTACAGATTGAAAGCAGTAAAAAAAAAAAAAAAGAAAAAACCTCCACAGGAACTGGATGGAGTTCATCTTATCAAGTCCATTGTTCCTATGCAATCTGCTCAGTTTGGTGCTCTAGGAAGACTGGAAGAGAAAAGCATTTCGTAGATTTTTATCCACGTTTACTGTCTGATACTTGAGTCAGAAAATATAGTCCCCAAAAAGCAAAATTGTTCTGGGATCCCTGCCTTACTTAGTAGGAAATGGTCCTTGCTTTTGGAATTAAAAAAACAAACAAACAAACAGGTTTTTATGTAGAACACAGATAGTTTCTGGCAATGTTATTTTTCCCTTAAAGATTTTTGGCTTATACAAACGGACAGAAATAGTGAATAAGAAATTATCCAGCTCATGAACACACACACACACACACACACACACACACACACACACACACCCCACAACACACCACAACACACCCTTTTCACCTCAGTTACTGGAAGTGTGGTATAGTAGCTAGAGCACCAGAAGAGAGGTCAGGCAACTCATTTAACCCCTCAGATGCTCAGTTTTCTCATCTGTAAAACAAGAATAACAATAGCACTTACCTTATAGGGTTGATGATCAAATGAGATGAAGGTTTGCAGAGTGCTTTGTACATCTTCAAGTACAGGATATAGATCAGCTATTATGCTAAGCAAAGGTTTTGGGAAGCCGCAATATCTGGCAGCTGCTCTCTGCTTGACTTTGTATTATTTAGACTGTTATTTGGAAATCTGATTTAACTATACCATTATTACCACTAACTTCACTATCAGAAAACGGTCAAATATGAATGCATATATATACATACATATATACATATATATGTATATATACGCATGTGTCTGTTATAGCTTTGGGTCAGGAAGAGAACTAGAGAAGGCCATCTGGTCCAGCTTTCTCATTTGACATATGATAGAAACGGAGGTCTGGGGAGGTTTCCTGCCCAAGATGACACTTTTGAACTACCAAAGTGTCATGATTTTGTGGATGAAAAGGCAAGATTTACCTTACTCTGAACTAACATCATTGTCATGAGGGAGTAGGTAAGTTTTCTCTTTTGGTTTCTTTATAAAAACCAGCAGGCACCAGGAATCTTACATATACCTTAAATACACATGTAGGGGAGATAAGAAATCTTTCCAAAAAGGAAAAAAGAATTTCCTGTTATTTTTTTTAACTTTTATAATTTTATTTTATTAAATATTTAACTCAATAAAAGAGAGCATTTCCATAGACATAGCAGAACCCCCCAAAAATGATTCTTTGTGAAACTAGGAATCTCCATTTTATACCACTTGCTGGGTTATCTTAATCGGAGTATCATAGGACCCTACTGGGCTAGTCTCTACCAGCTCCTTAGGGCTTCCAAGATCCTTGCTCTGGGGTCTTCTCAGGGGAGCCCTCCAATGTTGCTGCCTCCAAATTATAGAGCCTTACAAACTACTGATATCTTCTCTCTGGTCCCCTTCCCACTGAGGCAGTGAGCTAGGCAACACAGTAGGTGGAGTGCTAGGCTTTGAGTCAAGAAGACTTGAGTTCAAATCCCATTTCAAACACTTGCTACCTGTATGACCCTGGGCAAATCACTCAGCCTCTGTTTATTCAGTTTCCTCAACAGTAAAATGAAGACAGCAGTAGCACCTACTTCCTGGGACTGTTGTAAGTATTAAATTACAGAGGAGAGATGTTTTTGTCCTGTTCTGGGCTAGAAGATGTCACTGTCATTTCTCATTGGATTCCTTGTTCATTATTCATTCTGGTGTGAACTTCAAGGTTTTGTTGCAGTAGGTGTTGGACCGGCTCAGATAGCCATGGTGGCAGGAAGCTAAACCGTTTTGTTTTGTTTTGTTATACACACTCCATCCATCTCCACAAAGGCAGAGAATTTGGAGTGTTTTCCCCAAATAAATTTATTTTTTAAAGAAAATAGTTTTATTGATATCTTTTATATGTATTATATATACATATTACGAACACATATACACATACATAACACATTTATATTTTACTCTGTGGTCAATGAAACAGATGAAACAAGGGAAAATCAGAAACAAGGGAATTCAATAACCTAGTATTCAATAAACAAGAAAACATAATATTTAGGAAAGAACTCCTTATCCAATTAAAAAAACAGCTGGGAAAACTGAAAAGCAGTTTGGCAGAAATTAGAGTTAGATCAACACCTTACACCACATTCCACAATAAATTAAAAATCACTACATGATCTTAATATTAAAATCCTGCTATAAAAAATTAGAAGAGAAGAAGACCGTATACCTCTATGGGTTATGGGCAGGAATAAAGACAATTAATTAAAGTAGATAAAAATAGATAATATTGAAAACATGAAACTAAGTTTATGTGCAAAATTAATGCACCTAAGTAAGGAGAGCAGTCAACTGGAGGAAAACAAATTCTATAAACTTTCTCAGATTTGGTATCTAACATATATAGACAAGTAACAGATACACATATACATATGTATATCAAAAGTCATTTCCCAATAGATCAGTGGTCAAAGGATATGAACAAGTAGTTTTCAAAAAAGAACTGAAAACTATTAAACTGTAACTCAGGATTCAAGTTTGGAATTTGCATAAGACTCTTCAAAGGTGGAGAGAATGATTACTGGATGCTCCATACCTGCAGGAGAGACAGAGTTGGTAAGAGCTTGGGATAAGAGTCTGTTCTTCTGGTTTCTAGCTTTGGAAAACAGACAGACAGACAGAGTGATAAAGTGAGAAAATACACAAGTTTCCAGGCTCCCTTCAGAGAGAGAGAGTCCTAGAGGCAGAAAAAGACTGGAAAGAAGCCAGCATGAAGAGCCAGCTCACCACATTAAAGACTTGGGACATTTCCCTTTGGGTGAGACTGTGGACTGTCTCTCAGTTGAGCTGAGACACCTCATTACCAAGTTGATGAGCTTGTTTATTCTATGTGTTTTCTGGTACATTCTAATCTATAAAATTTCTCTGATCAGAGAAGACAGAGATCAGGAAAGGGGCTTGAATATAAAAATCATTTCCTCTAGAATAATTCTTGTATGCTACCCACTCTTTGAAGACAGTAGAATGGGTCAGCCTCATAGCCCAAATCTACTCCCCTCCAAACATAGTCTCCCTTGGAAAGGGAAAGAGGAGACTCTAGAGCAAAGGTGTCAAATTGGGGGAGAGGGGGAGTAGGGGAACAGTGGCACAATAAGCCATATATAAGTATCTCTATGGTTCACACTGACTTAGAAAGCCATATATTAATATCTCTATTTTATTGTATTTTTACTTATTTTGGTAAATATTTCCCAACTGCATTTTAATGTTATTTAATATTTTAATCTTGTTTAGTGGAAGTTGGAAATATGGCAAGCCAGTGTTGAAAACTCTGCTCTAGAGATATCTAGCATGGGTCCCCTGGCCACAATTGAACAAATCCATATGGACTCACATAATCTGCGTGGGCAATACATACCTTAAAAATGACAGGAAAGCATGCTCCAAATCACTAATAATAATATGAGAAAGGCAAATCAAGATAACATTAAGGTTTCACCTTCTAACCAGCAAACTGGCAAAGATGACAAAAAATAGGAATAGTCGATGTCGGGATAGTTGTGTGAAGATGGTCCCACCAGTGAATTATTGGTGAATCTGTGGACCAATACCAACATTTAGAAAGCAGTTTGGAATTATGCAAAGAAAGTGACTAAAATTTCCATACCCTTTGACCCAGAGATTCCATTTAAGAGGGTTATGCCCCAAAGATGTTTTTGATAAGAAGAAAGTCCCCATATACACCAAAATATTTATAGCACAACTTTTTGTGGTAGAAAAGAATTGGGAACAAAGTAAATGCCCACTGATTAGGAAATGGTCCAAAAAAATTGTGATACATGAATATAATGGAATATTACTATGTGGTAAGATAATGGTGACTGTGATGAATATAACAAAGCCTTAAAAGATGTACATGATCTGATGCAGAGTGAAGTAAGCAGAGATAAGAAAACACATACACAATGAACACAATATACACAATTTTTGATATAATGTAAATTAAAAGAACAATCACAAAAGAATCCAAAATAGATGTTGCAAAGTTATAGAGAACAAATATGGCTCCAAAGAAGAAATCTTGGAAGATGCTACCACCCTCTACCTTTGCAAAAGTTGGTGATAGGGTGTGATATATTGTACACATTTTCATACTTTTTCCAATCAGGTTTGTGGTTTTTTTGTCTTTTTCCCCCTCTTTTTTTTTTTTTCAATCTTTATAATTTTTTGTTTTAATTGCTTGCTGTCTCAGGGAGGGGAAAGAGGAAGAAAATTCAGAACTCTTTTATTAATTTAATGTTAATTGTTTTTACATGTAATTGGAAAAAAATAAAATATTGAAGGAGAAAAAACAAGCATATAAAAATAAAAAATTTTGTTTTATGGGATGGTTCTCTGGAATTAAGGAAGGATATTGGGAGAAATTCTGTTGATATAAAAAGCAAAAGTTATCAATAAAATTTATTTTAAGAAATTAAAAAAGTCTTCACAAAAAATATGAACTTCTACTAGGCTAAGTGGACTCTTATTTATACATTGAATTATTGATGAATAGCAGGGTATTAGATAGCAATTGTACTGGGAGTCATCATGATATAGTAGATAGAATGTTTTGAAGTAAAGCAGCCCAGGTTAAAACCATAACTCAGTTACTTAGTAGTTATATGACTACAGATAAGTCATTGGTAGATACAACCTTTCAGAACCTTAGTTTTCTCATCCAGAAAATGGAGATATTAATGCTTTCATTATGTACCTCACAAGGATAATATAATGAAAGTACTTTGCAAAGCCTTGAAGAGTTATAGAAATGTAAGTAATTATTATGGACAAAGAAAACATTTAACCATATGAACAGAAAAGTACAAAGTCCCATTCAGAGCTCGAAATGTCTATCTCTTAAGGCCCTGACAGAAGGGGGGAAAGAAGCATTTACACAGTATACGCAAGCTTACTATGTGCCAAGCATTGTACTAAGCACTTTTACAAATATTATCATATTTGATCTTCACGACATCTTGAGAGGTAAGAGTTATTATTATCCCCATTTTACAGTTGAGAAAACTGAGGCCAAAAGATGTTAAGTGATTCGCCCAGGGTAGCACAGCTAGTTTGAACTCTTTTTGACTCCAGGCCAATACTCTATTCACTTTTTTCCCTAGCTCTCTTAGTTATGGGAAATTCTGACCTAATAATGGGCCAGTGATCATGATACAACCACATTTCACAATGTCCAAACCCCAATCCATTACTTATATATTTTCCTGTGTGACTTTGGAACAGTCACTTAACCTCTCTGGGACTCAGTTGCCCCATCTGTGAAACGAATGGGTTGAACTAGATGACCTCCAGGATTCCTACCACATCTAAATCTTATGAATGATTCTAATGCTTCCCCCATTTTACAGGTGAGGAAACTAAGGCCTAACGAGATTAAATGACCTGACCATGGTCATCTAACCGGTTAGTGGAAAAAGCCTGGACTATGCATCCTCCATTGTACTTCTAACAAAAAACAGACTTTCAAGTCTCAGTGCTTCTCAATGCAATCTTTCCGAAATCTAGCATTTCCGAAATCGAGTAAGATCATAAATTTGTAGTTCTTGATAGTGAGCCTCTGGCATAGATCTATTTCATCATCATCTTGGGCATTTCACCCAGTGAGAAACTCAGAGTCTACCACTTTTCCTCACGTAACCCAAGCCTGAGTCACAGAGAGGTATTTAACGTCAGTCCTTGGAAATACACACTTCTCTCTTACTGAACAGATTGCTGGATTGATGGAGTCCCAGGGAATCAAGCCCCTGTGGCCACAGGCAAACAATGACTCATATTGTTAGACAAGGCCCTTTTCCAAGGCAGATGACATTAAGAACACAGAAAGGAAAAGCTCCTGTCTCTTTGGCAAAACATGTATTCATGAAAGAGTGACAATTCTAGCAGTCTTTTTTATACTCTGAGGCACTGTATGATTGGAAAAGATTCTGGAAGTCTGTAATTACCTGTTTAAATCTCCAACATCAAAATGAAGACATGAATGGGGGAGGTAATGTAAATTAGGAGAAAGATAGAGATTTGGAATGAGCACTTGCTTTGTTGTGACCGCATCTGGGGTTTTTCTGGCAAAGATACTGGAGTGGTTTGCCATTTCCTTCTCCAGCTCATTTTACAGATGAGGAAACTGAGACAAACAGGGTTAGGTGACTGGCCCAGGGTCACACAGCTAGTAAGTATCTGAGGCCAGATTTGAACTCAGGCAGATAAATTTTCCTGACTCCAAGATTAACACTCTATCTACTGAGCCACCTAGCAGATCTGAGTTCAAATGCTTATTACTACCTCTGTGGATTCAGGCAAGTTCTCTTCCTCTTGGTGGGCTGTCTCACCAGCAAAATGAAAACGGTCTTAGAGTCCTATGCCTCAAATATTAGAAACTATCCTACAAGAAAAGAGAATTATATTATATTATAGGAACGTCATGTATCATACAGAGTGTAGGACTTGGAGTCTAGGAAACCTAGGTTTGAATCTTACACCCTTACTAACTAGACAACCCTGGATAAAGTGCTTTACCTCTCAGTCTCAGTTTTCTCATCTGTAAAAAGGGGATAATAATAGTAATTACTGGGGCAGCTAGGTGACGAAGTGAATAGAGCACCAGCCCTGGAGACAGGAGCACCTGAGTTCAAATCCAGCCTCAGACACTTAACACTTGCTAGCTGTGTGACCTTGGGCAAGTCACTTAACCCCAATTGCCCTGCCTTCCCTCCTCCAAAAAGACATAATCATAATAATCATAATCATAACAATAATAATAATAGCAATAACCTTATAGTACTATTGTGAGGATGAAATGAGATCATGTATAGAAAGTAGTTTGCAAATTTTAGTGTTTATATAAAGTGAACCATAAGAGGACTTGGGTTCAAATTCTGCCTCTTTTACTTGCTTCCTGTGTGGCCTTGGGAAAAATCACCCCTTCTACACATCAATTCACTTATTGGTAAAGTGAGGGGGCTAGATGGCCCTTTCTTGCTTTCAATCTGTGAGCCAATGAACTTAAATTTTTCAGGAAAGAGGCACATGAAGAAAATGACTTTCTAAACATGCATTTTTTTATGTATTTAGTATATTTAGTATAATAAAGTTACAAAGTGCTTGAACTTCACAAAATTCTATGAGGTTGGCAGTGTAAGTGTTATCACCTACACTTTATAGACAGGCTCACAGAGCGACTTTTTTCAAGTGTATGTAAAACACAGGAGTCACTGTGGAGAGTATAGTTGGCCCGCTGACAAGTCACTGCTCACTCTCGGCTCCCACAAGAGAAAGCAGCAAAATGGAATCCTCCCAGACCACGCTAATCTCCTCCCACTGAGCTAGCTGGAGGCAAGACTTTCCCTTCCCCGATCTGACCTTTACCTCTTCCCCACCCTCTGCCCCCCATTCTCCTTCAGGTAAAAAGCGGAGACCACTTTGCCTACAGGGCAAAGGGCTACACTCTTTTCCATAAGACCCATTCTTGAGGTGAGGGGCTTAGTGAGGCACATATATATTATAGCAATAAACTTGATATCCTAGAAGTGAAAAAGAAACCAAAGATTGAGGTTAAATTATTCCTATGGAAAATGTATAGAATTGTTAATAAATAAATAAATTAAATTAAATAACAGATTATCTTGTCCTATATAGCACTTCAATCACCAAGATGGAAAGTAACTTCCTAGCTAGCTGAATTCTGTGACACCGAACAGATAGAGGTTTCCCACTTGTGTTTTTTGTGTGTGATCAAAATACATACAAAATACGCAATTCTGGGTAGACCTCTGGTGTTTTATGTGAAAAGGGAAAGAATTAGAATAAACACAAGAGTTTAAAACATAACAGAGAAGGAAATTGTAAACAGATGCCTGATAACAAATAAGCATGTGAAGAAGGATGGGAAGTTGGAGCTAGGAAAACCTTGCTAATCTTTCTCGAACACTGACAGAAGGATGGATCGAGTTAATCTACCTTCTCCGCAGTTATTGCCCCCAGATTAGAAGCTTAAGTCACAAAGAGAAAGCTTCTAAGATGAGAGACAATTTCTATATCCTCCCAATTGCTACTGTTTCTCTCAGGACCCCAGAAGCAAGGAAATACAGCTGATTCTACTACCACTACCCATTTCTAACGAATCTGCCCCTGAGTGATTTAGGATCTAGTCCCTTCTTTCTGGGACTCTGTAAACCAGATCTGGGCTGGTAGTGAGCAGTTCTCCTAATATACACATGGAGGGTTGTCAATAGATGCCCCATTATCCTGATGAGTATGGCACTGTGATCGCAAGGACTGAGGTCTAAAACCCTGTGCTAGCAAACAGGGACTTGTGCTCCTAGAGAATGATCCTACCTGAAGATGAATCAGACAACATGTGAAACAGGACCTCAGAGGTTATTTAGTCTAACTCCCCTCTAAAACATCACCAACAAGCTGTCATCCAGGCTCTGGACGAATATCTCCTGTGTGATTTTGGCCTAGGAGGTCTCTGCCAGGTCTAGGCATATGATTCTACTTTGGAAAAAGCAGTCACTTCATATTCAGAGGTTCTTAATCTGGGATCTGTGTACCTGCTTTTAGAAAACTATTTGGATAAATGATATTTCAATATAACTGGTTCCCTTTGTGATCCTATGTGTATTTTATTTTATGCATTTAAAAACATTGTTGTGAGGAGGGGTCCATAGATTTCACCAGACTGACAAAAGAGTCCCAAGATGTAAGAAAAGTTAAGAATTCCTAGTGCGGAGTAAGAGGATTTTGGCTCAAATCAGATTCTTCTGCCTATTACCTGGGTTACTTTAGGTAAGTCATTTGATCTCTAGGCATTTCATTTCCCTCATCTATAAAATGAGTGGATGAGACTAGATGGTCCCCAAAGTTTACTTCAATTGGAAATTTTTGGCCATGTAAATAATGCACTTTTAATAAAATACAACCATGTTGTGTACATAGAGATGAAACTACTAACTTACTCTCAGTAGGATCTGAGTTCTGAATGTAAATTCCCTGAGAATAGGGAATTTCTTTGCATTTAAAAAAATTATTTTAAAAGTTTATTTAAGTTTTCAACATTTACTTGTATAATTTTAAATTTTTCCTCCTCCCTCCCCGCTCTGTCTCCAAGATGACCTGCAATCTGATATAGGCTCTACATATATATTCCTATTAAACATAATTTCACATTTGTCATGTTGTAAAGAAGAATTATAATGAATGGGAGAAACCCTGAGAAAGAAAAAACAAAACAAAACAAAGTTCATTGCATTTTTATCTCCAGGGCCTACATGGTGAGAGGCACATAACTTGTACTTAACAAATTCTTCTTCTTCTTCTTCTTCTTCTTCTGCTTCTTCTTCTTCTTCTTCTGCTTCTTCTTCTTCTGCTTCTTCTTCTTCTTCTGCTTCTTCTTCTTCTTCTTCTTCTGCTTCTT
>CM053589.1:17511593-17573588 GCA_028646515.1 Pseudochirops corinnae
CTCCTTCTCCTTCCTCCTCCTCCTCCTCCTCCTCCTTTTCCTCTCCTTCTTCCTCTCCTTCTTGTTATTGTTTTTGTAAAAGTAGGGGTAGGGACGTACCAAACCTTTGGGGGTCAATGGTATAAATTTTCATTTCTTTCATCCATAAAACACTGACATAATTAGCTTTCTTTCTGGGAAGGAAGTTGCTAAATGTAGCATCTTTAACTCTTCAGAAAATCAGTGTGATTCTTTATCAAGAATAAAATCTTCGACATGGAAAAATCTGACAGAAAAATTAGACAAAAACTGAGTAGCTTTTCTCTCTCTGAGCTTCAGTGTCTTCATTTATAAAATAAGGGAGTTTTCTAAAATGATCTCTAAAGTCCCTTTGGCTTTAACTTGCTGTTTTATGAAACATTTATTGTTATAATTTTTAAAAGTGAATGTCTGAGGCATAGTACATAAAATTTATGAAATAGTATGGTCATATATTTTATGTAGCATTGCTGATTCTAAAAATTTGGGGGGTTTTGTAGTTTCTACTACACGGAAGTAGTTGTTCTATGAGTAAAACAGGTTGGAAATAAGACTAAGTCAATTCCAAGTTATCACCTTATTAAATGTAAACAATTTGTAATAATAAAAAATATTAATTGCATTATACTCTCTGATGACCATCAATCTACAATAGCTTTGATTTCACTGACTATAAAATACAGTCTTTTTCCATTGCTGTAAGTACATGAAACATGATAGTATAATGATAGCTTCTGGTACTCTAATGACCCATTAAGATGGATTTGTATCTTGGGTAGAGATTATATGGACAGAAGCAGGTGAGACCCAAATGTCCAGAGCTCTCCCACTGATGATGCTGGGACACTAGCAACACACAAGGACGGTGTGGGTCTGACTGTATAACACAAGCTATATTGTGCCCTGAAGACAAATGCACAAATTTTTAGAATGGCCTGAGAAAGAAAGAGAGCTGATCTGAACAACAAAATTCATCATTATACTTGAAAATAAGCAAATGAAAAATATTTAAGTTTTATTGGAGCTCCTGTGCATTTCCTACACATACATATCCTCCATTAATTAAATGTCCCTCATAGACTTGTGGGAATATCTTCTTACCCCAGACTCATCATGATGTCATGGAGCTTCCTTACTCTGCAGTGCCAAAGAGCTCACCTAGTTGAATGGTGTATAGAAAAACAAGGGTAACATGCCCTCTTTGCTCATTTATTCTCTGAACTTGGGCCCATTCTTCCTCTCTTCTGACCCACAGTTACCTTGTCTGAAAATTAGGTTTAGATTAGATCAGTGGTTCTCAACCTGTGGGTCGTGACCCCTTTGGGGGTCGAATGACCCTTTCACAGGGGTCACAGGGGTCGCCTAAGACCATCAGAAAACACATATTTCCAATGGTCTTAGGACCTGAGACACGGCTCCTCTATCTATCCCCAGGCAGGTCCGCCCCCATGCAGATACGCCCACATCCGAGTATTAAAGAGTTGCAGCATTAGGAAGGTTGAGAACCACTGGATTAGATGATCTCTAAGGTCCCTTAATGCTCAAAAACCTATGATCCTGTAGTCCTAAAGGCAAATATCCAAATTTATAAGAATAGAAAATCCACCAGAATACAATAGATTTACCTTGTGCCTGATCTTTCTTTCCAGGCACACATTATTGTATAACAACTTATTATTTGGCTCTCACGAAGTTTATAGGGTCATTATAAAGCATATAGCTAATTTACTGGAGTTTTTCTTTCTCGCCCATTTCATTAAGTACAGTGGAAAGAGCATTGACTCTATAGTGAAGAGAACAAGGTTCAAATTCTACCTCTGATATATACTACCTTGGGCAAATCACTTGACCTTGGTTTCCTCACCTGTCAAATGAAAAGGAAAGTTGAACCATGTAGTTTTTGAGTTTTCCTCCAGCTCTAAATATATGATTTGATAATCTACCTGGATCCCTCCAAAATTAAACAACTAACAGGTCCCAGTCAACATTAAGCAATGGACTCTATCAGGGCTCCTAGCACTTTGAGGGCAGGGACCATGCCTCTGTTTCACCCACTGCTCCCAGCACAGAACCAGGGAGACAACAGATACAATATCTGTGGAATTGGGCTCTATGGAGGGTCCCAGCATAATCTGTCCCTCAGTCCTCCCTCTTGAGGCCTACAAATCCCAAGGCTTCACGGCACCCTGCTTGTCCCCATCTTACGTACTCATGTATTACTGTATATTTTGTATTCATGTTTCCACTGTAGCCATCCACCAGCCTGTAAGCTCCAAGAGGTCAGGGATCTCATTTAACTAAAAAATCAAAACTAAGTTTAACCAAAATTTATTCCTCCCCTAGCATTGAGCATGGTAGTCAGCATGTTACAGGCCCTTTAAAAACATTTGTTGCATGGGGTCACCACCAAGATAAGAAGCATCGGGAAGCAAAGAATGAATAAAGTATTAGACTTTGATTGAGGATGTCTAGGCTCAAATCCTACTTCATACACTTACTAGCTGAGGGAGGCTCAGTATAAGCCTTAGTTTTCTTGACCCTAAAATGGGAAAAAAAAAAAAAAAGCCCTTGCCTTACAGGTTTGTTTTGTATGCATGGAAAGAACTTTGAAAACCATAAAATGCTATGTGAATATGAATTGTTATTATTGTTGTTAAGAGAAGGACACAGTAAGAAATACACAAGTACAAGCCCCAGATTCTCCAAGGAGGGAAGGAAGAAAGGAAAGAAGAAAAGAGGAGGAAGGAAGGAAGGAAGGAAGGAAAGAAGGAAGGAAGGAAGGAAGGAAGGAAGGAAGGAACGAAGGAAGGAAGGAAGGAAGGAACGAAGGAAGGAAGGAAAGAAGAAAAGAGGGAGGGAAGGAGGAAGGAAGGAAGGAAGGGAGGAAGGGAGGAAGGGAGGGAGGAAGGACAGGCCACTCTGTAGTGGGCACTGTGGCAAGGGCTTTATAACTATTATCTCCTTTAATTCTTCCAACAATGCTAGGAGGTGGGTTCTACATTATCCCCATTTTGCAGCTGAAGGAACTGAAACAAGCAGAGTTTAAGTAACTTGTCAAGGGTCGCACTGCTAGTGTTTGAGACCAGATCTGAAAGTCTTCTTTACTCCAGACACCCTATCCACTGCACCATAGTTAAGGCAAAGTCTTTATGTGTTAAAGGAAATGTGAGGCTGAGCCATACATATGTATTTAAGTAGAAAAACCATATGAATAACATTCCCAGCAAAAGTGGCTTTTCCCTTACGTAATAAAATTTAATTTTGTTGATGGTCTTTGGGATGGGGGAAGTAGGGTGAACAGGGGTAGGTGAGATTGGGCAAGATTATTTGAACCAACAATGTTTGCTCTTGCCTGTCAAGACATAACCCAAATAGGATAACTAGGACTGTTTCTTGAAGAAGAAGGTACAGGAATTGGAAAATTGTCCCCATCAATCCAGAATACCCAGGGAACCACCATTGGAGCTAGAAGGAGAACCCGCTGTCCTAAGCTCAAACTCTTTGTTCAAAGTGTCCTTACATCACTCCTACCAGATGCTTCAATGAACACAAATTCGTGTCAGCTCCTCAAAACTCCATCATTCTGTCCTTTACAGTTATGCTCATAAGGCAAACCACCGTCTTCTACACCTTCTACAAACCGGCTAGCAGCAGCAATAGAGAACACTCTCAGTTCAGCATCCATTAAAGGTCCTCATACTGAACACACAAAAATACTCTGTTTTCCCATGTTCAACTCAAACAGCCATGAAGAGGTTAAGAAAGAAACAAATGATATTCACCTCCTTCCTCTTCCCACCTCCTCTCCCAAAAATGTATCAGAGTGTTAAAGAATACACTGGGGCAGATGGAGGCTGATTCAGGAATAAATTCAGGGTTGCCAGATTTTCTTCACCGCAAGAACCTGACACTCCTGAAAACTCAGTGTGGGCGACTGAGCTTCTATCCAAAAAAGCAGGGATGTTTTTTAAAAGAGTCTCACCACCACCCTCCCTCCCCAGTCTGTGGCCACAGGAAAGGGGACAGAAAACTGGGCGTAGCTGCATTGTGCTCTTGTCTTGCAATGGGGTTTCCTACTACCACTCAATTGAGTTAATTTGTAAAAAAAAAAAAGAATACCTTTCAAAAGGACTTGGCAAGCTGATGAGCCCAGCACTTCTCTAGACAGCTCTGCCCCAACTTCCAAAGCAAAGCTCTGTGGCTATGACAGATGTGAGGGCTTTTAACTAGGATCTGAGTCACTCAGCAAAAAAAAAAAAAAAAGGAAGATCACGTGAACTCATACTTGAGCAGTTCACTTTAAACTCTTCTATTTCACATTTATTATCACTTATCATACTTCATCTTATGTCATAGTTATCCCCAAATTCTGTTCCTTGGGGTCAGGGCCACCAGACTTAGAGTTAGGGGCATCCACATTATCCAACTTCAAATTGGCTCTAATACTTAGTGTGACAATGAGAAAGTCATTTAACACTGAAACCTTCAATTTCCTCATCTGTAAAATAGGATAATAATACATTCACTTCATGAGTTCAAATCCAGCTTCAAACACTTACTAGCTTTGTGACCCTAGGCAAGTCACTTAACCTTGTTTGTCTCAGTTTCCTCATCTGTAAAATGACCTGGAGAAGGAAATGGCAAACCACTCCAGGATCTTTGTCAAGAAAACCTCGAATAGGGTCACAGAGAGTCAGACACAATTAAAAGAACCAAACAACACAGTGTGACCCTTTAATACAGTTCCTCATGTTGTGGTGACCCCCCAACCATAAAATTATTTTCATTGCTACTTCATAACTGTAATTTTACTACTGTTATGAATCTATCTGATATGCAGGATGCATTTTCATTGTTACAAATGGAACATAACCCACAGGTTGAGAACCACTGGTCTAAATAATCAATAAAATAATAAAACAAGACCTGATTGGTGGCATTTGCTGGTTTCTGAGGTGTGAGAGCTGCCATGGAAAATTTTGAGCAGGTTAGACCTGCATCAAGCTCTAATGAGAAGCTCTTGATTCTTCCCTAGCACAAATCCAGATTCTCAAAATATTCTTAAAGGCCTCTAGGAAAAGTGATTTCACCACCTCTCATGGCAGCCCATTGCAGGGCCTAACCACCTTGGCTCTCTGCAAGGCCTATCCCAAATCATTCTAGTGTAGAGGATCTACCCTGTAAGAGGTGAGTAAGAACCACTTGAATCACTACCAGTAGGCCTCTTTAAGGAAGTATTAATTCTTTGATACATGGTAAATTTATTAATCTTGTCCCTTTAACCCCACATTGAGGATTATTGACTGATTCATAGTCAGGTCATATATACCTAAGCCACACCATTGACTTGGCCTTAAAAGAGAATGAACCAGAGCTGAGGAATCAGAGAAGAGTTGACTACACATAGAGACCTGGATTTGGGTCTGGATCTGAGATCCTATAAAGGATCCACTTGAGCCCAGAGATGTAAGCAGTTAAGACAGAGGCAGATGACAGACCTAGACGATTTCTTGGGCCAAACCCAGGAACTGCAGGAGTATGAGCCAATAATTGTAGAATAGCAATGGTGTAGTAACAGGCATTCCTGGATTGGCAGAGGAGCTTTTGGACAAGGTAGTGTTCTAGAGTAAGCTAAAGTCTTTCTAAATCAAATGAGATCCAGTCCAATGAAGAAAAAGGGGCAGAACCATGATATAGAGGAACAAACATGGGCCCTGTCCTTCAATGGTCAGTGAATGATATAGTCTGAGCATTTCTGAAGAAAAGAGATGAACTTTCTGGTAATTCCAAGTCATTTGGGTAGCTCAACCCTAAGCTTGTAACTTTAAATCTTAAGAACTGCATAGGTCCCTAGGGAAGGTGAAGCTGGCCTTGCTAAAAAGGAAAAGAAAGTTGCCTTGACGGTTAATGAGTCCAGGTATGCATACCTTATCTAGGCATTTTTATTGGGTTTAAAAAAACACATCCTATATCCAACTTTTGCTAGCTTGAGTGCTTGCATAGGATCTGAGAACCTTTTTGTAAAGACCTACATATGAGCCAAATTCAAAGGTTGTCAGGGGAAACACTGAGGGGGAACAGCCAAAAGAGTGAGACTTGGTGAGATTGAACCTGCTCTGGGTATACTCAGAGCTTTGGTTCTAAGACCTACTTGCTTTCATCTTATTCTGCTATTAACAGAAAATCATCAATGGTCATCTCTCTAAAAATACAATTTATATATGCCATATAACAAGAGCTTAATAAATTCTTGTTGACTGCCTTGCCATCTTCATGGAAGACTGGGTCTCATGGATAGACTAAACTCTGAATTTCCCCAAAGATAAAATGGGTCGGGATGTGGGGCAGGGAGAATGATGGAGAAAACATAAAATCTTTTATTTTATTTGCTTTTAATTTCCCCATAGATCTTATCTGTTAATTCACTGAACTGCATCTTAAATAAAATGTTTAAAATATATTATAAGTAGTAAAAATAATGGATAGAAATACTTGAGTTTACACAGAGAGATCATCAGCTAGCAACTGCCTAAGGTGAGGTTTGACCAATTCTTACAGACTCCAAGTCAGGTATTCTAAGCATGACATCAGGTTACCTCTCGGTAAAGCACTTCTTTGATTTAATCCTTGTAGGGCAGGGAACACAAATATTATTTCTCTCCCTTTGCAGATGAGGAAACTGAGAAAGGCAGCTTTCTAGCATTATTGCTATTGCATGAAACGTTATACCTGTATACGTAGCTCAGTGGTTTGTACATAGAAGACACTTAATATATGACTTGAATGAACTCACTTTCTGAGCTCTAAAGGAAAAAAAAAATTTAATTGGAAATCATCGACCCTGGGGGAAAAAAGTCTATTTTCCTTCTCTTTTATTCACTTCATAGGATCAAAGATATGGAATGGGAAGGGACCTTAAAGGAAATCTCAGAACCACCTCCCTGGTCCTGAATTTTTTCCTTTTTTTTTTTTTTAAGTGAGCAGACCTCAACCTCAGCCAAGTAAATTCCTTGAAGCCTACCGAGAAACCTCTGCCTTTAATAGTTTTTCAGATTTTCCTGCTTGTGTAAACAATGTAGAAGATTAAAAACCAACAAGTTGGTCTGCAAGTCATAAATGAGGCCCAACACAGAGTATCCTGGTGGAAGCTGCAGTGGATACTTGGAATAACCCATTCAATCTCCTTCTGCTTCCCAACCTCCCTCCATTTGCAATTCTGAGGCCAGACTCCTGTCTCCTCTGCATGACAAGAGGATGGGACTAATTCAGAAGGGCTTGCTACTGGACTCAGACTGACTAGGGTTCTCTGCTCAGTGGGCTGAGGATAAATGATTTGTCTCCTGTGAAATTGCAGACAAAAAGGGTGTTAATGATTAATCAGCGAAGGGACAGTAAATATTTATTTTTAAACTCCATCCTTGGAAAGACAGTCTTTGTTTTCTTGTTAGAATTAAAAGGGTTTAGAGCCAGGGGTGCGGAATCCGCAGCTTCGAGGCCACATGTGGCCCTCTAGGTCCTCAAGCGCAGCCCTTTGACTGAATCCAAACTTCACAGAACAAATGCCTTTAATAAAAGAATTTGTTCTGTAAAACATAAACTCACTCAAAAGGCTGTATCCAAGGACCTAGAGGGCCACAAGAGGTTTTGAGGCCCCAGGTTCCCCACCCCTGGTTTAGACCAACACTACATAATACAGAGTGTGCTCAACAATGGTTTTCTAAACAACTACCATCCATAGCTGATGCTAATAAAGAAATTATGAAAAGATGAAATGAGCTAAAGTTGCCTTAATTCTTAAGAGATTTTTCAGAAAATTTTGGAAAGTTAGTGGGGAGTTTGTTTTTTAGTGTAAAGTCCCTTGTTCTGAAAGAGTTCTCAGTGGTTCAGGTTTTAGCTTCCAGATGACTGTTGAGTGTTATAAAATCTTGCTTTTCCTTAGTTTTCCTGTAGTTTCAGGGTCCCTGTGAATTCCTCTCTGTTCAAGTCATTATGTGAACAATCTCTGTCTTCACCTTTCTAGCTCCAACATTGCTGCCCTTAATCTCTCTGAGTCTCAGTTTTCTTGTCTGTAAACTAGGAATCATAATATTGGCACTCTCACAGTGTTTTGTGAGGAAAATGCCTTGTAAACCTTAAAGCACTACAGAACTGAGTTATTGGCATTGTCGTATCTATCCCATTCACTGTTTATCTTTGTCATTCTTTCACCTTCTAAATTAAGCTTCATAAACAGGTTTATTTCTGAAACAAGACTTTGGTAGGCTCACTCAGTCTTGTCAAACTCCTTCAAGGTACATTCTTCCCATTCCATATTCTTCACTCTGAGAAACAACAATTTTGCCCTGAAAGAAAACACTTTAAATGACCTAATGCTCCACCCTGGCCCTCATAGCCCATAAGAATTTGTTTCACAAATAGTGGATTAAGTTCCACCTGTAGATGTTAATTGGACATATCTGTGCAACAAGCTAGGCTAGGACTTTGGGTTTTTCCCCCTCTAGGGCAGCTGTCACTAATCTACTTCTATTAGGAAGGCCCAACTTTGCCACTTTTGAGCAAACCACTTAACTTCCCAGCCTCAGTTTTACTTGAAAAATAAGGTCAAGACCAAACAACCTCCAAAGTAATTTCGTTCTCTAAATAGACAGGACTCCTCTACCAGAAAGTTAAGAATGGATCATTTGCAGCCCAATCATTTAAGCCACAATGATGTCCCAGAATTGTACATTTCTATTTTACTGAAGTCACTCCAGATGATATTAACTAAACCAATAAACGATCTAAATTGTCCTCTGTGGAAATTCCATAGAAGAATAGTAGATGACATTTCTATATGACTTTCACAATTTTCAAAGCATTTCATCCATATCACCTCCTTCAAGACTCATAACAATCCTGTAAAGTAAGTGCTACAGACATTATTATTCTCATTTTACAGACAGGAAACTGAGACTGAAAGATACTTATCCAAGGTCTCATACCTCATCAGTGTTTGAAGTGGAATCTGAAACCAGGTGCCATTGACTCTCTTTCTGCCAAGCTGCCTCTGAATTTGGAGGAGTCAAATATTCCTGTTTCAGTGCAAGTTACTACAATTTACTTGTAAGAACAACATATGCTAAAAATAAGAGACAGCCTGAGCCTGGCTCATACAACGAAGAATGTGGTCTTGATGTGGCCTTTTTTTTTTTTTTATTTCAGTTCCTACGAGTGTTAGGTCAGGAAAAGTCATGTTGTGAATCCCCATATATGTCTCAGGGGGACAGATGATCAGCTCATCAAGAGGATACACCAGCTTTGGCTGTAATAGCTTTCAACATCCCTCATCATGTAATTATTGTTGTTGTTTTTTTCTTTCTAGTGCTGAAATACTCCATGTAGCACACCTTAGATGAAGCTGCTCTTTCTGATACTGTATTTGAAAGGGGCCTTGAAGATGCTGTGCTCAGCTTCTTAAGTAGAAAGATTAAAAAAAAACTATTATGTTCTGACGTTCCTAGGGGAGGATGATAATAATTACTGACATTTTTAGAGAGATTTAAGGTTTGCAAGATACTTTATGTGCATAGTCTCATTTGAGCCTCATCACAATCCTATGAGATAGGAAATACAAAGTGAATATCCCTTTTCCAGATGAGAAAACAAAGGTTAAGTAACTTGTTCAAGATCACATATAACTCACAAATGCCAGAGGTGGGGTTTGAACCTTCCTAACTTAAGGTCTAACACTAACCACTCTGTTACACTTGCTGCACTGGTATTTTCTTGAAACTGTTTCCACTGGTGGCTCACTATTCCCTTTAGCGGAAGACAACTATATATCTGGGACTTGGGACATATGTCTGCTAACAAGGCTGGCTAGCCCACCCAAGATCCCTCTCCAAGTGACTATATTCATCACATTCATCACCATGAACAAACACACACCACAGAACCCAGTAGAGCAGAGCTTACTACAGATGGATCCATGTACAGCGTGGGTCAAATCACATCCCCGAAATATAACTCCATGCAGTAAAAGCCTGAGATAATATGGTCCAACAGTAACACGGTGTCAGTGTTGTCCCCTGACACCTGGATGACAAAGAAGTTCCACTGAACTGTGCCAGAACCAGATTACTAGTGAGCTCCTGTTACCTTTGAAAAGAAGTTACCTTCACTCCTGGGGGAAAAAAAGCCCACATTAGCTCTTCAAAAGAAGCAAGAGAAAGAGAGATCCAGATATATGAAATGGACATGCTTTTCATGGAAAAATAAAATTAACAATCAATTCCAGTTTACTATATTCCATTTTTAATTTTATTTTAATGACCCATGAATATAATCAAACACTTAGGAAATGAAGTATAGTGAAAACTGCCAGAACAGGGGTAGTGAATAACTTTAGATCTCCCATGCAGGCTGAAATTCTACAGTTGAGGAAGATTAAAAGAGGGAAAGTAGTTTACAATGCTGAAGATATTCACGTCAAGGATTCATTTCAATAACTGGAGCAAACCCACTGATAATCTGCTGTCCTAAGGCTAGCATGCCTTCTTGTCTCTGAATCCCTATGATTCTAAGTGTACGGCTGCCTAGGCAAAAGCTCCCTTCTTCTGAAACCACTCCTTCATCCCCATCTACATCATCTATATTCCCACTCCACTCTTCTCTCTCTTTCCATTGTTTCCTCTGGAACTCCCGTTCTACTAATAATAAGCTGCCTTTCTTATGAGACCTTTTCCTCTTCTGCTCCTTCAACTTCCTAGAAATAAAAGAAATCTTAGCAACTCCCAGAAGACACAGCAACCTGGCTACCCTCTCTAGTACTGATTATTCCTTCTCGTACACAAATTGGACCAAAAGGAGAAATAGGCATAGTCCTTTTCATCAATGCCAATTGCAGATCTTCTTCCTTCTGCTATCACTTAGCAACATCTCCTTCCAGGCTTGCTCCATCCGGATTCAGAACCCTGTCTAGATCCTAGAAGTCATTATGTAGCTCCAGGTCACTGATCCTCCTTTCTCAAAAAAAAAAAAAAAAAAGCTATTTCATTCAGTCTTCCTTTCCAACCCAGTCCCACTATTACACTTGGAGACTTGGAGACTGATGCATGTATTAATATACACTCAAACACACAAACCTCCACCAACCTCCACAAGTCCCATGAACTACATCTTTGTGTCAACTCAATAATACATTAGTCAAAAAAAAATTCCACTTTCTAGCCAAGATGACGGAATAAGCAGTAAACCACTGTAACTGTCCCACAGTCACCTCCAAAAAGTCCCCAAAATAGTACCCCGAAACTAATCCTAGAACTGCAGAATCAGCAAGAAATGGGGGGTGAAATAATCTTTTAGCCCAAGAAGGTGGAAGATCAGCAGGAAAGATCTGTCTCACTTGGGTAAAAGGGGAGCACAGTTCAGGACAGGAAGCATCCCAGTAAGCCAATAGCAAGTCCCTTCTCAGTAAACATCAAGACCCAAGAGAAGTTTAAAAAGGGAAGAGAAAACATAAGGGATTCAATGGGGTTGAACTGTCTATGTCCTTACATGGAAAGAGGATACACCATCAATAGTACAGCTAGAAGGAATATATATATAGACAGAGGGTACAGGTATAAGCTGAATTTGAAGGAATGATATAAAAATAACTAAGGGATGAGAGATAGGAGTACATTGGTTGCAGAAGGAAGAAAGAGGTAGAATTTGGTAAATTTTTTCACATCAAGAGACTTGGAAAAACTTATTACAGTGGAGAAAAGGATTGGAGCATGGGTGATGGGCACTGCTTGAACCTTACTCTCATTCCTATTGTCTCAATGCAACAATCAGTCAAATATAGAAATCTATCTTACTAGAAAGGAAAGTAAGAGGGGAGGAGATTAAGTAAAGGTGGGAGGAAATGACAGAAGAGTGGGGGCAGTAGCCAAAAGCAAAACACTTGAGGAGGGAAAGGGTGAAAGGAGAGAGAAGACAAATAGGAAGAAATATAGGATGGAGGGAAATACACAGTTAGTAATCATAACTATGAATGTGAATGGGATGAACACTCCCATAAAACAGAAGCAGATAGAATTCACTATATGAGCAAAACCTCTGGGAAAACTGGAAAACAAAATGGCCCTAATTAGGTATAGTCCAATGTCTCACACCATATACCCATAGAAGGTCAAAATGGATGCATGATTTAGTTACAAACTGTGACACCAAAAGCAAATTAGAAGAGCAAGGAATGGTTTACCCATCAGATCTGTGGAGAAGAAAAGAATTTGTGACCAAACGAGATAGAGTGCATTACAAAATAGATAACAGATATTTTGGTTAAATTAAAAAGATTTTGCATAAACAAAACCAATAAAACCAAGATTATCTGGGAAGTAATCTTTGCAGCAAGTATCTCTGATAAAGCCCTCATTTCTCAAATATATAAAGAACTAAGTCAAATTTATAACAATGAAAGCCATTCCCCAGTTGATAAACGGTCAAAGGATATGAACAGGCAGTTTTCAGATGAAAAAATCAAAGCTATCTATAAGCATATGAAGAATTGCTTTAAACCACTTTTGATTAGAGAAATACAAATTAAAACAACTCTAAGGTACCACCTCACACCTATCAGATTGGCTAATATGACAAAAAAGGAATTTGATAAGATAAATGTTGGAGAGGATGTGGGAAAATTGGGAGTGGAGCTGTGAACTGATTTTGGAGAGCAATTTGGAACTATACTCAAAGGGCAATCAAACTTACTTGCTTTTTGATCCAGCAATAGCATTACTAGGTCTGTATCTCAAAGAGATAATAAAAATAGGGAAAGGACCTATATGTGCAAGAATATTTATAGCAGCCCTTTGCATGGAGGCAAAATGTTGGAAATTGAATCCCCCATCAACTGGGGAATGGCTGAACAAGCTGTGGTATATGAATATAATAGAATACTGATATACAATAAGAAATTATGAACAGGAAGATTTCAGAAAAACCTGGAAAGATTTGTACAAGCTGACGTCAAGTGAATGAGCAGAACCAGAAAACGTTATACATAGTATCAGCGACATTGTGTGATGCAACTATGAATGACTCAGTTCTTCTCAGCAAGACAATGATCCAAGAAGTACAAAGGACTCACAAATGAAAATGCTATCCACATCCAGATAAAGAACTGATGGACTCAACACAAATTGAAACATACTTTTTTCACTTTTTTTTCATGTTTTTCTTCCTTTTGATCTGTTTTTTCTTTCACAACTGTGACGAATATGGAAATATGTTTTACATGATAGCACATGTATAACCTATATCAAATTGCCTACCATTTTGGGAAGAGGAGAGGGGAGGGGAGGAGGGAAGGAGAGAGAAAGATTTGGAACTCAAAATCTTGTAAAAATAAACGCTAAAAATTGTTTTGACATGTAATTGGGGAAAAAATAAAATACCATTAAAAAACAAAAATTAAAATAAATTCTATTTTCTAAAAAAATAGTAATACATTAGTCATATCCTTTGTTAGGGTCAGGCCTGACTCAGGCTGGTACCTTGTTAGTTCAGGTTCAACGTTGAGGTGAAATGTCATACTCATATATCACTCAACAGTGAGCAAAAGGAGGTTTACTTAGCTATATAAAAGAAAGGATTCCACCACCACAACATCAACCAAAAAAAAAAAAAAACCCAAAACCCTCCAGTACTTAGATTTGGGAGCCTCAGCTTATTTCCATAAGGATACCAGTCTGATCATCAGGGCAGGGTGTGGTGATTCAGGCCCTCTAC
This sequence comes from Pseudochirops corinnae, assembly GCA_028646515.1. NCBI lineage: Eukaryota > Metazoa > Chordata > Mammalia > Diprotodontia > Pseudocheiridae > Pseudochirops > Pseudochirops corinnae. The sequence goes on from CM053589.1 coordinate 17,525,367, forward strand.
CAAATCTGATGGGCCCCAGCTTCTTGTATATGGACCTTTTTTTTGCCCACAGATGACTGGGAGTACATTGTCGTAAAGGCTAGGGGTTCCCACGATGGTGTATCAGAAGAGGTTCAACTGAAACCCTGGCTACAGGTTTAAGCCCCAGGACAGCTTTATTGCTTTTTAGGGGAAAACTGGAATAATTTATGTGGGAGAAGAGGATGGAGGAATTTTTAATCTCATCATCACCTGTAACTCTTCCACGTCCATGATAGAAAACTCTGAAATTCTTCTCACTATAACATTGAGTCGTTCCTTCTGTCTCCATGCCCCACCCCTCTCAATGGAGTCTTCATCCTCAATACAAACTCTAATCATCATCTCACTCCACTCTTCACCTACATTTTTCCAGTAGATCTGGCCTAACTGCCCTCACTTCGAAGCTTGATATTAAAATTTTTAAGCAGTTCAACTTTATACCGTCCTCTATCCTTGACTTCCTCAGTCCTTTGTCCTATTGTCTCTAATTCCTTTCCAAAGTTCAACCCTGGATTAGTTTCATCATCTGCCCCATCCTCCCTCCTACTCATGTGAAGCTGAATGCCTTTAGAGAAAACCATATAAGCCTGCTGAATTCATGAAAAATTTATGCTATCTGATCTCAATTGAACTCTCAATGCTAGCAATCCTGTTATTCTTTTCTTAATAATTCCATATCATGCAGAGTCTTTTCCAAATCTTTTCTTCTCTCCTACATCTATGCTACCCTCTTACTTTTTAAATATTGGCTGACTCTTACCTCTCTCCCTCTCAGGAGAGGATCTCTGCAAGAAAACAGGTGATCTATCAGGAGTTCCCTTTTTTTCCTCTCCATTTCCTTATCTCTAGTTCCCTTAACATCTTCCTCTATTCTTTGCTCTCCTTTCTCCAAAAGACTATGGGAGAGGTAGTCCTTCTCCATATCAAGGTCAATTCCTTCATCTCTGACTTTATCACATCCAATCTCATCTCCCCCAGGGCCTTGCCATTTTGGTAATCTTTTCCCTCTTTATAATCTTCTGTTTCTCTCCAACCACTAGCTCTTTCTCTGTTTTCTATAAACACACCCACTTCTTTCTCATCCTTAACTTTCACCTGACTTCCATCCCTTCAAGCTATCATCTTCTACATCTCCTCCGTATTACTGCCAGGCTCCTAGAAGGAGGCTTTTGTCTTCACTTTTTCACATCCTATTTACTTCTCAGACCTTTAAAATCTGGCTTCTGACCCCACCACTCAATTGAAACTGCTTCACCAAGGTTACCAATGATAAACAACCTGCTAAATCCAGTGGTCTTTTCTCTCAGTCTTTCAACCGATTTAGGACTTTTGACACGTTTTCTCATTTTCTCCTTCCTGGGTTTTTGGTTTTTCGTTTCTGGTTGCAGAGATACTGGCTCTTATGACATTTTACCTTCTCAGTCTCCTTTTTTAGTTCATCATCCATGTTCTAATTCCATTGCATAGGTGATGTCATCAGATCCCATTTCAATATAGATAACTCTAAGATCTAGCCTTCAATTGACTTCTGATATTCAACCCAGTTCACAAACTATATTTCCACCTTGATGTCTCACATGCATTTCAAACTCAACATATCAAACAAAACTAATTATCTTGCCCCAACAAATCTACCTTTCTCCCCCCCCAAAGTTCCCCATTTCTAGCTGAAGGTAATATACAAGGAGAAAAGAAAGGAAGAAACATTTGTTAAGAACTTACTATGAACCAGGAGCTTTGCTAAGTGCTTTTATAAATGCTACATCATGATCCTCTTTTAAGTCATAAAGGTTCATAACTTTGTAATTCTTCCCTCTCCCTCATCTCCCATATCCAATCAGTTGCTATATTATGTTGATTCTATCTCTTCCTTCACATAGCCATCACCCCTAGTTCAGATCCTCATAACCTCTCACCTGGACTATTGAAATAGCCTTCTAATTACTCTCCTTTAGTCTCTCCCATCTCCACTTTATCCTCCCAAAACCTGCTAAATAGATATTCCTAAAGTTCAAGTCTCACCTTATCACTCCCCTACTCAAAGAATTTCAGAGGAAATGTTAAGTGACTCCAACTTATCTTTCTAGAATGGCTACATATTATTGCCCCTCACACATTGCACAATCCAGTCAAAGTGACTTAGTGGCTCTTCCCTGTACATTCCATTCACTTCTCAGGACAGCTGAGGAACCAGCATCTCATTTTATTCTTACATGAAGCATAAACTACCAGGTAACTGACCTTAATCATGCCCAGTGCAGAACAACTACCAATTACTACATCACTGACACGATGGAACCCTCATCATTATCTCCTTCTATAGAACCACTTGCCATCATAGAAAATATTTACTGCTCAGTAGGAAGGATTTAATAGCATGGATAAGCTGGAAGGAAGGGACATTTGGTATACTTAAGACTCCTTTTGCTGAAGTACCATAAAACCTCCTTGATTCGATAGGGGAAATCGGATATACTAGAAAGTCCACAATTTTTATATTAAAATTTATTTTTATTATGAACTTAATCATTATGCAACACAAACATTTCAATATACAATGAACCAAAAGATCTCATGTGAAACTAAGCTTCTATTGTTTGTTTTTTAAATCTCTGTATTAAATTTAACAGTTGTAACAAAATTACCCTGCATTTATGTCTCCTTTTAAACATATTTATTTTTCTGCATTTTAAAAACTTCTATTGACACTCTTCTTTTTCTCTTTATTGCCATGCAATAATTCACCCTCCACCTCCCCCAAAGAGTTCTCCCTTATAACAAATACACTACAAAGCCAGAGGTATGGCAAATGACTAAGTATCCATCCCCTACCTAAGCTTTGTTGTGGCAGAGCGGAAAAAGCAATGGGTCTAGATTTCATTCCAGGCTCTGCAGTTTAGTAGTTATGTAACATCAGGTAAATTACTTAATCTCTCTGTCCCTCAGTTTCCTCTTTTGTTAAATAGGGATAAGAATTTTTTACTGCTTCCTCACTAAGTTGTAATGAGATAATGCATGTAAAGTGCTTTGTAAAACAATTCACAATGTAAATACAATCTATTATTGTTGCCATCATTACTAGAGGCACTGAGGTAAGAAAACCTTCAGAAAACAAATTCTGAGAGTCAAAATCTTGGTGCTGCAGCAGTAATTCAACCCCATAAGTTTCTGTCATTTTATAGGATTATATAAGGAGGGTGTGGCTCATTTTAGTTTTTAATCCCCTGCTTTGCTTAGGTTCAAGGTGTGAATAATGTAGCTCAAGCCTGGATCCAGGGCAGATTCTCCTCACAGATCAGGTAAATCACTAGGAATTCAAAAAGAAAACATTTAATTGAAGCACAAAATAAGATACAACTAAAGGTAAAACCTCTGCCAAGAAATCTTTGTTAACTTAATGAGAAACAATTTACAGAGAGAGAGAAAGAGAGAGGGAGAGAGGGAGAGAGAGAGACAGAGAGAGAGAGAGAGGGAGAGACAGAGAGAGAGAAACAGAGACAGAGAGAGACAGAGACAAAGAGACAGACAGAGAGAGAAACAGAGACAGAGAGATCTGTCCCTCAGAAGCTCTGAAGATACTGGAGGGAGAACTGCCTTATGTGGCTGCTTGAACAGCTCTCCAAGTAGCTCCTTTTGTCTTTATCTAGCAGCAATAATTTGAAAGAACATCTATGAATATTGCAAAGTAGATGATATCTAGTTCAATAAACATAATGGGTTTGTAGATTGTATCTCCTAAACGAGCAGTGCTGAAGTAAGACTTTGGGGGGCACTTGGCTTCATGTTGAGCAAGTGATTTCATCCTATCAGGACAGAGAGGATGTGGGGGATATAGTTCTGATCAAGGAGTCAAGAAGCGTGAATGCCAAGAAAGGCTTGTTGGTTGGCCTTAGGCAAATCACCGAACCTCTCTCTTCAGCTTGGCTTTATGTAAGGTGTTAAATCTGGAGTCAGACAATCTGAGTCTAAATCCCAATTTTGCCACTGACCACCTTCATGACTTTGGATAAGTCACTTAATCTTTGTGACCCTTCTCATGTGTAAAATGAAAAGGTTGGATCCCACGACGACTTCTAAGGTTAAGTTGCCTCCAGCTTTAAATCTGTGATCCAATGATCTTTTCCTACTAACCCATCATTCCACAGAGACTTGAAGGAGAGGAATTACAACTGAAACAGCTTTCAAGGTAACCCCCTTTCCTTCTCAGCTCTAATTAAATGAAGCTATACTTCCATTAAACTAATTATAGCTAACTCCACCCTAAAGGTGTCCATCACAGCTAGCTCCACCTCCACAGGTGTCCATCACAGCTAGCTCTACCTCCACAGGTGTCCATTGCAACTGGCTCTACCCCCTCCCCCAACTGCACCTCGAGCCCATACTTCACCTTTCCTTTACTTCTAGTACAGGTAAGACATCCTAAGTGGCATGTCTAGGTGACCATTGTTAATGCTGTTTTAGAATTACTTCTTTCTGAGTCAATCCTGTCCTCAGATTGTTCTTTTACATGTCTCACCACATTGCAGCTAGGTGGTGAAGTGAATAGTGCTGGGCCTGGATTCAGGAAGATGTGAGTTCAAATCCAGCCTCAGATACTTAACTAGCTATATGATCCTAGGCTAGTCAATTCATCTGTTTTTGCCTCAGTTTCTTCCATTATAAAATGAGAATAAGAACAGTACCAACCTTAAAGCGTTTCTATGAAGATCAAATGAGGTAACATTTGTAATTATACAGCATAGCAGCATGCAGTAGGTACTACATAAATGCTTATTCCCTTTCTCCTCACTTCACCTAGCTAGGTAATACCAGAAGGGGCTTCTCAGGAAGCAATAAGGCTTCTCTCCTCCTGCCTCTCATCTATCTCTGTTGTCTACTCATCTGTTTTTTTTTTTTCTGTTATCTTCTCTGTACCCTCACCTTGGACATCCCCACTCCCACCTCCCTCAGCCCTCCCAACTAGCTGGGTTAGAGCAAGTGAATTTTGTCCTCCCCTGCCCACCCTACATTATAGGAAGTGTGACCCCACCCCCACTCCTTGTAGGACTTGTGCCTCCTACTGCCTCTCTCTGAGGTTGAGGACAAACCTATTCAGGCATCTTGGTGTGCCACATTTCCTTCAGGCCCTTTCTGGTAACTCATGCCTGGGTAGGTAGGGGTTGGTGGTACAGGGAAAGGGGGAACAACCTAGCTCTCCTTGCTGGCATTGCCAGTGGGCACAGCTGACCCTAACTCCACATGTTGGGCCATATTTGGAGAGTTAGAAAGGACTTTAGTTATCTGGTACAGTTGATGGAGCCATGAGACTTTAAATCAGGAGGACCCGAGTTCAAGTCACTTAGTTTTCTCTTCTGTAAAATGGGAGATAACAGTAGTACTTATGCTTACAGGGATGTTTAAAGCATTGAAAAGTTTTGAACTGTATGAGTCCTTGCAATTTTTGCTTTTTCATTATCATCTAATCCAACTCCCTCATTTCACAGATTAGGACACTGAGACTCTGATAGTTTAAGTAACTTGCCCAGGGTCACTTTGGCAATAAGTAGCAAAGATAGAAATTGAATCTAAGTTCCTTGATTATAAATCAATATTCTTTCCACTAAAATGTTCTTTATTACTCGAGAGCTCTGAGATCAATACAGAACATCATATTTTCGCGCAATATTCATTGATTCTCTCAAGTTATACATAATTTAGAACTGGTGGGGGGAGCCTTAAACATTATCTAGTCCTTGTCACATTTGGAAGATTCCTGACCCATTTCATAGAAACCTGTAGCCAGAGGTCAAAAGGGTCCTGTCAGAATAGAATTCAAATCTCAGGTCCTTGATTTCTAGACCTGTGCTTTTTATGCCATATCGTGATCCCTTAGAATGGACTAGAAGTAAAGACCTAGATTCTATTTCAGGCAGTGCCATCAACTCATTATTTGCCATTGGGAAAGCCATTTTACCTCCAAAGAACTCATTTCATTTCTGTCTGTAAAGTGAGGATAAAACCTGCTAACTCATGGTGCCTATTGTCTACAAAGGCAAAGTAAATTGGTCCTTCTATTTGCTTGGATGTAAATCCTGCCTGTGCAGGGCTGTCTTGCAGCTCAGTTGATTTTGCAGTTTAAAATAAGGGAAAGGGCCTCCTTCTGAAGGGTCTACACAATTTCAAGCTAGGATCATGACAAGGAGACAGCTCCCAGGTGGCAAGGACAATGTGGAGCATGAAAACAGAGAACTAGAAGAGGAGGAGACAGCACAAGGGAATGTGAGAAGCTACCCTTGAGCTGGTGTAAAGAGGGGAAAGGGCAAGGAAGGAGCCTCTAGCTGCCTGGATAAGATGGCCAAAGCTTTCTGCCCAGTCATGGAAATTTGTGCCAGAATATAACAGGCCCTCACATATTTGTGCCAGAATATAACATTGCCCCCACCACCACTAAAAAACAAAACAAACAAACAAAAAACCCCGGTAATTCCAAATCCAGAGTCTTGCCAGAAAAGGCTTTTTTTCAAGGTGTAATGTTTGCCTCTTTTTAAAGTGACTTTTGTATTTGGGTACTTAAACTTTCACCTAGGGATAGAGACTGGATGGACCTGATTTCATCAGTATAAAGCAGCAGTTCTCAAAGGGTAGTCCAAGAGTCTTTCAGTGGGTCAGCAAGGTTAAAGCTATTTTAATAATACTACTAAAACATTTTAATTTCTAATATGGCCAATAAAGATAGCTATAGCTCATAAACAAAAAAGTTCTGTTATGAGGGAAAGCCTTCAGTAATTGTTGAGAGTGTAAAAGGGTCCTCAGACCAAAAAGTTAGAAAGGAGCTAGCATGAGGACCTTTAAGATGAGTCTCTACTTCTATTCTCCCTCCTTCAATGGAATTCAGCACTTTGTCTTCTATATATAGTCTTAAAGAGTTGCCAGAGATTAAATCACTTGCCCAAGGGTCACATTGCTAGTATGTATTGGAGGCCAGGCCTTGAACCCAGGCCTTTCTGGCTCAGATGTCGGCCCTTTCAGTTGGGCATGGTTTCACACAGCCGGCTCCTCCAAAGACCACACATTCTGCTTAAAGAATAATGCTGCACAGCCTTTTTTCTCTCCCGACAATTGCTACTCCCATTTCTCAGTTTCTAGTGATAAAGTTAACATGTCAGGGCAGACAAAGAGAGTTAGCCCTTTATATGTTCTGTGAAGAGCACTCCACTCCAAGATCTCTTCATCTGAATCAGCCAGCCCCTTTTAACAGGTTAGGAAATGGAGTTAATTAGTAGTTTAATCAATCTTTTCACCTGCCCCCCCCCCCTTCCCTTCTCTCTAATGTCACCACTAAATCAACTAGGGCCTCTTGAGAAGTTAAGTGGCCGCTAATTAGGACTGAGTGAGTGGCCCTGGAGTGGGGCAAGGGGAGTTACCTGAATAGCTGTGCGTGGTCACCTGCAGGAGCAGTCTGTCAGGAACAGAATGGGCAGGCCCTTGTTCAGCTGCTTGGAGACTCACGGGAGCATATCGGATGCAAGGCTGGCAATGAGCGCTGTCAATCACCAGCGGAGGCCCAGCAGCTGCATGCATTCAGACTGGGGGCCTCTGCAGAAATGCCAAGCGTGTCTCCTCTTTCTAAAGAGTAACTCCTAGGAGGACCGAGATAAAAATCATGGAAACCCAATACAGCCCCAAGCTCCAGAGATTAACAGATGTGACTTTCAAGCATCATAAGATAAGGTTGTATACAGGCCTGCACCTGCTGGGGGCACTGGCCACCAGGTCCATGGCTGGGAACCCCCAGAGGTGGTGACTCCGAGAAGCCTTTATTACTATTGATTTTTTAGGCTTTGATATCTGACAGGGTCAAACCTTGGAAAACATGGATGAGCTCATTGTTGAATTGCTATGAAATCCCTAAACAGAAATGATCGAGCAGTCATTTCTGTTTCTTTTGAAATAAGTTCAGATTTTTAACCACGAAGACAAGTAGGGTTGTGGCACTATTTGTACCATATAGTAATTTACACCTAAAGGACCAGCTTGCTATTATTTTTAGTACTACCCGCCACGGTAGACCACTAGTAGTGGAAGCAGCCAGAGTAATCTTTACAAGGAATCCTATGGGTTTTTTCCCTCCATTTCATTTGGGGACATCTTAGCCTCTTAGAATTCCCAGCTCCCTTTAAGCTAAGTGGCACGTCCTACACCAACCTTTTCCTAATTTCTCCCAAATCTTAGCTCCTGAATTTACTTTGCATAGATTTCATATTTACTGACCTATATACATGTTATCCTTCCCTCTTGCCAAGGCAATGTAAGCTCTTTGAAAACTGAGACTGTTTTGTTTTTGTCCTAGTATTTCTAGCAGAAACAATTAATAAATCCTCAAGTTAATGAGTGCCAGCTTCATCGGACAATGCCAGTGGGAGACACAATAAAACACATTTACTGAGCAGTTATCAGGTACAGAGTATCGTAGCAGCAAGACAATAGAGAGATTCAGGGCTCAGATCCAGTGGTGTGGTCTTCATCATAGCCATGAGAAGTCAGATTTATATTGTCATTGAAGGAGATAACATCTGTAAAGTATTTTGCAAACCTTAAACTGCTCTACAATTGTTTTGAAGTTACTAACCACTTTATTCACTTCTCATTTAAGGTTCATAACCCTATGAAGTAAGAAATTACTATCTTCATTTTAAGGGACAGCTGAGTCAGGAAAACTCATCTGCCTGAGTTCAAATCTGACTTTAAGATATTTGCTGGCTGTGTGGCCCTGGGTAAATCACTTCACCCTGTTTGCCTTACTTTCCTCATCTGTAAAATGAACTCGAGAAGGAAATGGCCAATCACTTCAGTACCTTTACTAAGAAAACCCCAAATGGGGGTCACACAGAGTCAGATGTGACTGAACAACATCATCATCCTTACTTAACTGATGAGGAAGCCAAGTCCTCAAGAAGTTACATGACTTCCCAAAGAAATAAAATGAGTTAATGACAAAGCTGGGAATAGGACAGGAATCCCTTGACTTCTAGGTTAGTGCCTTTCCCACATGTATTTCCTGATAGGACTGAAAATGCTCAAGTTCTGAAGTCAGGAGGAGCTAGACTTGAATCCTACCCTGTCATTTAGTGCTACGTGACCTTAGACAGGTCATCTCTGTTTTATCACCTGTAAAAGAACGGAGGGGGGGGAGGGGTGGTGGTGAACTCTAACCATCCTTTCTAATTCTAAATTCTGTGATCTTATGATACTATTTCCTACAATTCTCAAAAAACATCCATACAATTTAATCAATCAATGAAACAATACAACACAATTAATCAAACACAATCAAGCGATACAATTTAAATACAACCAATTTAATACATTAATTATTTGCATCACCATGTCTGTTAATTGTCCACAAATGACTTTGACATTCATCTCTGTAACATTTCTGCTACTCTTACAACCCTGAGCAGAGAAGGGGAAGAGAGACTTAAGACAGAATATGAATAAGGAAGACCTCATCTTCCAAGAATAATGCAAGAAGAGTATAATGGCTCACCTTTGTTAGTTCAGTCCAGCCAATGAGTAGTAACAGCTCTTACTTCTAAAGCAATTTACATTCCCTTATAACCATTATTTATTTGGAGACTAACCAGGCTACACCAGGTTTTGCTACCTGGACTTCCTTTTGGGGGGGGGGGGGTAGTTAGGGGAGACATGATTTGAGCCATTCTGTCCCTATGTCACCTCTGCTACAGTCCCACTTGGTTGTCTCATTTTGAGGAGGTGACTCTGGCTTCCCGAAGGCTGTGCCAGCAAAGCAAAAATTATGACAAAATCCTATCAAACTTCAAGTACAGGTCCAGTACCTAGAAACTATGTGTCTGCTGTCTGAGGACCTGAGGGTGGAAAAATTCATCACAACAACTATGAAAGAATATCTATTAAATCACACAGGTGATTGTAATCTCTGTTAGTAAAGGAAATAGCCACATTCATTGAATCCCAGCTCTCAGAAGAAGCTCTTAGAAGCAGCTCTAAATTCATACAGTGATGAGACAAAGTAGTGGGGAAACAGTAGTATTATCTTATGAACATCTATCAGTCTTAGCAAGAGTATCAACAATGCCTTGTAAGACCAGTGAAGGAGGGCCAGTATTGTAAACACAATTTTAAGAAATTTTTAAAGAGTGGCTAGATGGCACAGTGAATAGAGCACCAGCCCTGGAATCAGGAGGACCTGAGTTCAAATCCGGCCTCTAACACTTAACATTTACTAGCTGTGTGACCTTGGGCAAGTCACTTAACCCCAATTGCCCTCCCAAAAAAAACACAGAAAAAAAAAAGAAATTTTAAAAACTAAAACTAAAGTTATGGATGCATTTTCCCCCTAACTTGGTACTTATCTAACCTGTCTAATCCCAATCTAATTCAATTCCACAAACACGTCTTAAGTTTCTACGACATGAAAGCCTAGAGCTAGATAATAGTGACACAATGATGAAAACAAGAAGTTTTCGAGAAATTTATGCTTCATCGATAGCTTTATGTTCAGTGTGTCTTGCCTGGAGGACACCATCATTGCCTTCATCCATTTAATTCAATGTGACCTCAAGCACAAAGACTAGTATTTCCTTATTGTAATAATAAGAATTTAATAGTTATTGAATCAAAAAGATGTATTAATATATAAAGTGATATGTTAATACCATTGGAGAAAAATTCCATAACATAAGAGAGAATTTTAATATGTACCTCAGTGAAAGTATCACGCTTCATTTTACCTGTATATAATAAACATTTAATAAGCTAAAAATAAAATTAAAACAAGAAGTTTATGCTTTTTTTTTTTTTTAAATTAGATCTGGTGAAGAGCTGTGATTTCATCAGTACTATGTAAAGAAGTTCAGGTGTGGCAATGAAATTTATAGTCTTGGAAAGCTACTCAGGAAATGGAGAAGTTAAGTGTTTTTCTTGTGGTCACATAGACAGTATATGTCAAAGGCAGGAGTTGAAAGTAGATGTTCCTGTCTCCCAAACTGGTCTTCTAACCACTATTGCCTCTACACTTTAATAGGGCAGATAAAAACGAGTGCACAATGAGGTATGATTTGTATTACTAGGCATGATGTTTTTCTCTTACCTGTCTGACCCTTCTCAATATCCTTTGTTGCATTTCATCCATGTTACTCCCCTTAGTTGTAGGCATACCTAAAGGCTCTGCTGAGCCTTCCTCTTTTCTCTCTCTCTCTAGTCTTTCTCTTAGTGATCTCCTCAGCACATTTGGGTTTATCCCCTTTATGCTAATAATTCATGGATCTATATATACAGCCACAGTCTTTCTTCGGACCTCCAGTTCTGTGTGTTGAACAGCTTACTGGACATTTCAAACTAGTTACCCCATAGGCATCTCAAATTCAATATGCCCAATACAGTACTTGGGCAACTACATGGCACAATGAATAGAATGCATATTTACTGTACCTGGAATCAGGAAAACTCATTTTTCTGAGTTCAGCTCTGGCCTCATACACTTATTAGCTGTGTGACTCTGGGCAAGTTACTTAACCCTGTTTGCCTCAGTTTTCTCAGCTGTAAAATGAGTTGGAGAAGGAAATAGCAAACCTCTCCATTATCTTTGCCAAGAAAACCCAAAACAGGGTCACAGAGAGTCAGATATGACTGAAACAACTCAACATTACAAAAATACAGAACTAATTTTCTTTCTCCAAAAACCAAACCTCTTTCAAGCTTCTCCATTTCTTCTGTGGGTGCCTCCATCTTCCCAGTAACCCATGTTCACAAAATCAGTGCCATCTTCTGCTCCTTTCTCTTCTTTATTCCCCATTTCACATACCCATTCAATTGTCAAATCTTGGTTCTAACTCCATAGGATCTCTTATATCTATCCTCTTCTCATCACTCACATAACCACCATCCTAAATCTAGTCCTTAAACGTAGGTCTAACCATTTCACTCCCCTGATCAAAAAGACTCTAGTGCAGGAGTGAATCCAAACTGTCAGTCAAAGGGTTGCACTTGAGGATCTAGGGGGCAACATGTATCCTCTAGGCTGCAGGTTCCCCCGCCCTGCTCTACTGGTTGCCTGTGCCAAATATAAATGTCTTTATTCAAAGTCTTTCACAGAACTGACTCCAACCTACTTTTCCAGATTTGTTGAACATTTTCCCCTTTTATGTTTGTTCCCTACAGGTGGCACTCCATTTACAATTTCTGTGTCTCTGCAATCAGTGTCCTCTGTGCATGGAATGCACTCCCTCCCTCCTTACCTAGACCTCTTAGAATCTGTAGTTTCCTTCAAGGTTTCATTCAGACACCACCTTCTACATGAAGAAAACTTCACGTACAGGAAAAGGAAAAGTCTTATGCCCCCCAGCTCCAGGGGCCTTCTTTCAAAAACCGTTTTGTATCTATTTTGAATAAACTTACTTATGTACATGTTGTTCCGCCACCACCCCCACCTTCTACACACAGTTAGATTGTAAGCTCCTTGAGAGCAGGGACTGGTTTTGTCTTTGTGTATCCAATATCTCAGAGTACCTGGCACACAGAAGGTACATAATAAATGCTGAAGGACTGATAGCATGGATAGAGTGGATAGCGGATAGAGAACTGACCTCAGTCAGGAAGATTTGAGTTTAAATGCCATCTCTGACACACAGACTTTATGAACCTAAGCAACTCCTTAAGACTGAAGAATTGAAGAATTCCTGCCCACAGTAGATGAGACCTCACTGAGAGTTCTTTATACCAATGATATCTCAGGTCTGGACAAAAATTAAAATAAGACAAATACAATACAAGGTAGAATGTGATAGGGGCAAAACAGTGCTCCATCCGGGTACTCCAATTCCAAGTCTACCACTCAATTTAATCATGCTACTTTGCTGCTACATGTTAGTCTTATCTACCTAACTAGTTTATAAATACTTTGATAACAGGCATGGCAACTGATAGCTCTATATTCCCCCATGATACTTAGCACAGGTTCTTGCATGCATTAGGTCCTCAAAAATCAGAACAGAAATTTAAGATTCCAAAAAAATAGAGTCTTTCAGAAAATGATCCCAAAACAAATAGGGAGAGACATCCTATAATCAAGTACCTCCTAATCTGATGGATAGGGAATAGGGGAAGAATTCAACTGAGCAGTTATTAATCAGTTACCTCCTGTGTTCCTTGGACAGGGCAGAGAGCTGGGACTGGAGATAAAAAGTCTGTTTGTTGCTGTTGTTCAGTTGCTTTTCAGTCATGTCTGACTGTGACCCCATTTGGGGTTTTCTTGGCAAAGATACTAGAGTGGTTTGCCTTTTCCTCTTCCAGTTCATTTTACAAATGAGAAACTGAGGCAAACAGGGTTCAATGACAGGGTCACCCAACTAGTAAGTGTCTGAGACCAGATTTGAACTCAGAAAGATGACTCTTCCTGACTTTCCAGCATTCTATCCACTTCTTTCCCTACCTGCCTCAAAGTCAGAAAGGCCTAAGTTCAAATCTGACCTCAGACACTTAGTAGCTGAGTGACGCTGGGCAAGCCACTTAACCTGTTTGCCTCAGTTTCCTCAACTGTGAAATGGAGATAGCACCTACTTCCCAGAGTTGTGATGAAGACCGAGTGAGATAATAATTGTATAGCATTCAATACGGGTGCCTGGTGCTTAGCAAATGCTTATTTCCTTCTTTCCTGAGACAAGAAAAAAACCTCGTTTCTTCCTGAGGCAGCCAGTTCCACTTTGGGCCATCTCTAATTATTAAGAAGTTTTTCTTACATTAAACCTAAATCTACATTTCTGCAACTTCTACCCATTAAACCTAGTTTTGTTCTCTAAAGCCAAAGAGAATAGATTTCCCAGGGGTGGGGAACGTGTGGCCTTATGTCCTTGGGTGCAGCCTCTTGACTGAGTCCAAGTTTTACCAAACAGACCTTTTATTTAGGGGGATTTGTTCTATGAAGTCTAGGTTCAGTCAAAACACCACACTTGAGGACCTAAAGGGCCACATGTGGCCTTGAGGCCACAGATTCCCCACCCCTGCTAAATGAATCTGTGGATGTGGGTATTCTCTCCATCAGGGAATCTTGTAGTCCTTTCATACTTTTTCATTCTGTGAGAGGCTTGTGTGTGTTCTATTATATGTCTCTTGTGAAGACCTTCTTAATCTTTTTAGGTAGACTTAGGTTCTTGTGTGGCATTTGGGTGGTCCATCCATTATCCTTGATTCTTACCACATGGCAGGCTCAGTATCTCAGATTCTTCAGTATTCTTCAATGACATCCCTTGGATCACTTCTTGTGCACAGATCTCCCATTCTGTAGCTTACTTGGCCCACCATTCATCTCTCCATTTTCCTTTGGATCACCTATAACTTTTAATGTTTGGAGGCTGTGGTGTTCCAAGACTGGCAACAACATATCACCTGAAGAATATTTATGTTTAAAATGTAGGGGCATTAATGTACCTATGAACATTGAAAGCAATACACAATTCCCCAGGAGCAATCTAGCCTCCTCCTTCTAGTCTTGCATCCAACTGCAGCACCTATCCCAGGGACATATACTGATGTACTAACTCAATGGGCTCACCATCCAAGTAGATGGCATATTTTGGACACTGGACGTTTAAAAAATTCTTTTAGTTTTTCCTGTCTGGACTATTAGGTTAATTTCTTTTGGGTAATTGGAGAAGAGGCCCTATATAATATTCTAAGACAATCCAATCAATAGAAGAACATTTTGCCAACATGGACATCATCAAGTATAGAAAATCCCTCTTCCATGTGTAACCTGTGTAGGAAGTTCTCCATGAAAATGGTGAACACACTTGGTGAGTATGCATTCCCATCTTTTATTCATTGTTTGATATTTTTGGAAAAAGAAGAAAAAGAGGAAGAAAAAATTTTAGCTTTGCTGTTTTCTCTTTTTAATTTTTATTTTTTTCAATTATCAGACATTTATTTTCCCCTTCTATTTGTCAACTCCCACTTAAAAAGAAAAAAAAAAACCTTTTTAGCAAATACGGAGGATCCCTGAATAGTTATCTGGGTTCTTACAGTGATAAAGTGTAATCTTCTGTGATAATGGTTTTCATAAATGTGTGACACTCCTTGTTGAAGAAGAGCTTAGTTTTGCTCTAGGGCAGTGGTTCTCAACCTTCCTAATGCCACAGCCCTTTAATACAGTTCCTCATATTGTGGTGACCCCCAACCATAAAATTATTTTCATTGCTATTTCATAACTGCAATTTTGCTACTGTTATGAATCATAATGTAAATATCTGATATGCAGGATGTATTTTCCTTGTTACAAATTGAACATGACCCACAGGTTGAGACCTGCTGCTCTAGGGAGTTAAATGTAGTCATCAGCAAATAAAGATAGTGGGATCTAGTATTTCTTGCATGATTTGGCCCAGTTTCATGTTGTCAGTTGTGAGATCGTAGGGATGTGGTCTGCTATAGAAAATTATTTATGAGAATATGTCTCTCCCCTTTTCATATTTTCATCAATGATGCTTACGATGTATGTGTAAACTATTTTCATAAAGTTTTTAAAAGGATGAAAAAGTAGGTATGTGGGTCAGTAGGAAATGCTATTCTTCTGGCAACCTTTTAGGGGAAAATGACATCATTTTTCATTTCTCCCATCTTTTTAGAGCTTTTCTCCCCTTCTCCCTCAAAAATCCTATAAAATTGTTCTTTGATGCCCTCTAGATTGTGTCAGTTCCAGCACAAATGTATTCTGTGTTTACTTGGTTTGGTCCAGCCACTTGTTCTAATTTTATTTTTTTTAAGTGTCATTTCAACTTTCTCAAATAGCAGTATGTTAGAGACCGAAGTGCTAGAATTGAAATGTGTTAATAATATCATTATTATGATGAGGATCGCAATAGATCTTTATAGGAATGCTGAGAACATTGTTCTACTTTTTTGTTTGTTTTTACCTTCTTTCCAGTTTTGTCTACAAATGCTCTTGGGATTGTTTGGGGAGAGTGAAAACTTCTCAGGCAGTTTTGGATTGTTAAGTGCCCTTCCCCCCCCTCCCCATTACTGCTGTCAATCAGCAGCAAGCCCTTTCTGATTTCCCTCCTCTGTGGGCCCCTCCACCTGGCCAATGGGAGTCAGGGACAGCCCAAGCTCACTCCTCCCCCCTTGCTTTGGAACTCTTCCCCCTTTCCTTTGCTGTCAATCAGCATCCTTGTACTTTGTAAGCCTATTTCTCAGCCACTAAGAGATAGTGGTGGGCTTCCCTGTGACTTGCCATTGGGAAGATTTTGACAATTTGCCTTGAGTCTACCTCTCAGCCAATGGGAAAGGGAACAGTTGGGGAACAGGGCTTGACTTCGTTTGGGTTTAAAACACTGCTCCCTCCATACTGCCTTTCCGCTTTCTCATGATCAGTCATGGGGAAGACTGCCCTCTTCTCCCAGGGAAGAGAATAAATTCCTGTTCCTATCCTAAGAGATCTCCACATGTTTAATTAAATTTTTGGATGGGGTTTTTCATCCCAAACAGATGGGGGCTCATCTGGGATCTGTCCATTAGGGAATGGCTTCCCTCTCTTCGTCTTGGGACAAGTGTCCAGCAGAGATTTTTTTCCAGTGGTTTCCAGACTTGGGGGGGTGGTGCTCTAAATAGGTAGAATCCAGAAGGGAGATGTAGTCTTTAGATGGGAAAAGGAACAGAAAGGAGGAGGATGAAGCTGGCAGACAAGGAAGAGCAGTCATAAAAATCCAGGCCTGTATGGCTTGAAGGTAAACTAGTTTAGATAGCTCTTTTTCTTCGAGTATGGATTAATTTGACTCTGGGATAAGAGTGCCATGTGGTGAGCTTCACAGAGACTGAAATGAGACATTTCTTCTAGGATCAGGTGGTCTTAGGACCCTGGGGAAGCCAGCAGGCTCCCAAGACAAAAAGAAGGAAATGTTTCCTCTATAATTGTTGGGATCTTCTGATCCTGGGGTGAGAGAGGGGGCCAGCAATGGCCCCCAGCCAGGATGACAGGAGGTATTGCCACCTGACATGGAAAGCCCAGGCAGGGACCAGAGCCGGTCAGCCAAGAGGCCCAGCTCCAGCTGGACCATGACCCTGAGGGTGGCCAAGTTGGGGAGAGGTGAGGAGGAGGAGGCCTGAGGCCACATTAGCAGTAGTGTCTGCAGCAGATGCAGGGGAAGGGCAGCTAGGGCCTCCTGTGGCCCCTTCCACATTGAAGTGGCTGCAGCTGGGTTGGGGACAACTTGCAAATCTGTAAAATTCATTTCCTTATAGTTCCTGGTCTGGCCAGCCTGGAATTATAATGAAAGTTAAATATATGTAAAACATTTGAGCAGATTCTGTTAAAATATCTCACACCAGATCAGATAAGGAAAGGGAATGCTGAAGAATAGTAAGAAATTTGAGTTACTCTCCCCGACTTGGAAAAAAGGGGGGGGGGCCCGGGAGAAAAGCCTCTGTACCTGGTAAACCCAATTTTCTATCAATAATTTTTGTATGTGATTTAGAAATGCAATTAATGTCATAATGTCATTGTGTTATTATGGTATCTCTAAATTGTAAAATCCTCTTATATTGTAAAAATTGAGTGACCATTGTGAGCCAGAAATGGTATTAGATAAAGCAGTTTTAATTTGAATTTTGTTAAAACTAAAAGATGGAGAAAAATTACGTAAAATGTTATGTTATTTTATGTTATGTTGTGTTACTTTATCAGTTCTGCTAACCCTGTCTTATAATGTTTACATCTGCTATTTAGAAAACCAGGTATTTACACCTTTACCTGTAGTTAAAGAGGAGGTTACAGAAATTTTTAATCTGGATTGTGTTGCATGTGAATTGGATTTTTTTATGTTATAAAATCTGATAATTTAAAGCTGTTGTATTTGGGTTACAAACAGGTAGTAATAATACTGCTGATATTCACTATGATAGCTAATTGTTCATTTAAATTTTTGGCTATTCTAGAAATATACAGTGATTTAAAGTTATAATTTCCACATTATTAATGATGAAATGAATGATTCTCTTTGCAAAATGAATTGTAAATGTGTTTTCTAGAATTCTTATTGAGCAAATGAGAATCAAAAAAAAAAAAAATGGAGGGATGTGGCTTTCAAGCCTACTCCATCTAAGGATGTATTTGTGTTAATTTGAAGGTTTCCAGAATGTAAATGATTTCTAGTGATAAGTTGATTGGCTGTGTGGCATTAAAGTAAGTTTTAGTTTGTGTATAACAATTTGAAAAATACAGCCAGCTGAATTAAGGTCACTGATTGTAATTAATTGGTTTTGAATTCCTTTGAATTTAAGAACATAATAATTGTGTTACTGTTAAACAATTGTATTATCTATGTTGTAAGAGAAGCAGTTTCTCTTAAGGTCTAAAAATTGTTATATTTTGGAGTATTGTAACTTGAGAAATCATAACCTTCCCAGTTTGTCTTTGTTTAAAAGGAAGTTTCAGTTAAGATTGTTTAAACTTGTAAGATCGTTAACATTTATTCCGGCTACTATTTTAATGCTAAAACCTAAAATTGTTAATTGATTACACTATGTATGGGACTGCTAGGTTTGGGCACCAGTATCAGGCCCAGGAAAGGAACTTGTTTCTCCTAAACCATGCATCTAGCTTGCTGAGAAGTTGCAAGTCTATGTGAAATAAGAAGGGATTTCTAACCATTGACTTTTACAACCCAAAACAAGTTTATGTTTGGGAAAGATGTGTGCTAAATGGAATCCTTTTCATCTGAGATCTTTATTGCTTCTTGCAGCTCCATGCGGTAAAAGGCACTTGGGACCATGATTAATTTTGTTTTGAGTTTGAATTTGGATACAGTTGTCAGCATTAAATCAGTATCTGAGAGAAATGCCACAAGCCACTCAGAGGGAATGTGATCCTGTACTGTTAACAGGGGGAAGTCTGCATTTGGGAAAAGCTGAAGGGGCAATCTCAGCCTCAGTCTAGGATGGGACTCCTTCTGGCTCAGTTTACCCATGATGCTCCTTTGAAAAGGGATGTTCCCCTCATTTAGCTTCCCTGGGCCTCAGTTCTTGCATTGGTAAACCAATAAACATTTATTAAGCACTTACTGTTTACCAGGCACTGAGATGCAAATACAAGAAAAAAAGAAGACAGTCTGACTTTAAGAAGCTATTATTTTAATGGGGGAAAACAACACACAAAAAAGGAGTAAAAAAATCAAACATAGGCATTAAAGGAAGGAAATAAGTATTTATTGGGCATCTACTAGGTGATAGAAAATGTACTAAGTGCTTTATAAATATCATCTCATTTGTTCTTCACAACTGTGGTAAGAAGATAATTATCCATATTTTCTAATTGAGGAAACTAAGGCAGACAGAAGTTAAAGTGACATGCCCTAGGTCACACAGATAATATTTGAAAACAGATTTGACTTCATCCTCCTGACTCCAGGCCCAGGGGTCTATCCATTGTACCACCTTGCTTCTAGATGCCTAGTAGAACCAGGAGGGAAGTGGAGATTGCTTGGCTTGTGCTTTCCCCAAAAAGGAAGACTTCACCTGTGGGAGAAGGGAGGCTGAAGCTGAGGCACAGTTTCAAAGTATGGCAAGTCTGAAGTGGGTGTGTTAGACTGAATGACTTCTGAGATCCTTCTAGCTCTATATTTTTGATCCCATAATCCTATGGTTCCAACTATTGTCAGTGCCCTCTAAATTCCCAAGCCAGGGGGCAAAGTCATAGTCACTGCCAGATTTCTGGTAGGCTCAGAGCTTAGTATCCCTGAAGTCTTCCTTACCTGAGCAGAGTGTGATAGAAGTATAACATTCCTCTAAAACTACACGGGGAGATACTACTACCCTTTGTCTTCTTCCCAAAGAATGGGCCTAATAGTGTAGAACAGTGGTTCTCAACCTGTGGGTCGCAATCCCTTTGGGGTCAAAGGATCCTTTCACTGGGGTCACCTAAAACCATTGGAAAACACATATTTTCGATGGTCTTAGGAACCTCCTCTATCCATCTCCAGGCAGTCTGTCCACATGCTGACACGCCCACATAGGACTATTATTAAAGGGCCGTGGCATTAGGAAAGTTGAGAACCACTGGTGTAGAATATCTGTGCAAAAAATCTTATTCAACTTCTTTTCAAGAAACAAAACTGATATTCTGGCTTCAAGTAATCAGCTTTACAAGTGAAAAAACCCGGGCTTTTAATCCTGCCCAAGACATGACATGTGTGACCCTGGACAAATCACTTAACCTCTCTGGGCCTCAGTTTCCTCATCTGTGAAATGAGGTTATACTAGTCTAAAGTCTTTTCCAGTTCTAAATCTATATTTGCCAATTGAAAAAAAAAATAGGGTTATCACTCCCTCTGTGGTTGGGCTGGGTAAATCCTGTTTGCAAATCACTTCCCTAGGCCCTCATTTGTTCTTTCACATCACATAGGCTTGAATCCTCAGGCAAAGGAATATTAAAATACTTTTGCAAGTGGCCAGGAGAACTAGTGTCAAGCTTGACCAAAATTCTCCAGCCATATTTTCCAAACTGATCAATCAGCCAGCATTTCAAATGACTTGTAAGTGCCAGACTCTTTATTAGTTGCTGCCGATACAAAGACAGATACAAAATAACAGTGTCCCCAAGAAGTGTATATTCTATCTGAGAGATAACATGTGCAAATATAAAGATAACATAGTTGTGTCTTTTTTTCTCAAAGGAATCACTAGCAATAGAGGGAAGGGGTGATCAGAAGAGATTTGAAAATGGAATTCAGTCTCTCTTGCCGGGAAAAGATTCAACACGACTAGGGGGTAGGGAAAGAGCTGAGGGAAAGCATCTCCTGGCCAGAGTGGTGAATCAGAGAAGACAGGATTGGAAGCGGATCTGTCCAATAAAGGGGCTAACCACGGGAAGCCCCAAAGTTGCCTTCCAGTTCTTAAACCCTAAGATAGAAATGATCACTTTCTTCGCATTGTCAGCCCCCAGTGCTTTGCATATGCCCTCTTTCTGGGGCCTGAAGAAATGGTGGCGTTTTCTTTCCCTCCGTTTGTTTCTAAAAGCTGAATTGTGCCTTTGAGGTCGACTCTATTTTCCTCCAAAGTTACCATGAAGAAAAAAGTATAAATCTCACTTTTTACTGGGGCCTGGCACTCCGGGCCGGCGGCCCAGGCAGGCACGCTCGCTCACTCACACGCACTCACACACACACACACACACACACACACACACACACACAAAGACCAGAGGCGACCATGCCATAATGTAAAATAGTTAAAAGCTTATTAGAGCCCTCCAGAGCAGGACGATTTCCACTTTGTTTCAGAACACCCCGAGCCCGGCCTTTCAAGCTATTGTGCTGGCTGCAATTCAAATCTCCCTTTGTCAGTGTGAATGGGCCCTCTGAGAGCTCCTTTATGCCCGCATATTCCCCACAGGCATATATCCCTTAGCTCCATTACTGATCCACCCAAGTATTCAGCCCGCACCTTCTGCCTTCCCTTTTCACTCCCCAAAGTTCCGAGTGACGTGAACGACTCTCTCTGTGCTCCCTGAAAAGTGCACCCCAGCCACTGGGGAGGGGGGACGAGAGGAAGGGGGAAGGGGAGAGAAGAGGCGGGGTCAGTCCTAGTCCCAGCTGGGGAGAGCCAGGCTCACGCTTTGCTGTGGCTGCTGCCCTGGTGCCGGACAGGAAGGGATGTGTGACTGACTTGCAAATGACCGATTTTTTTTCCTCCCACTCTTTCCTGGATTGGGACTTGTGTGAGCATGTAGACGAACAAGTGACATGCCCCACACGCCCCCAAATCAACACATCCCCTTCTCCCCGGCTTTCCTTAAGCCAGGAGAAAAAGTCCCAAAGAGCCCGTTTCCTCTTATTTAATGAGGGCACTGAAAAAAAACCAAAAAAAAGCATTGAGAGCCGCTGAAAGGCCACTCTCTCTCTCTCTCCAGGGCTCTGCTGCACGTTTGCTGACAGGTTCACATGTGTTTGCACTTCGGAAAACACCAGTGAGGACTTTCAAGGGAAAGAAGGCAGTGATTCGGCCTCTTTCCAACTCTGCTTTCAGCATGTCCACCTTCTCCTCTCCTTGCATATAAACTTTATGTGACTGTCCCTGAGCTGAGGTGTAAGGGTCACAGATCCAAGGGCGTCCCTTCCAATCTAAATTTAAACAATTGCTGTTAACAATACAATTTTAGGCAGAAAATCTTCTAACTAGATTAAATCCAGAGGCCACTGAAACAGGAAAAAAAAAACCACACACACACATGCAGCATTGAAAGTAAACGTGAGGCCTCCTAACAGGATAGAGAGTGTGAAATCCATGCAGAGGGGAGAGAATAGCCCGTGCGGTCGCCCATTCTTTCCTTCCCACACGGCCTTGACCGTTTGACTCCGAGGCCATTGAGTTGATCAGCTGGAGTCTTTGGGGCTGTGAATGGGGACCCAGTGGAAAGACACAAGTCTAAGAGCTAACGCTTCCATTTTAAGCAGCCTGAGTTGGGGAGTTTTAATGCCAGTAAACATATCGCAATCAGGGTTCATTCCTTCTAGAGGCAACCCCAAATCTTCTGTCACACTCTCCCCCCAAAGAAAATGGAGCAAGAGAAGGCACCAGCCGGCCCAAAAGGGTTAGGATTTTTTTTTTTGTCTGTTTGTTGTTTGTTTAAGGGAGAAAATTTAAAAAAAAAAAAAAAAAAAAGGTTTTAGCAAACTTTCTTTGAGAGATACTTCGGAAAGGCCCCGAAGCAAAGTACTGTTGAAAATGACAGTTCTAGCCTCAACCCCACCCCCATCTTCAAATCACAGCCCAGGACCTAAGGTAGAAAAAAAGATATTAAAAGTGGTTTCCAGTTGTTGAAGCTTTTGGGTGATTGGAGGAGGGGAAAGAACGGGAAGGCTTAGGTTCCTTGCGGAATAGAGAAGAGCAGAGTTTTCCACACTCCAATCAACCTGCCTTGCTAGTAGTCGGTCTTAATAAATCTTTGAATTGAATCGAATGTGTTGAATTCCAGCCCTAACCAGGGAGGATGACAACAGATTTCTTCTGGGGCCGGATCCTCCTGGGATTTTTCATCCTTATCTAGTTGGACTTCCAGCTAGCTTCTAGGGGAAAGCTTGATTAGGAACGTGAATTTGAGACCCACTGTCTTCCTAACATTAATGAGAAAATACAAATTACTGCTGCCCTGAGCTAGGTATAGTACTATGCTTTCCTACTCAGCCTGGAGTATTTTATGGGGCAGTGTCTTATAGAAGTATCAAAGAATTTGGAGTTAGAAAGAGACTTAGAGATCAACTGGTCTAATCTCCTTACTTTATTTTTAAAATCTCCCCTTTTAATATAAGTTTAATAAAAAGCAACAAACATCAACAGTTCAATATTCAAAGTGCAACATAAAAGAGCATTTTATATGAAACTGAAATTTATGTAGAGCTTTTTTATTCCGTTATATATACATCTTGCTTTTTTCTTTAATAATTCAAATTCAAAATGGTATTCTCAACTTTTCCCTTCTTGTCCATTAATTTTTAAAAAAATGATTCATTAGTTCCTTTTTCTTTTCCCCCCAGTCTTAATATCATTACTGTCCATTCCCCTAAACTCTCCTATTCCCCCAAAATAAAATAAATATTAAAAGCCCACTCTTGTGGGGTTTGTATGTTTGTTGGCATTTTCTGAAAATGTATGTCATTTTCTGAATCTATACTTACCCCCTCTCTTCTAGGAATCAGGTTGGTCATTTTTTCCTATGGGATTTGATGCTTGTATTATTTTTCAATAAAATTCGATTGTATGCACAGATGAGTATGTCTTACAACCCTAATATGGTAAATTGTTTTTTTACAACTACACTGTGCATTACAGTAAACCTGTATTCTTTGGAATATTGTATTCCAAGCCCTCTACTCCTTCATAGTGGTGGCTGTTAAGTCATGGGTGATCATGACTGAGGCTCCTTCAATAGTTGAATTATGTCTTTCTGCCTGCTTGCAGCATTTTTTTTTTCTTTGACCTGGAAGCTTTAGATGGTGGCTATAATGTTCCTGAGAGTTTTCATTGTGGATTTTTTCAGGGGGTGACCAGTATATTCTTTCCATTTCCAATTTAATCTCTGGTTCTAAGAAATTTGGGCAGTTTTATGATTTTTTGCAATTCAATGCCCAGGTAGTATTGTGTGTGTTATGAGTTTCAAGTAGTCCATTGATTTTAAAAGAAGCTGTCATTGCTTTATTTTCCATATAAGTTGTTTATGCTATAACTTGCATTTCCTCCTATTTTTTTTCAGGCATTTGACTTTTAAAAAAATATTCTTGACTGTCTCAAAGAGTCATTAGCTTCAATTTGGTCCATTCTAATTTTGAAGGAATCTATTACTTAGGTAAGGTTTTGTATTTCTTGTGCCAAACTGTTGATTCCCTTTCTTCTCCTATATTCTATAGCCCTCATTTTTTTCCTCTAATGCTGTCATTTAATTTATTTTTTTTTTAATTTAAAACTCTTGCTTTATCTCTTCAAGGAGTTTTAGTTGTGGTTAAGCTATGTTCATGTCTGAGACTTTGCTTAAAGATGTTTTGCCTTCTCTTCTGGGTTTGTTTTTGAGTTTCCCTATCAAGATAATATTTTATGATAGGTTTCTTTTTTGTTTGTTCTTTTGTTTCCTCATTCTTCCAATCTACTTCCTGTCTTTGGGCTTTATATTGGAGCTGGGCCCTTTGGACTTCTAGAAAGAATATTTGGGATGAGCTTCAGTTCCTCTAGGGTCTTGTTACTATTTTCTTGGATTACTGAGTGTTTTGTTATTCCAGAATCTCAAGGACAGTTTAAGATGGGGATCTGCAAGCTTTCAGTGCTTCCAAAGTGGTCTGATGCATGGAAAAGTTTGATCACTGCCCTATCCAACCCCTGTCTGAGTTCTGCAAGTTCCTTACCAGGATTTGGGTCTGAGTAATACATCTGGGGGTTTGCCCTGGTTTGAAATTCCAGTAGATTGTTGATGGACTCAAGTACCATCCGCCAACTGGAAAACTCTGCAGGTTCAGAGTGACAGAACTTTGGGCTTCCCTTTGGTCTAGAGTGCCTGCCCTGGTTATTCCACTACAAGCTTCATGCTAGTTTAGGAGATGAAACTGACATTCTCCATCCTCTATTACTTTTCTTCTCTCCCTCCCCATCCACTCTTAAGGTAAGAGCCACACAGCTTCTGTTTGCTTCTGAACTTGTTCAGTACATTGTTTAGGGTATGTAATCTCTCCTCATCCTAGAATACCATTGCTAGGTATTCTTCTCAATCTGCTGTGGATCTGTGACCTAGAACTAGGTAGAGAGCAACAGAGCTGCCAGTTGGCTGTTGTTGTTCATCCTTTATTTTCAAAGAGAACCAATGGCATCACAGGGTTATGTCTTGACTTGTACATGAATTGGATTTAAATGAGGCAAAGTTACACAAATTCATTAGCCTCCCTCTGTCTCTTCCAGATTCATCAAAGTCTGGTGGCAACACAAAAGTCAAGACAACTGGCCGTAGCCCAGGATGCAGTGGGTGATATTGGCATCTCTGATGTCTGACCCAGCTTTAAGTGCTCCACAGCACCTGTTTCAGTTATTTTCATGGCCATTGGAACAAATTGTTCTATATCTGCCCTTTCCACCAGGGAAACTCTTCAAATGCCTGTGGTAGACATCCCCCAAAATCACCAACAGGTTTGAGGACTGTCGGTTACCTTCAACATGGTTTATTGGCTTCTGCCAAGATGGTTTACTATGGCATATCCACTGTGCATGTTACAGCTTCTTGGAGTCACAGGTAAGAGTTGAGTGACAGGTAGACACCAAAGGTTCAGGGAGTTCTAGCACCTCTGTTGTGAGGGCTTGTCAAATTCTTTTCAGGGCTGCTAGTCCTCCCTGAATCTTTGGTGTCCACCTGTCACCCAGCTTTCACCTGTGGTTCCAAGAAGTTGTACCAATCAATAAACTCTGTGGTGTGTGTGTGTGTGTGTGTGTGTGTGTGTGTGTGTGTGAGAGAGAGAGAGAGAGAGAGAGAGAGAGAGAGAGAGAGTACTGGATGAAAGAGGAAGTGAAACCTAGGAGATAGAGAGCTGGGCTTGAAGCAAGGAAGAAGTGGTTAAGTCATGTCCAGTAGGTAACTCTCTAAGACTCTTTAAGTTTCAGGGAAGGTGCTCATTTGTCTTTGGTGGGAGATGTTTCTTCATTTAAGGGTTCTTTATACCATTAAAATCTAATTCCTATCCCAGTGTCACAGTCACCAGTTTTGTGGATACAAAGATGAAAACAAAACTTTCCTTGCCCTCAAGGAATTTGTATTCTAGAGCTGGGGATTATACGCATTTTGCTGAATATCAATCTCAGTGATTAACATGAGGATTTCATTCATGTGGGTTGCTTCTTTCTGTCAACCTAAGTACCATGTGAAGACTTTCTCAAACAGCTGCTTCCAATATGGGCTCCCATGAAGATACCCGTGGTAGACATAGTAGAGTGGGGATAACAATGAGGATGACAACAGGTTCTAATATTTACAGACCTCCCTCAGGATGTCGAATATATCAACAAGTCTTTCAGTTCAGCACTAGGAGTAGTATTTTGTCAAATTTTGCAGATGAAGAAGGAAAAGTGGCCAATAATGGAGAGGTGTTGGGAGACAGCAACAACAGCCCAATGAAAGATGGTAGAAAAAATTCTAGTCCTCTATTCCTTTCACTCACCTTTATAGAACAACAAACTCTCAACCAGGCATTCCCCTGACTTCCCTGTTTCCTTTAACGGCACAAACATCCTCTTAGTTACTCAGGCTCACCTTTAACTAATTCCCTCGGGGACACCTCTCCCCCTGGTCACCACAATTTTCCTTTAGAATATAAACTCTTTGAGGGCGGAACTGTTTTTGCTTTTACTTTTTAACCTAGGAATTAGCACAGAAGTTGACATAAGGTACCTGGTTAATAAATGCTTGATGGATCCATTGATCTTAAGTCTAATGAGCTAAAAAGTCCTTTTCATTGTTCCTTTTCAAGGGTTTATCATCAAAAGCAGGCCAGCCACCAGTTTGGGTAAAAGTTTTGTTGAATTTAAATGTGCTTGTTTTAGTGTATTTGAAAATGTAAAAACCGTTCTTAGCTTCTGGGGACATAAAAAAAAAAAAACCCAACCCCCAAGCATAGGCCTTTAGGTCATAGTTTGCCTGCTCTCATTATAATACCAAGATTGTCACCAAAGTAATCTCCTCTTCTTTTAGTCTCTCTCCCTCTCCTCCCCAGCGTATCCCCCATGTCAGTCCAAGTTACATAGGCTGCTAGTTTAATATTCCTAAAATTCAACTCTAAAATTGTTCCTTTGATCAAAAATTATTCCAATAAAAATTATTCTGAACCCTACAGAAACATAGATTCCTCTGTGCTGGATCTGGGACCTCTTCTTGCCCTAATATACAGTTTCTCCCTCTGCTGGAAAAAATAACTGTATTGGTTTTTTGGTTACTATTTGGGGTTTGGTGGGGTTTTTTGCTTGTTTATGTTTGTTTTTTGCATTTCCAGAACACTACTTCATCTGGCGAGTTTTCTAGATCTGTGTGAAGAAGCTGACATCTTGCTTTCATGGCCTTTCTAAAAAATGCTTTTATTGGTACCTTTTATTTTTTTTTTTACAACATCATACTTTTCCCCAGTATGCTCTCCCCTTCTACATCCCAGAGAACCCTCCCATGTAACAAATAATATTTTTATAGAAAAAAAAAAGAGAAAAGAAAGAGAAGAAAAAATACGCTTAAAAAGCCTGAAAACACAGGCAATGTGCAATTTCTGTTGGCTTCCTAGGGCTAGATTGGGAGTGTCCTCTTATATCTCTTCTTCCAAATTGTGCTTGATGTGCATAATTTTGCAACATTCACTTTTGATTTTTTTCCGGGTAGTTTCTCTTTCCATTTACATTGTTGCATTCATTATGTATATTGTAGTCTTTTTGTTTGTTTCTGCTCACTTCACTCTGTATCAGTTCATGCCGCATAACCTTCTGGACAAATATGATTTTCCTTTATCATTTTTACTAATCTGATAAGCCTCCAAATTGTTCTAATTTTCATTTTATTAGTAGTGATTCAGAGAATTTCTTATCTGATTGTTGTTGGCTTGCCTTTCCCTTTTTTGAGAACTGTCTATTCATATTCCTTGATTATTTATTTATTAGAGAATGGCATTATAAATAATATAATTATATATTATAGATAATATATTATATAATTATTATATATTATGAATATAATTCTATTTATTATAATGATTCTATTAGAAACATAATTATTATAATATTATAAATAACATGTTAATATTATATCCAATGTATGTCATAATATATAATATATTCAATAACAAGCATTTATTAAGCACCTACAATGTACCAGGAATAAGCAGCTAGATGGTTCAGTGGATAGCACTGGGCCTGGTTTCAGGAAGGTCTGAGTTCAAATCCGGCCTCAGACCTTTATTAATTGTGTGACTTTGGGCAGGTAACTTAATCTCTGTTTGCCCTAATCCATTGGAGAAGGAAATGGCAACTCACTCCAGTATTTTTTGCCAAGAAAACTCCATATGGAGTCACAACAAGCCTGGAATGACTCAACAACAACAATAACTTTGCTAAGTGCTGAGGATAGGAAGAAAAGCAAAAACAGTCTCAGTCCTCAAGGAGCTTTCACTACAAGAAGGGAGACAACAGGCAAATGACTGTGCATAAACAAGATGTATGCAAGAAAATTTGGAGATGATCACAAAGGGAAAACACTGGCATTAAGAGGGACCAGGAAAGGTTCTCATAGAAGGTAGGATTTTAGCTGAGACTTGAAAAGTTGATCAGTCAACGAAATTAAGTGATAAGGACCAGAAACAAATGTATATAGTAACCTAGTATTTGATAAACCCAAGGACTCCAAATACTGGGGGGACACATTATTCAACAAAATCTGCTAGTAAAGATAGAAAATCACGAGGCTTTTCCTTCCCTAAAACAAACAAAGCAGGGAAGCTAGGACCTGGGGATGAGGAGGGAGAGGATTACAGATGTGGGCGATTTCGAGTAAAAATGCCTAGAGTCAAGAGATGAGTATCTTGTACAAGGAATAGCAAAGTGCCCACTGCCACTGGATTCCACATTATTTGCCTGAGGAAGGTAGGGGAGACTAGGACAAAAGCCTAAGAAGACTGGAAAGGTAAAAAGGGGCCCAGGTTATAAAGGGCTTTAAAAGCTAACTGGAGGATTTTATATTTGGTGCTGGAGGTGATAGGGAACCACAGTTGTTTACTGCATAGGACAGTGCTATTCTCAGTCAGACCTGAACTTTAGGAAGATTTATTTAACTGAATGAAGGATGAACTAGAAGGGGAAAGATTTGTAGTAGGCTGATCAACCAATAAGTTATTGCAATAGTCTAGGTGTAAGTTGTTGAGGTCCTTCATTGCACCAGGCTGGTAGCAATGTCAGAGGAAAGGGTGGGGCATAGATTAGAAATGTTGTGAAGATAGAATTAACTGGACTGGGCAAGTGATTTTATATAGGGAAATACGAAGGTTGAGGAAATGAGGAGTTAAGGATGACATTTAGGTTTTGAGCATTGAGTGAAAGATAAGTCTAGTTTTGATCATGTTTGTATTTCCAGAGACATCTATGGGACACTGAAGATGTCTAAAGGACATCCAGTGCAAGACATTCAATAGGCAGTTGCAGATGTTAGACTGGAGATTGGGATTGAGGTTGGGCTGGATAAGTAGATCTGAGCATCATTGACATAAGGATCATAACTGAATCCATGGGAACTGATGAAATCATCAAGTGAAATGGTATAAAGGGATAAATGGGAGAAGCTAGAACAGAACCTTGGGGACATTGATATATTTGCATTACTTTCATAGATAGATAGATAGATAGATAGATAGATAGATAGATAGATAGATAGACAGATAGACAGACCTATACACACATATTTAGTTATATATGTGTATGTATGTGTACATATATATCAGATTTTTATCAAATATACTACAAAGATTTTTTCCAGTTAACTATTACTATTTTGATTTTGTTTTTCAATAACTTTTCAATTAAAAAAAGAAAACCTGCCACAGTTCAGGCTTTCACTGACTCTATCATCTTCATAAGTTCCCAAAGTGGGGGTGGGAGTGGAAGTGGGAGAGGGGGAGGAGGGTGATAGTAATAGCCTCGGATGCAGTTGATGAGTTTTGAATAAAAATAAGGGGATACTGGAAGCATAAGGAAAGAAGAGAAGATATGAACATTTTGAAAAACCATTTATACGTCTTTCATCTGTTGTGTGACAGAGTTAAAGCTGTAGTGATTACATTATTTTCCAAATAAAAACAAAAAATGCAAGTCATAACCCATCGGTGGTCAAGTCCGCCCACAGGTCTTAACAAATAAGTATTGGCAGGTGAGTATGTTGCACTTTGTCGGGAAGTCCAGCATGCATCAGCAGGAATATGGGCATGTCATGATTTGTTTACAATTTGATAGCATATGGTTACATGACAGAATATTGCATCCTCAAAATTTCAATGCAGAACCCCCCCCAATTTATAATAAATTATTCAATTTAAGATGCGTCATTTTAAATATATATATTTTTTTGAAATGACACAATTTTTTTTAAATGTTAAAGGGTAAAAGAAAGTAGATTTCCAGGGGGGAAGGGGCTGAGTAATTTTTTTTTTTTAAAGACGATAGACCAAATAAGTTTGGGGACCTCTGACCTAGATTATTGTAATGGCTCCCTATTTGATCCCTGTGTTTCAAGTCTCTCTCCACTTCAGACTATCTCTCATGCTATTGTTAAAGTATTTTTTTTTAAGTACAGATGTGATCAAGTCACTTTAATAAACTATAGGGACTCCCTATTTCCTCTAGGATCAAATATAAATCCTTCTGCTTTACTTTTAAAGCCCTTCATAACCCTCTCCCAACCTATCTTGTTTTTTTTTGTTTGTTTGGGTTTTTTTTTTTGAAGGGGGAAGGCAGGGCAATTGGGGTTAAGTGACTTGGTCACACAGCTAGTAAGTGTCCAGTGTCTGAGGCTGGATTTGAACTCAGGTCCTCCTGACCCCAGGGTTAGCCTTCTATTCACTGTGCCACCTAGCTGCCCCCCAACCTATCTTTCTAGCCTCATTGTGCATTAATTATCACTCTCTTCCTGAAATCTTTGATCCTACCAAACTAATCCACCCTCTGTTCTTCATACACGACACATCGTCACTTTTCTCTCTGCCTTTGCAGTGATTGATGCCATGCATATATACCTTGCCTGGAATACACTACCATCTCACCTTTGCCTCACAGAATCCATCTCTTCCTTCAAGACTTAGCTCAAGAACTACTTCCTTTATGAAGCCTTTCCTGGCACTCCCAAAATGCTAGCGTCTTTCTAAAATTACCTTGCTCATTTTTATTCTTCTTCTGTTCTGTATGTGCTTGTTGACTCTCAAACATTAAGTGCCTTTTAAATAGGGATTGTTTCATTCATTATACTTTTATCCCTGGTAACTAATATGGTACTTGGGACATACTAGAAGTATGATAAATACTTGATGATTGATTTACGGAAGGCAGAGCCTCAATGGATAGCATCCCAGAAGGAGTAACTTTTAAACTTGACCTCCATTACACAGTCCTGTCTTGGCTCTATATTTAAGTTACTCTACTAAAGGCAAACCTTTCTTCCAACTTACAGTCTAGTAGGAAAGGAAGAAAGAGGATGCAGTGAACCCTTTCAAAACAGAGAAAGCCAAGTCATACAGATGGATGGAGAAAGGGAGGGATGCATCTCAGCTCGAGGATGAATGGCAGTCCAACAAGCTGACAGAATGCATACTAATTTTTAATCATGGCATTTAAGGCTATCTAGGAGATGAATCAGTTATTAAACCAACCCCTTGTCTATTTTGTTGCTAAACTTGTAGTTAGAGTTAAAAAATGTTTAGGTCTGGACTAGAAGGAATATCATCTCTTTACACCATCTCTGACACTTTGAAGTCATTAAAAGTATAATCTGGAAGCCCGGATTTCAGAATCTAGCTTTCAAAGTTGCCACATTATTAGGGATGACATGAATGACATTTAAATTCCACTTCCTCATAATGTCACATGCTTAATGATACCTTTTATTTTCTATCACATCCATTTCTAAATATATTATAAATAAATAAAATAAGTAAATAAACGTGCAAACCCCCAACCCAAGCATCTTTCCATATAAATTTAAAAAGAGGGAAAGAAATACAAGTTAGTCAAATGGTAGAGTGGACAGAGCACTCTAGATTTCACATTTTAAGGACCTAGGTTCAAATCCTGACTCCAGTACTGGGCAAATCACTTAATTTCTCTGGGTTTCTGTTTCTTTATGTATAAAATGAGAGGGTTGGGCTAGATGACCTCTGAGGTCCCTTGTAGCTCTAAATCTATGAAGCTATGAACATCAATCTATTCCACACCATAACCTCTGTAATGAAAGGAGGGAGGAACATTTTTCTCAACTCTCCTCTGGGGGCCACGCTTGGTCATGATAATGATTCTGTCCACTTTTGTTTTGTTGTTGGTGTTTCGCTTTACATGGTTGTGGTCACTGTGCATAGTGTTTTCCTGGTTCTGTTCATTTCACTGTGCTTTTAGTGTATGTGTCTTACGGCCTTTCTAAATTCTTTATAGTCGTCATTTCTTATGGCTCAGTAACATCCCATTGCATTCGTGTATCACAATTTGTTTAGTCATTCCTTGAGAAATAGGAAGCCACTTCATTTCCAGGTTAAAGTTTCTTTTTCAATTTTTTTCTTTTATGATGATCAATAAACACAAATATTTTTTAAATGAACAAAAAGGGGGCTGTATGTAAAAACTATGAACTTGTTATGTAGTTTGATTTTAAAGTATAATGAATAAAACTGCCTGTTTTGTGGACGGACCCTCTTGAATTTTTTTATTCCATGTATTTTAATTTTTAATGCTCTTTTGTTTCTTTTTTAAAAAATCTATCTTTACCCATCCCCCAGTCCTCTCTTATAACAAGTATAGTCAAGCAAACAAATCAACAGACGTTTATTTCTGTTTATCTTCAAAACGAGTGCCCTGCTGCCTCTCCTGCAGCCACCAACCCCCTCCCCCAACCTTTTTGGAGAAAGGTTTGGATTTTTTCTCTCCTTGGCCCTTTCCATTCTGTGTTCTTTGAGAACCCCCTCATGTTTGTGTTCCTCTTTCTTTCCGATACAATGGTGCTCTCCATTTCCTAGGATTCCAGTCAGACAACCCTTAGATCTTTACTGAATGAAGTTGCCGTGGCCTAAGGTCAGCTGGGGGCGCAGGGAACAGAGGCATTCCCTTCAGCTGCTAATCTAAGCCATGGTAAAAGAGTTCTGAAAGCCCATCCACTTGAGACTATCCGCAAAATACTCACACCTCATGGAGGGCTCAGAATGTTGACTCGCCTGTCACTTGATCCAACCTCCTTCTCTAAGCCCCCAAGGTATGGGAAGCTTAGAGACATTCATTCAGAGAAATCAATCCCCTCTCTCCTATTCTCTCAGTGAAGGCAAATAACTCTCCTTTCCTACCCACCAACCCCCAAACACAGTAAAGCAAAATGCTGGGGCTGCTGCCCTCGATACCCTACTAAAAATAGTTTCATTCCTTAAAGAGCTCAAGATTTATGGAGCATCTTGCTAGGCAAGAGAGTTAGGACAATTAGTCTCATCAAACAAACATCTTCTACCCTGACAGTTATCTAGAAGGAGGCCTCAGGGCAGCCCCAGGAGTTTTGATTTTCCGAAAGCTTTTAAGTGGCTCCCCTAATTTCCTGCCTTTCCCCCACCCTATAGCAAAAATTGACTTCATCTACTCCTCATCCTTCCTCCAGGATGACCATGGCAGATGTTGTAAGTAAAGGAGGCAAGTGAATTTCTGAAACCTTCTGTGTGTGTGTGTGTGTGTGTGTGTGTGTGTGTGTCCCAAAGAACAAAATGGCCAAAGCCATTCTACTACCAGCTGGGACAAGAAACAGGGAAATCATTAAGGACAGAATAGCCATGACAGCTCCTGCACATTTTATCATATCTATTTTTTTAGTACCCTCCTGAATAATAGAGGCTTTAGATCAACAGTGCCAATCAAAGTCTCTCCATTTCAATGGGGTTTTGTATAATGTCCTTATCAGAGTCTCATAATACACAATGTGGACCATTCTTAATATGCCTTTACATTGCACACTGTAGTAGTTCCATTCAGCTCAAAGGGGTTAGCAAATATTGAGATGACACAAACCCGCCTCATGTTCACTTGGCAGAGGCTCCCAGACAGGGTCAATGAGAATTATGAATAATGTACCAACTCCACCAAACAGTGGTAAGCTTTCCCTAAGTTACAGGCAAGCTAGGCAGTAGAAACTTTGTTCCAGAGACATTACAAGGCCCCAATATGCCCCAGGCATTACTTAAGATCTAGGGGCTTTGGGTTCAAACTGTGCCCCTTTCTGGAGCTGTGCCACTGAAGGACAATAGTTTATAATGGGAAGGCTGGGAACCATAGCAGATCAGAGGTGATGAGGGCTTAGAGTACCCTGGAGGTCAGCAGCCTCTTCTGTCAAATCTTCCAAATAGGCACCTGTTCTGTTCACAAATATCTTCAAAGAAAAAAAAAAAAGATTCCACAGCCTCCATCCTAGCAAGGGCCTTATATATATGATGCAGTCAGTTTCTAGTTCTGAGGGAGCTGAATTCCAGCCTAGCTTGTCTATTTACCACCAGAGTGAGTCTGGACCTTCTCTGGGCCTCAAATGACATCCTTAAAATAAGACTCAGAACTAGGTCGTTAAAGTTCCTTCCTGTTTCAAAATTCAGCCAACTTTTCTGTCCAGTTTTATTTCATATTCCTCTCCTTCATAGCTTCTATGACACTATATTTCAGACAAACTGTTCCTGGAACTCAATTCTCCATCCCCTACCCTCATACACTTGGAAAAGCTGTTCTCTAAGCCTAAGACTACACTTGAGGACCTAGAGAGCCACATGCGGCCTCGAGGCTGCAGGTTCCTCACTCCTGTTCTAGAATGATGCACTGCTTTTTCATCTTCCACCTTGGAGAATCTTCTTCCTATTTCAAGGCTCAGCTCAGGTGCTTCTTTCCCCAATTCCCCTCATTTCTCCTTTATTCCTCCTCTTCTCTCCCTTCCCTCAATTATTTGATGTACTCAACCTCCTCAAATGGTTTTGTTGGCATCCTACACAATGAGAACTCTTCCTTCTTTCCTTCCTTCCTTCCTTCCTTCCTTCTTTCCTTCCTTCCTTCCTTCCTTCCTTCTTTCCTTCCTTCCTACCTTCCTTCCTTCCTTTCTTTCCTTCCTCCCTTCCTTCCTTCCTTTCTTTCTTTTTCTTTCTTCCTTTTTGTCTTTGTAATCCTAGCACTAGCATTGTGCCTCCAATTATAACACTTAATGTTAGTTTAATTAAATTCAAACCAGTAATTAAGGCTAACCTATTTATCTACTAAACTCCTTGACTGGGCCTATAAATAATTAAGGACATCAGGATAAAAAATCTTAGACTGTTAGGGCTGAAAGGGACCTTCATAGAACTTCTATTCTAAACCCTTCCTTTTATAGGACAGAAGACAGAAAGACAAATGCCTAAGGTCACACATGTGGCAGAACCAAGTCTAGGAAAGGACTCAGGCTTCCTCACTTCCACTCCAATAGTTAGTTATTGAATTTCTACCCGGCACTCAGTACCATGCCAAAGCTCTCTAAAGTGTGGGTGTTACACCTAACATGGGATATTGATGATGCTTCTTTTGGGATGAAGGCTTAACCCCTCTTAACCCTGTGACTTCTGAGCCTCCCCATGTCCAATCAACTAGTTCTCTGAGGAAGCCAATGAAGTGAGCACAGACAGCTACTGAAACAGGCCACCTAGGAGAAGTAAAGAAAGCATCTCTCGGGCTCAGGCATGGAGGCAATGAGGCCCTCTCTAAGTAGACCCAAAGCTCTCCCTAGGGAATCTGGAGGAGGGTTGAGTTGGGAGCACACACCCAGAGGAATCTTTTCACAATAAAAGAGCTAATTTGTTTACACAAGGTGATACTTAGTCATATTTTCACCAATGAAAGGAAGGCAACTGAATTTCAGAACACAAATCCCAACTCATCTAGACCCCTCTAAGCCTATGAACATTTTGACCAGAGCAGAGCTGATTTCCCTCAAGGTAAAACAAGGCTTCAGGAGTACTCTTCTAGACTAAAGAAAGCCTAAATATAAATGGTTCAAACAATATACTGACAACTGCTTTAATGCAGGTCCTAGAAGTGTGGCAAAGTTGGGAAAAACAAATACCATTTCTGGAGTCTGAAAATCTGACTTCAAAACTTATCTCTGAGATGTTTTACCTATTTTAACCTAGATAATCCACTTAACTGCCCTAGGCTTCAGTTTCCACACCTGTAAAATTAGGGAGTTGGTATACATGGCCTCCAAGGTCCATTCCAACTCTAAAGCTATGATCCTGGGGATCTTTACTCACCCAGGCATTGCCCAGTTTCCTTGGAGTAGCTGTAGGTATCTGTAAGAACAAAAGTTATGGTTTAAAGATGTTTTTTTAGAAAAACTCTTCCACTGAAATCCTCCGATGCCTACCAAGTCAGAATTCTCCAAGGCTACAATAGCAAAGCTCAAACTCCTTCTTGCAGGTCCTGAGGCTAGAAAGGTTTTGGGTACAGGTACCACAGTAGGCTCTCAAGTTCAGCCCAGGTAGGAGCAGAGAGGCCCATCCTCGGAACTGATTTGGCTCCAGAAACTTATAAAACTTTGTACTGAACCACATGTGGGTTTAATACATCAGCAGAGGGTGTACCCATAACTTTTGTCTCATCCCATTTTGCCATACGCTACTTCAAACAAGAAATTTCATCTCCCAATGCCTGGGATTCTTTCCTTCCTCATCCTCATCTCTTGGCTTCCCTGGTTTCCTTCAAGTCTTATCTAACATCCCACCTTCTACAAGACACTGGTCCCTGTCCCCTTATTATTATTTATTTAATCCCCCTTAATTCTAATGCCTTCCTTCCATGAATCATCTCCTATTTAGGGGTGGCTAGGTGGCACAGTGAATAGAGCACAGGTCCTGGAGTCAGGAGGACTTGAGTTCAAATCCCGCCTCAGACAATTAACACTTACTAGCCTTGTGACCTTGGGCAAATCGCTTAACCCCAATTGCTGTGCCTTTCCCCCTGCAAAAAATAAAAAATAAAATTTTAAAAAATAATCTCCAGCTTAGCCTGAACATAGCTTGTTTCTAGGTAGTTCCTTTTGTGTTGTCTCCCCTATTAGCCTACTTCTTTGAGAGTCTCCCCTATTAGACGATTTTGAGAGCAGGAATGGTCTTTTATCTTTCTTGATATCCGCAGGACTTAGCATGCTACCTAGCCACTACTGCTGTAGTTTAAACAAGTCCAGTGTCTTGGCAAAGATACTGGAGTGTTTTGCCATTTCCTTCTCCAGATCATTTTACAGATTTGGACCTGAAGCAAACAGGGGTAAGTGACTTGCCCAGAGTCACACAGCTAACAAGTGTCGGAAGCCAGATTTGAAACTCATGAAGATGAATTGTTCCTGATTCTAGGCCCAGTGCTTTATCCATTGCTTCATAGAAGGTGCTTCCAAAGTTTAATATATTGATTCTTAACCTAAAATGCCCCCGAACCACGTGACCACCACTCCCTTAGGCTTGGTGTTTTCCTCATTGATCTGTAAGCTCTGAGGGCTGGACTACCTTCACTTTTGTGTTTGTTTTCCTAACTCTAAGTGAAGTGCCTGTTCTTAAGGCTTGTTTAAGTGCTTTTTCTTACATTAAAGAGTGAAGTTAGGTTCTTTTCACATTCTCCTGCTCTTTACTCAGCCTCCCACCTCCCACCACTACTCTGACCTCACAGGGAAATTACTTAAAACTAGGTTTGGCTCAAGTCTAGAGTCTACCCCGAAGGGATTAATAAGGTCCCTTTTAGGAAAGTATTCAATATACAAGGTCGCTTATGTACATATGGCAGCTATTGATTTCCTACTTAAAATGCAAAAAACTCAAACTTGGGTTGACAAAGACTGAAGACATGGTACAGAGACCATCATTCCCATTTCCCTCCCCAAGGACACCGATACTTAGAACATTAAACTGTGAACGACTTAGTGACTGCTCAACAACCATTTCATCTTCACCTCAGCCATGAACTGTCTAAGCCATTCCTTCAATGTCCCATCTTCTGCCAAACCAGAGCATGACGTGGGCTTAGCCTCCTGTGGGTGGCTAACTTCCTCCAAGAATTTTGCAGAAAACTTTTTTGACTGCCAGCCTACACCCAGAAGTTTTTGACTTCTACAACTTACCAGGATGCTACCAAGTCAAAGCGAGTCAACAATCATGTATGGGGCAGATAGGTGGCACAGTGAATAGAACACCAGCCCTGGAGTTGGGAGTAACTGAGTTCAAATCCAGCCTCAGACACTTAACACTTACTAGCTGTGTGACCTTGTGCAAGTCACTTAACCCAGACACCCCACACACACACCCCACTGTAAGCATTTATTAAGTGCTTACCATGTAACAAGGCGCTCTACTTAGTGCTGAGGATACAGAGCTGCTTCAAGGAGCCCACAATCTGATGAGGAAAGACAACAGATGCACACGACTGTCCAAACAGGATAGTGATGATAGCTGGCACTTATTTAGAACCTGCTATGGACCAGACGCCGTGAGAAGTCCTTAACAAAGGCTAAATCATGCTTTTAGCCTCACAACAACCCTGGGGGGGCGGGAGTGTCATTATTTACCCCGTTTTTAAGTTGAGGAGACAGAAGCAAACATCAGTTAAGTGACTCTGATCCAAGATCTTACAGCTGCTAAGTGTTGAGTCCAGATTTGGACTTAGGTATTCCTTACTCCTGGCCCCCATGCTCTACCTGCTGCACCACCCGGCCTCCCTATGTACAGGATAAACTGAAGATAATTTCAGAGGGAAAGCACTAGCAATAAGGGATATTAGGATAAGCTTCCTGTAAAAGGAAAGATTTTAGGTGAGACTTGAATGAAGCCAAGAGACGGTGACAAGGAGGGAGACAATTCCAGGCATAGGGGAAACTAGTGAAAATGCTGAGTCAGGAGATGGAGGGATCTTGTTTAAAGAAGATCAAGGAGGTCTGTGTCACTGTATATTGGAGGAAGTAGAAGAAGAGTAAGATATAAGACCCCGAAAAGGCTAGGAATGCCCATTCTAGCATTGTGGTTTGCTCATCTACAGTCAAGAGACACAAAACAGAAGAGGTGGTCAGAGAGAGTGGTCTAGACTGACACATGTACTCTAGCTGCTGTGTAGGAACAATTGGTATTTCTGCCAAAGTGGGGGAGGGTGCTCAGGGCTTGAACTGGGACCCACTCCATAAGGGGCCCCCAATCAACCTGAATAGGAAGTCCCACTGAGAAAGAGAGATAGAATTCACAGTTACGGAGTGGGAAGGGAAGTTGTTTCTCCTTTTAAAATCATTCAGCCCTCCCCATCCTCAGGAAATAAACTGAGGTGCATTTAACACATTTATTCATAACACTAATTCTTCAAAGATCATTGAGCTCCTGGGAAAATTAACACACTGCTCTTTCAAGTGGGTCCCCTAGCACCTTGTACTAAAAATCTCAAAAAAATCTGTGTCAGAGTTCCTAAGGATCTTCTAAATTTCATACAAAAAATCATAAGTAGTCCATTTAGCATAGTTCTTAGGCGATGTCCAAATTAATCATCCTTAGGAAGAGCATAGACTGATCACAGCGAGTAGGCTTGGAGATCACAATCACCCCCAAACATAAAGTTATGAAAGTTCAAAACACAACATTTTGTTATCTCTAAGGCACAATCCTTACAGATTCAGAGCACATTCTAGGAAATCTCGATTCATTTAGCAGGCTTCTTAGTTAATCTAAGTGATATTTGGAGCCTGCTTTTCCAATCCTCATTATCTACAATTCTATTTTTCACTGTAGTGAGTTTGACATTGGTAGTTTCTATTGATTTGTAAATTTTTTTTCTATCATCTTCTCCATGTTAGCATGTTGTTTCTTTTTTTTCCTTTTTTAACCTCTTTTAATCCTGGCTTGACTTCTCCAATGATTTTGGTTTTGTTTTCTACATGTTTTTCTTTCATTTGGTTTTGTGGCTTTCTTATCAATATGCATTCTTACTTATTTTCTTTAAATGTGTCACTTAAAAAATTCTATTTCAGAATGACTCCAGAGGCCCCTTGGTATAGTGAAGCACTGAACCTGGAATCAGAAAGATATAGGCTTGAATCCTGCCTACCACGTTTATTGGCAATGTGACCTTGGACAAGTCACTTGACTTTTCTGGACCTCAATTTCTTCATATGTAAAATGGAGAGGTGGGACTTAATGACCTCTAGAGTACCTTCTAGGTCTTAATCTATGATCTACGATTCATTCCCATTCCCTATATATTTGAAATATAGACTTTACTCTTTGCACCTTTACCATGAAAATGGATAAAAAATAAAGATATTGATTCTGATTGGTAACATTTCTTAGAGGCATTTAACCAACATAAAATAATCAGCCAACAACAAAGCCAAAAGAGCCCAGAAATTACCTTAGCCAAGAAACCTTTGGCCCACTTGCCAAATGGAGAAAAATTCCAACCAAAGGCAACCCCAGTATAGAACACAAACTCATTTATAAGTCATCTATAGGAATAATAATAGAAAATAATGAAAAAATATGACATCGCAACATAGTGAAAAGCAGAGAGAGGGTCAATAAATCTGTAAAAAAAAACTTGGTATAAAGTACAGCTGAACCAGAACATCTCCAAACGATGCCCCTTTGTAGACGAAACTGGGAGAACAATTAAATAAATGTGAAATTGAACAGATTTTTCAGCATTTCTGTAACAATCTATTTTTATCACTAATAGACTAACAGAACCACTATTTAGACTCTGTGGTATGAGAGGAAATGAAAATGGTGTTCAAGAAAATGAAGTCAGGAAGAAAGCTTGAGCTCTAGTTCAACCACATACTTCAGGGGGTCTAATTTTAACGACATTCAGGCTATGTTTTCAAGGTATCTCAAAAGGGGGTGTTGTAGTTGGGGACTCATCCAAACTTGTCTGGTGCCTCAGGTTTGGAATTTGAATAAAATTATACATTTGTAGACCTTCTAATAGTTAGCAAAAGGAAGTTTACTTAGCTATAGCAGAGAAAGGATACTCAGCAAGATTACGACATTGATTCAGTGGTGTGTAGCTTCCCTATCATCTTGTTAGAGACTTGATGGAGGAG
This sequence comes from Pseudochirops corinnae, assembly GCA_028646515.1. NCBI lineage: Eukaryota > Metazoa > Chordata > Mammalia > Diprotodontia > Pseudocheiridae > Pseudochirops > Pseudochirops corinnae. The sequence continues at coordinate 17,566,741 of CM053589.1, forward strand.
CTCCTGACTCTTCATGGGCTTGCTTTTCTAACAGGAAACTATATAAATGGCCCAAGCCTAAGTCCTCTGAGCCAATTAAATTGAGGAGAGTTTTGATATCTTTTAAGAAAAAGTAGCCTATTATGTATGGTGTAGGTCCTAGGAAATTTTTGCCTAACCCATACGACAGTTCCCTAGGAAATATTGTTCTTACCACAAGCGGAAAAATTCAAAAGAATGGAATAAATCTCAGCCGGCATTATTACCAGTAAAAAGGGCAACCAAGAAAGTAGCAGTTAAGTACCAATCCATATACACATTTTCTCATTTCTGTTAAATTTTTACAATGATGTCTCTTTGCATACTTTGAGTAAGTTCTTGATGAATATGAATAGGGAGCTGGCAGGCTTTCATCAATGTGTCTCTAGAACAAATCTCATCTGCAAGATCATGCAATTGACTGCCAGGTATAATAGAAAAGATATGCTCCTTCTACATTTACTGGTGTCAAAAAGCGTTTGACTTGATAGAGGAAAAATAGAAAAATAAATTCTCCTCCAAAAAGGTGTCCTCCATGCACATGCCATGTGGTACACTCTGCTATAGCTAGGTTTGCTACATCTAATCCTCTGGATTCTAGGGTACCCTGAAGGTTAGGAAGGAGGGGTTCTCTCTATTCTCTCTGGAATCCCACCAGCTGAGAGCATCCCTTTGTTAGATGCCAGTGGATAGCACCCCTAAACATGGGTTAATTTTTACAAAAGGATATTTACCTCGAAGATATAGCAAAAACAAAATAAGAACATTTTCCCCAATACGTACAGGGCTTACTTTTCTCTACACTGGAGAAAATAGGCTTAAAACTTAGCTCAGATATTCTATAGCATCAATCCCACTAGAGTCACATCCAGATGACTTTTGGATGAATACTTGTCTCAGCTTCTGTTAGCCTAGGTCCAGAAGGTCATTCCCAAAGGTCGTTTCTTGCTCCTCTGGTATTGATGGTACATTGGCTCTTGAACCCAGACTCTGGAACATCAGGACACCAGAGTGTCCTCCTATTCTTTTGAATTCACTGGGTCAGAGGCTCCGATCTCTTTAAACTAAAAGGGAAAAGATCAAACAGAGGCCAAGGACTGTGACTGTTTCTCAGCCACTGTGGCCTCAGAGAAGAGAAAACCCCAAGGGTCTCTTGAAGCAAACAAGTCACCAAATGAAGCAAAGAGACATGGCTAAAGTTGACTTAGGAGCTTTTGAAGCCTCCCACATTTCTGGCTATGTAGCTAATCAAAAAAGGCTCCTCTCAACCATGTGGTTAACAGATCCAAACCCATTACAAAATGTCTCCACAAGCTCTCAAAGTGCAAACTCAATTAAAAACCAGAGCCACTGAACTGTACCTATGGATCTCAGGAAACCTCAGATTGCCTTAGGGAGCCACATATTAACATTCTCTATATTCTATTGTATTTTTATTTTGCTAAATATTTATCAATTACATTTTAATCTGGTTTGAACAGTCCTTGGGAGTGTTTCTGATATATCCAGCTCAGCCTTAAGGCACTTTCCATAAATGTCATCACTACTTTCCTGGAATAAAACCATACCAACTTCACTGTGGGGAAGTTGCATCAACTGAGCAAACTAATGGGGTCAATGCGTATGCCAGATCTTGGTCACACACATATCATCCTCCTAGGCTTATATTGTCTGTGTTGGGAGAGAGTCATTCACCCACTACAGACCAATAGATTTAACTGCAGAAACTACTTTATACAATGATTTTCTGTTTATCGATATCAAGTCAAAGTTAATCCCTTCTTATGGATGTTAGATCCCATTCCTTTCTTTTTCTTCAGGTGGAGTCATGTTCTGGCTTTGGAGTGAGAAGAGCTATGAGGAACCTCAGTGGGACATGGGATAGAGTGGTGGACTTGGAATCAGGGAGAACCACACTCAACTCCTGTGGCTCACAACCATCGCTGTGTGGCTAGGAACCTCTGCCAGCCTCAGTTTCTGCATCTGTAAAATGGGAATGACAAGAGAATCTACTTCATAAGGTTGTGAGGATCATATGAGATGATACATGTAAACCTTGAAACACTACATAAATATGACCTATTATTCTTTATTATTATCTTGCTCAGCTGTTTGCTAGCTCTATAGGATTTATTAAAAAAACATGGATAAGAGTCAAGCAGAATGTGAAGATATCAGTGACTTTATGTTGGATGAACATAATGTGGACAAAATCACAGATTCATTGATGTGCCAAAGTAATTTTACCAGATGTATGAGTGTAACGGATAAATGTCTCCAGACATTCTATTTACTTTCCCACTTTAAAACTAATCAATAATTACTCATCAAATATGTACTGGGTGTAGTACCTAACATTAGTGTCTGTGTCTGTGTCTGTGTCTGCCCTCAAGGAAATATCAGGTTCGCTGGGGAAAAGACATAAGCACTTGAAAAAAAAGTATTCTGGGCTACTTATTTGCATTGACCTAAGAATGCAGGGCGGTAAATTATAAAAGAATGATTGTTCTCCTTTTCTTATAGTACCTATTAGTGTCTGGGATGATCCCCAGAAGCCTTTAAGAAGGTAAAATCTGGACTTTCTTTCTAAGGGGTTATAGAATCAGAGAGCTAAAAGGGACCAATCTGCCTACTTTATAGATGAGGCAATGGTGGAGGCAAGGAAAAAGAACTTGGTCACACTGCAGCTTGCAAAACCAGTATTTGAGCCTACATTATCCAGCTCAGAGCCCAATACACTTCCCATTACAATGTACAACCATGCCTTTCTCACAGAGTGTAGTTAAAACTACACCAGATCAGAAGACCTGTTTATTGTATCTGGGCTCTGTCTTGAACAATCTGTGTGACCTTGGGCAAGTCTTTTCCCCCCTCTGGATGTCAGTTTATTTATCTATGAAATGAGGAGGTTGGACTGCATGACCTTTTAGGATCCCTCTGGCTCTATAATCCTACTTAAAGGCTAGGGAAAAGGTCCGGGTGGGAGCTCCAGAGCTGTGAGAAGGCAACAGCTATAAAGTTCAGGTCACTGACTCCTGGCACCAGTGACCTCCTGCTGTTACCTTTGTTTACACCAGGGGCAGCCTGGGATCTGAGCATTGAGGAAGGATGCAGAAATTGTTGCCTTGGGGAAGAGAAAAGCTTTAGCGTCTAACCACAGATCTGAAAGGGAAGTAATAGGATTTTGTGGGATTCACATTGATCTCATGTGAGGGCAGCCTCTGTTTGCCTTCGTTTCAACCCATGGAGGCCGCCTTTTCAGCCCCAAGCCTGAGCTGTCCTTTCTGAACTAATTATCATCACAGGGCTCACGGAGAGCAAAGAGTAACTTTCTCTCTAGTGCTTAGCAGAATTTTTCAGCCACCCTGGGAATGGAGCTAAATTCTTGGGCGTAAGCACTATATCATCTCGTCATACCCTTGACTCCAAAGTCTACTATTTTATACCTGTAAAAGTGGCGCTTATTTCTGCCCCAAACTGTTTTGATTTCCTATAACAATATTGCTCAAACTGTATTGTAAAAATCATGAAATGTCTCAAATTTTTCTTAGTGAGTCTTATATCATTTGTTGATAGGCATTAAAAATAATTATTTTAGAAGATTTTACTACAAGGGTTCTAAGAAAGTTCCGCTTAAACCGAAAGGTTTCCACCACTGTGGAAAAGGTGGAAAGCCACTACTCTATAACACTAAACTAGACCAAATAAGAGCTAGACGAGTCTTTATATAATATTTAATACCCTCCTTTCATTTTATAGATCAGAGACTTAAAGCCGGAAGGGACCTTAGACCCTTTGATTTTACATATGAGGAAACTGAGACCTGTGGAGGTGAAAGGATTTGCCCCAAGTCATAAAAGGGACAGAGGCAGGAATTAAACCAGGGGTAGGGAACCTGCTGCCTTGAGGCCACATGTGGCGCTCAAGTGTGGCCCTTTGAATACAACTTCACAGAATAAATCCCTTTAATAGAAGTATTTATTCTGTAAAACTTGGACTCAGTCAAAAGATTGCACCCAAGGAGGGCTACATGTGGCCTCTCAGCTGCAAGTTCCCCACTCTTGAATTAAACCCATGCCTTTGACTCTAAATCTAGTGACCCTTCCACTGAGCTCTACTACCTCTTGTGATAGAGAGTAGTTACCTGATTGAAGTTATGCTGTCTATAGTCCATTCATTCATTCATTTGTTTATTTATCTATTCGTCTATCTACCTATTTATTTGTTTATATATTGATTTGGTTGTTTGCCTATCAATCATCTCTCTCTCAATATCTATCTATCTATCTATCTATCTATCTATCTATCTATCTATCTATCTATCTATTGGCAATCAAGGTTAAGTGACTTGCCTAGGGTCACACAGTTAGTACATATATGAGGTCACATTTGAACTCAGGTCCTCCTGACTCCAGGGCCAGTATACTGTATCTCCTAGCTCCCCCTGTATACAGTATTCTCATCATAACTGATTTAAAGAGGGAATAACATATACATCTAGAAGGGTATAAAAGTCTTATTAATTTACAAAGCAGTAGGAAGGTAAGAGAACAGGATAAGAGAGTGTCTTTATAAGTGTGGGTAGATTAAGGAATAGGAGGGTAAGGGGAGAGAATAAGGGAGCAATTCTTCAAAGGAGGCAGGAAATTAGAGAGGCAGTGGTTAGAAGGAAATTAGACATTTGTTCAAGGAGGAATAAGATAAAAGAAAAGGGAGAGAAGGATAAATAGTGAGAGAAAATAGGATGGAGGAAATACACAACTAGTAATTATAATTTTGAATGTGAGTGAGGTGAATTCATCCATAAAATGGAAATGGATAGCAGAATGTATTAAAAATCAGAATCTGACAATATGTTGCTTACAAAAAACACATTTAAAAATGAGAGATTACACACAGAGTGAAAATAATGATCTAGAGTAGAATTTATTATGTTTCAGTTGATGCCAAAAAAAAAAAGCAAGAGTAGCAATCATGATCTCAGACAAAGTTTAAGTTAAAATAGATTTAATTAAAAGAGATAAACAGAGGAACTACATTATGATAAAAGGTAACCATAGATAATGAAGTAATATGATTATTAAACCTATCTACATCAAATGCTATTACATCTAAATTTTTAAAGGAAAGACTAAATGAATTATAGGCAGAAAGAGATAGCAAAACTCCAGTAGTGGGGAACTTCAACCTCCCCCCTCAGAACTAGATAAATCTAACAAAAAAAGTAATTAAGAAAGAAATCAATGAGATGAATAGAGTCTTAGATAAGCTATATATGATAGAAATGTAGAGAATTGAATATGAATAGAAATATACCTTTTTCTCATGGCACCTTTACAAAAATTGACCATATATTAGGGCATAAAATCTTTATAGGTAAATACAGAAAAACAGAAATATTAAATGCATCCTTTCCCATCACAATGCAATAAAAATTATGTTCACTAAGGGACCATGGAAACACAGATGAAAAATTAATTGCAGACTAAACAATCTAATCTTAAAGACTGAGTGGGTTAAGGAACAAGTCATAGAAACAATCAATAATTTCACTAAAGAGAATTAGAATAATGAGACAACACAACAAAACCTAAGGGATGAATAAAAGTAGCAGAGGAAATATTATATCCCTAAATGCTTATGTCAATAAAACAGAGAAAGAATAGACCAACAAATTGGGTGTGCAATTAAAAAAAAAAAACTAGAAAAAGAACAAATTTAAAACTCCCAATTAAATACCAAATTGGAAATCCTAAAAATTGAAGGTAAAATTAATTGATTGTAAGAAAACCATTGAATTAATACATAAAATAAGAGCTTGTTCTATGAAACAAAACAATAAAATAGATAAAGCATTGATTAATATGATTTTTAAAAGAGGAGAATAAAACCAAATCACTAGTATCAAAAATGAAAAAGGTGAATGTACTACTAATGAAGATGAAATCAAAGCAATTATTAGGAGTTATTTTGCCCAATTATATGTCAACAAATTTAACAATTTAAGTGAAATGGAAGAATACTTACAACAATATAAACTGCCTACATTAACAGAAGAGGAAATAGAATACCAAACAAACTTATTTTAGAAAAAGAAATCTAACAGGTCACACATAAGCTTCCTAAAGGAGGAAAAAGCATCAAGATTAGATGAATTTACAAGTGAATTATACCAAACATTTAAAATCGACTAATTCCAATATTAAATAAATTATTTACAATAATAGGCAAAGGAGTCCTACCAAACTCTTTTTATGAAAGAAATATGGTACTGCCACCAGGAAGAGCAAAAACAGAGAAAGATAACTATAGATTACTTTCGTTACTGGATATAGATGCCAAGTTTTAAGTAAAACACTAACTGGTAGACTATACTAATATATTATAAAGATTATACATTGTTACCAAGTGGGATTTATACCAGGAATGAAGAGATGGTTTAACATAAGAAAAAACTATTATCATAATTGATTATATCAATAACAAAAGTAAGAAAAATCACATGATTATATCAATTAGTGCTGAAAAAGATTTTGATCAAATACAACATTCATTCCTATTAAAAACACTTGAAAGTAGAGGTATAAATGGATTTTTCTTTAAAATGAAGAGAAGCATCTATGTAAAACTATTAGCATGCATTATTTGTAATGGGGATAAGCTAAAAGCCTTTTCAATAAGATCATGAATGAAATAAGGATGCCTATTGTCACAAGTATTATTCAATATTGTATTAGAAATATTAGCAATAGCAATAAGAGAAGAAAAAGAAATTGAAGGAATCAAAATGGACAATGAGGTAATTAAAAAAAAACCTCTTTTTGCAGATG
>CM053589.1:17573688-17639905 GCA_028646515.1 Pseudochirops corinnae
AAAATACCTGGGAGCATACCTGTCAAGACAAGCCCAGAAATTATATAAACATAATTATAAAACATTTTCTGTACAAATAAAGTCAGATTTAAATAATTAGAGAAATATTAATTATTCATAAGTAGGCAGAGCCAATATAATGAAAATGACAATTCTAACTAAACTTATCTACTTATTCAATGCCATCCCAATTTAATTACAAAAAAATTTATTTTACTGAGTTAGAAAAAATAATAACAAAACTCATTTGGAAGAACAAAAGGTCAAGAATATCAAAGGAATTGATTTTTAAAATGTAAACAAAAGGTGTTCAGCAATGATAGATCTTTATATTGTAAAGCAGTAATTATGAAAACTATCTGGTACTGGCTATGAAATACAAGGGAGATTAGTAGAACAAGGTAGACATACAATATGCAATAGTAAATGATTATAATAACCTTGTATTTGACAAATGTAAAGATTTAATCTTTTGAGATAAGAATTCATTATTTGATAAAAAAAAATGTTGGGAAAATTGAAAAGTGGTATGGCAGAAATTGGGCGCGTGCCGTTTACCAAGATAAAGCCAAAATGTATACATGACCTAGATCTAAAGGGAGATATAAAAAGATAATTAGAAAATAGAATGTATTAATGACCAGACTTATGGATAGAAGAACAATTTATGAATAAACAACAGATAGAGAGCATTGCGAGGTGTAAAATGGATAATTCTGATTATATAAAATTTTAAAAGTTTTAAACAAATAAAACCAATGTAGCCAAGATTAGAAGAAAAGCAGAAAATTGTGTGTGGGGGGGGGACAGGATTTTATAGGCAGTTTATCAGATAAAGGCTTCATATCTTAAATATATAGAAAATTTTGTCAAATTTATAAGAATATGAGTCATCTCCCAACCGATAAATGGTCAAAAGATATGGACAGGCAATTATTTTTGTTGCTGAAGAAATCAAAACTACATAAAGTCATATAAAAGTACTCTAAATCTTTATTGACTACACAAATGTAAATTAACACAACTTTGACATATCATCACATACCTATCAGATTGGCTAAAATAATAGAAGGGGAAAGTGACAAATGTTGGGGCAGATGTGGAAAAATTGGGACACTAATTCACTGTTGGTAAATCTGTGAACTGATCCAACAATTTTAGAAAGCAATTTGGAATCGTACCTAAAGAGTGATCAAACTGTGTATGTCCTTTGACCCAGCAATACCATTATTGTGTTTATTTCCCAAGGTGATTAGAGAAAAAGAAAAAGAACTTAATGTGTTCCAAAATATTTAGAGTTCTCTTTGTGATGGCAAAGAACTGGAAACTGAGGGAATGCTCATCAATTGGGGAATGGCTAAATATGTTGTGTTTTATGACTGTGATATAGTACCACTGTGCTATAAGAAATGATGAGATGGTTGGTTTTAGGAAAGCATGGAAAGACTTGTATGAAATAATCAACAGCAAAATGAGTAGAACCAAGAGGTTATATACAATAACAGCAATATTGTTCAAAGAACAAATGTGAATAACTAAGTCATTTTGAGTGCTATAAATACTCAAAGAAGTTACAAAGGACCTATAAAGGAAGATGTTATCCACCTCCAAAGGAAAAAAAGTGTTAAATAAAAGTATGTATAGTATGGTTTTACATATATAAATATGTATACACATATATGTGTCTGTGTGTGTGTGCATACACATACATACATACATATATATCTGTGTCTGACGGTGGCCTTCTCTAGTGCAGGGTGGAGGGAAAGAAATAAAAAGTGCACAGCAGGGAACAATTGAAAACTCAGAATGAAGCATGGAAAAGTAAGGTAGCTTTGAACGTGATATGTAGTACTTTTTACACAGTTGGTTTTTTTAAGTAAATAATGTGATGGAGATTCATGGTTTCATATTGACTCCTCTTTTTGTGTTGCACTGTGTACATGGAAATGTTGATATTTTTGTATTTAAGTTCAAAATTAATAAAAAATTAAAAATCCCTCCCTTATTAAAAAAAGAAAAGCAGCATTTAATGTTTACAATGCAACAATTCAATTATGCAATTGAAGAAATTATTAAAATTATTTTGAGACTAAATGATTTAAAATTGGTGTATCAAAGAACAAATCATAAAACAAATTAATGATTTCATTCAAGAAAATGATAAAAATAGGCAAAATACTAAAATCTGGGAGATTAAAATCAAACCAGTCTTTAGGGGGAAATTTATATCTCCAAGCACTTTCACGAACAAAAGAGAAAAAGAACAATTCAACAAATTAACCATGTAACTAAAAAATAAATAAATAAAGAACAAAGAAAGCAATTTAAAAACCTCATCTAAACACCAAAATAAAATCTGAAAATCAAAGAAGATATTAATAAAAATTGAAAGTAAAAAATCAATTGGATGAATAAATAAAACTAGGAGCTTTATTTTAAAAAAAAATAGAGAAAATAGACAAACCACTACCTAATTTGGTTAAAAAGAAGAAAGAAAAAAGCTAAATTACTTGTATTAAAAATGAGAAAACAAAATTCACAACAAATTAAAAAGAAATCAAATATCTTTACAAACTATTTTGTCCAATTTTATACCAATAAATCCATCAATTTAGATTAATTAGATGAATATTTACAAAAATGGAAAACACCCCAGTTAATAGAATAAGAAATAGAGAATTTAAACAAGCCAGCCTCAGAAAAAGATACCAAAGTAGTCATAAATATGCTTCCAAGGAAAAATGCCCCAGGATCAGATGGATTTACAATAAAATTCTATCAAACATCCAAAGAAAAGTTAATTTCAAAATTCTACAAATCACTATTTAAAATAACAAAAGAAAGAGTCCTACAAAATTCCTCCTTTAATGATACCTAAACTAGAGTTAAAGGCAACTAAGTGTAAAGTGTTGGGCTTGGAGTCAGGAAGACTCATCTTCCTGAGTTGAAATTTGGCCTGACACTAGCTGTATGACTTTGAATGAGTCACTTAACCCTGGTTTCCTCAGTTCCTTGTCCATAAGATGAGTTGGAGAATGAAATGGCAAATCATCCCAGTGTCTTTGCCAAGAAAACCCCATATGGGGACATAAAGAGCCATACACAATTGAAACCAGTGAACAACAACAAAACCCAGAGAAAGAAGATTACAGATCAATATCCCTAATGAATATTGAGTGAGCAATTTAAATAAAATATTAGCACAAAGGCCATCGTAACACATCACAAGGATCATATGCTATGACCAGATTGGATTTATAACAGGAATATAAGGTTAGTTTCATAATTGGAAAACTGTGAATATAATTGGTCATATTAATAATGAGAACAAAAAAATCATCATAGGATTATGTGAATAAATGTAAAAAAAATTTGACATGATAAAACATCAGTTTTTATTAGAAAATATGGGAATAAATGGAGCTCTCCTTAACGTGGTAAATAGTATATATCCCAACCCCAAACCCAGCATTGTCTCTAATGGTAATAAAATTGAATCCTTTAAAATAAAATCAGGAATAAGGCTGTAGGACCATTGTCACAAGCATTATTTGATACAGTGATAGATATGATTGCTGTAGTAATAAGTCTGGAATATATTATAATAATATATGATAAGATAATAGCTATAGCAAAAGAAATTGAGGAAATAAGCTTAGGCAAAGAAGAAACAAAATTTTTGCAGATAATATGAGAGTATGTTTTAAAACTTCAGAGAATCAGCTAAATAATTAATTAAAATGATTTCAGTGAAATGATGGAATATAAAATGAATCCATATTGATTACCATTATTTCTTTATATTACCAATAAAAGCCAGTAGGAAAAGATGGAAATTTAAAGCAACTAAAGAATGTATAAAATACATATATACGTATATATATATATATATATATATATATATATCTTGTTTTATTTTATTTTGCTTTTTTGAACTCTGCAGATATTGTGATTTTTATAAATTAAAGGTTTGTGGTGACCCTGCATAGAACAAGTCTATGTCATTGTTGCGACAGCATGTGCTCTTATCATGTCTCTGTATCACATTCTGGCATTTCTCACAATATCTCAAACTTTTTAATTGTCATTACATCTGTTATGGTGATCTATGATCAGTGATCTTTGATGTTACTATTGTAATTGCTTTGGGGCACCATGATCTGCACCCACATAAGACAGAAAACAATAATAAATGCTGGGTGAGTTCTGACTGCTCCACCAATGGATTGTTCCCCCATGTCTCTCGCTTTCCTCAGGCCTCCCTACTCTGTGAGACACAATAATATTGAAATTAGGTCAGCTAATAAGCCTACAATGGCCTCTAAGTGTTCAAATGAAGAGAAGAGTGAATGGATGCAGCAAACTTCATGGTTGTCTTCCTTTAAGAAGTTGCTACAAGCTTGTTAACTTCCAGTAACTAGGACTCTGCTCAGTTCCCCAGCCATCAGCATCAAGGCAAGAACTTCTACCAGCAAAAACATTAGAACTCACTGAAGGATCAGATGATGGTTAGCAATGTTTTTTTTCTTTAGCAATAAAGTATTTTAATTAAGGTATGCACATTTTTTAGACTTAATATTATTGCATATTTAATAGACTACAGTCTAGTAAAAACACAATTTTTATATGCACTGGGAAATAAAATTCGTGTCACTTGCTTTATTGCAATATTCACTTTATTGAGGTGGTATGGAACTGAATCTGCAATATATCCAATGTATGCCTATACTCAACTATAAAACACTGTTTTAGGAAACAAGGACAGACCTAAATAATGGGAGAAATATTGATTATTCACATGTTGACAAAGCCAATATAATTTTTAAAGTCATTACATAAATTAATCTACTTATTTAGTGCCATTCAGCTACCAGAAAATTATTTTGTAGACCTAGAAAAAATGATAAAAATAATGTTGAGAAACTTTAAGATTAAGAATCTCACAGGAAGTAATGTGGGGGGGAGAGAAGAGTGAGAAAGAAGCGGACCTATAAGTACCACATCTTAAATGCAGTAATCCTCAAAACAATTTGGTACTGGTAAAAAAAAAAAATTAAGGGGATGATGAGTGAAACAGATTAGGTACATAATATTCATAAACAAATGAACTGAAGAGTCTAGTGTTTAATAAACACAAAAATCTCAGCTATTGTGGTAAACTGATTATTTGACAAAATCTTCAGGGAGGAATTGGAAATCAATCTGGCAGTAATTATATTTAGATCAACCATTTACATCTACCAAGATAAGCTTCAATTGGATACTTGACCTGGATAGAAAAGATCACATAATAAATTAGAGGAGCAAGGAAGAAATTGCCTTTCAGACCTATAGATAGAGGAAGAGTGTATGACTAACACAAGACATAAATCACCACAGAAGATAAGATGTACAATGCTGATTACATAAAATTATGAAGTTTTTGCATAAACAAAAGTAATGCAGCTAAGAATAGAGGTGAAATAGTTAAATGGGGGAAATTTCTCTAATAATAAGGAAAAGTATCTCTAATAAAAATCTAATTTCTGAGATATATAAAGAATTGATTCAGATTGGTAAGGATAAGAGCCATTTTTAATTTCATAAATGGTCTAAGGATATGAACAGGCAAATTTTCAAGGGAAGAATTCCAAGCTATCAATAGCCTTGTATAAAAATGCTCCAAAAGCAGTAATAATTAGATAGATGCAAATTAGAACAAGTCTGAGGTTCCACCTTATGCCTTTCAATTTGGTAAAGTTTACTTAAAAGGATAATGCCAAATGTTGGAGAGACTTTGGGAAAACAGGTACATTGATGCACTATTGATAAAGGGTGAATTGGTCCAGCCACTCTGGAAAGCAATCTGGAGCAATAAATACCCTCTGACCCAGCAATATCATTACTAAGTCTATACCCCAAAGAGACAAATGAGAAAGGGAAAAGTCCTACATACACAAAACTATTTATAGCAACTCTTATCGTAGTGGGAAAAATTTGAAAACTGAGGGGGATAGAGGGAGAGGAACCTGTCAAATTGCACAGTGTATATGAATATGATGGAATATTATTGTGCTGTTAAGAAACAAATGGTTTCAGAGAAACCTGGGAAGATTTGCATGCAGAATGAAGTGAGCAGAACTGGTAGAATAATTTATGTTATAACATCAACATTGTAAAAATGAACAGTTGTGAAGGACTTAAGAACTCTGATCAATGAAATAATCAACTCCCCTCCACTTTAGCTGCACTCTGAGACAGTCATACCCTAGAGCCCCATATGGAGCCATGACCCACAGTTTAAGAAGCACCAAAGGGGTTGCAAGTGGAAAAAGTTTAAAAAGCCCTGCCCCAGATCATGCCATTACCCATGTGTTCTACTTCCAAATTCATGAACTCTGAAATGCTTTTTATTTCTCATAATCTTTCTATACTATAATTCTCCTTCCCTCTGCCTTATAATCACTAACTGTTCTTCATCCTCATTGTGTCCCTCAATCTCTTCATCTCTTTCTTCTTGCCCAGGCTATCACTCTCACAATGGCCATATTCTGCTCCTTTCTCTGTCTTAACCTCTAGGACTCAGCAGTTCTCAACCTGTGGGTTCTGTTCAATTTGTAACAATGAAAATACATCCTGCATATCAGATATTTACATTATGATTCATCACAGTAGCAAAATTACAGTTATGAAGTAGCAATGAAAATAATTTTATGGTTGGGGGTCACCACAACATGAGGAACTGTATTAAAGGGTCGCAGCATTAGGAAGGTTGAGAACCACTGCTCTAGGTGAACCAGTTTACCTCTGTGCTTCTAAGTTGCAGAACAGGTCTATAGATATGCATTGGTAAAGAGATTTTCTTCATCAGGAGTACCATGGTTTAATAAAATAATAAATCCAGTTTTTTTAAATGTCCCGCCTATGTTGTGCATTAGGATGGGCAGCCCCTATATTTGGTTCATCTGTTCATATATCTTCAATAGGCACTAAGGGCAAATAATGAATTTAGTTCAAAATTCAGTAGAAAGAGGAAAACAGTCTGGATTGCCTTTGGGATATTTTTTTTTTTGGTATTGTTTTTATTTTTTATTTTTTTTTAATTTTATTTTAGTTTACATCATTCGTTTCCACGAAATTTTGAGTTACAAATTTTCTCCCCATCTTTCCCCTACCCTTATTATTATTAACTACATCCAACTGGAACTTGAGATACACCAGCACTGTGGTTGGGAGATCCATCCTGCCCTACCGAAAAGTCAGAGGGGTGATGGGGAGGACATAGGAGAAAATAGATTGGGGGAGGGGTGGATACAATGGGATGGCTGTTTGGGGGCTTTTGGGATATTTTGTGGTGTTTTTAATGACTCCAAGCTTCTTTCTTAACTAAAAGTCCATCTTTTACATGTCAGTATTCTTCTAATGATGTTGTATGATTGTAAGTAATACAATACCATTCCCTATATAATTTACATGGTTACTTTCCCAGAGTATAATGGAGAGGCTAATCGTGGGTGTAAATATATTGCTACATGTTTCCAATAAAGAATTGCACAGAGAAGGGGCATAGATGACATAATGAGAAAGTTTCTGAGTAGGAAAGGAGATGAATTGGTCATATGGCCAATGATGGATAACCAATAGGTAGCTTCCATCTTCTACTGATATCTTCCCAATATCAAGATTTCTGTTTAAAGACTGGCAGCACATTAGTTCAACGGGAAGGATTTCCAGGAGGATATGGACAAGAGTTGGAGAGGAGGAGAAGGCCTGGATGGGTGCAACCTACTCTGTTAGATGAAAGTACCTACTTAAATGAGACCACAGATCCATTAAAAAGGATACGGATATGTAATTTCCTTTTGGTTCTGCTTTATTCACTCTGAATCATGTCTTTCTATATTTCTTTCAGTTCTTTGGACTTGCTTTTTAAAAATATTGCAATGATATCTCATTGCATTCTTACACAACAGTTTACTCAACTATTCTCCCAATTGTTGGGCAAAATTTTGTCTCCAACTTTTTGCTATTAGGAAAAGGGCTGCTGAGAATATTGTATATGTATAGGTCTTTTTGTTTCTTGCAGTAATCTTCTTAAGGGATAAACCTCCTAGTGGGATCATTGGGTCAAAGGATATGAATGATCTGATTATTTTTTAAAGCTTTTATTATTTAATCCATATCGCTACAGGTTAATGTTCTTCTTTTCTTTTTTTTTAAGCTTCGTTTATTTATTTATTTGTTTGTTTTTATAACAAATGACCCTCCTATTAATAGAAACTTATCTTACAATAAAGAAAAAGATAAACAAAACAAACTTCCATATGACTGACCTATGCCATGACATTCTCATAGTCTACCACTCTTTACCAAGAGGAAGGAAATGGATTTTATCATAAATTCTAAGAAAACAAGATTAGAAATTTTAGGCAATCTGAATTTTAAAGTCTTTTCAATGTTGTCTTCATTTACATTCTTGTGGTCGTTGTGTATATTTTTCAATTCCCAAAAAAGAAGTGTATGGTTAAGCCAAATAAATTATTACGGGACAAGTCTGATTATATATTCTTGATTCTTCACATGTCGAAGTGCTAAGAAGTGGGAAACATGTTTCACTGCTGACCTTCTGAGGTCAAGATTCCCACATTTTTGTTAACTCCTCATATATTAATACTTTCATATCATTCCATTATATCCATATGGAAAGATGTGCTGGAAAATGTTTGATAATTATCTCATTGCAGGGAAGAGCATACACACAACCCACTTTAAAGTATAATCTGTTTTATTGGCATTTCCTCTTTCTTAAGTCTAGATAATCGACACTGGACTAGAACATTTACCAGTGATATGTACATGCTCACACTGGAAATTTTGCACTTTCTCTTATGAACTGGTTCAAGCTGACTACAGTGCACACCTGCCATATTTGCCAATTTGTTCATCTGTTATTTAATTGATGGGCACCCACTTTGCTTCCAGGTCTTTGCTACTCAAAAAAATGTGATTACAAATATTTTGACATATATGTTCTTTTTGTCATATACCACTTTAGGAATATTCCAAACTGATTTCCATAAAAGTTGGACCTATTCATAGCTGACAACAGCATATTAGTGTACTTGACTTTATATAGTCCCTCCCTTTGCACTGGTTATTTCCATTTTAAAATAACTTTCAGTTTGCCTGTATTTCGATAATGCAGCTAACATCTTTTCCATTTTTACCATCTTTTCCAGTTTTCTCCTCTATATAAAGAATGGGTCAACCTAGATGAGGCCCACTATACTTCCCCACTGACAACCTGTGAGACTGACAGGGGGAGAAATCATTGTACTGTGACCAGTACCCTTCTCACTGTGGGGAAGTAGTCACAGAGTACAGAACCTTGTATATATTGGGTATCCAATAAGTACTTAATTGAATGAACGGCTTCTGACCGATGATCCAATAGTCTACACACCAGCTCTGCATTTCTGTTTTGCTAGTGGATTCTGTTCCAAGAACAAAAGCTGTTGCTGAACCAACGACCTCAAGAGCATTTCCCAATCCACCAGCAGAAAATAGGAATTTTCTGTTGTCCATTCATTTTGTAGAGCAAGTACACCTGAAAACCTTTGCCTGGGCAAGAGAGCTCCCAGAGACTCACTTCACTGCTTTTCAGACTGCTCTAAGAGTCTCACAGTGGTTCCATGGCAGCCCTGGCCAAAGCTCATTATAGAGCTGGCAGTATCCCCTATGTAACTGTTGGTCCACTGTAACAAGGGAGCATGGCTTACCCCAAAATATTAGGGAAACAACTCATTCCTGTAGAAAGGTAAGAAGCACTGATTGTTTTCAAGAGTTAAACTCTCATTTTTAAAGATTGACTGCAAGCTTTTGAATTTCTACAACTCAATTGGGAAGAACACATGTTCCTCTTGATTTTTCCGTGACTCATCATTATTTCTAGCATATTACTTCCTAATATCCAGACATATGTCACCTCGGAAGCAGGGAGTTAATATTTCCTTCAAGTCAACAAACTAGGTTGCATATTTTCTTTATTTTTTGTTTATAACGAAGTACTTACAAAATGGACCTTTTAAAACATTTAACTAAATGCTCTTGCTCAACTAAAGCCAAATTATTACCAGAACTATGCTCCCTTCATTTTTCTCTTTCCTCACCGAACATGGAATAATGGTGTTCACTACATTCTTTTTTACTTTCATTCTTTCACACAGAAGCACTTGAGATTGGCAGAGAAGGCAGTGTATATGCCTTTAAAAGTTGAGCAGAGGACTTGAGAAGACTTGCCAATCAGTGGTAGCCCAGGGAGGAAGTTGGCTGGACTGAGAGAAGAGTATGTAGCTCAGACCAAAACCCTTCATCTAAGTATTGGGAGCTCCGAACTCCCTTGACTCCCTGGACTATAGCCTGCTTCTGCCTAGGTAAGAACTGCGCTCTCTCTCTCTCTCTCTCTCTCTCTCTCTCTCTCTCTCTCTCTGTCTCTGTCTCTCTCTCTCAATCTCTCTCTCTCTAATTTTTTTTAGGGATAATAGTGCCAATCTTACAGGGGCATAGTGGGGACCAAATGAAATAATTTATGTAAAGCCCTTTACAAATTTGGCAGTGCTATGTAAATGTTGGTTATTATTAATGATCATTTCTTACTGTCTTCCTAACTTCTCTGTTCCCCTTGATCACAGGGTATGATGGAAGAGGGCCTTACCCTGTTGATAAGAGGTATGAAGGACTAGAGTTCTAATCCCAGCTGTGACTTGGAAACGTTAAAGGGATATAGAAATGGGAGTTCTTATTACTGCATCCTTGCCTAATGCAAACCCATTCATAGTTTCAAAGAAATTGGTAGGAACTTCAGAGGCCATCTAATCCAAGTAACTAATTTTAAACAGCTGAGCTCACTGAGGCCTGCAGGGGTTTAGTGACCAGGCAGGGACTGCTTCCTTCTTGTTCTTATACTGGCATCACCTAGCTCAATGCCTTTCACATAGGTGCTTCACAAATGCCTATTGATTGATTTGCTCAAGGTTACACAAGCGTGTGTGTGTGTGTGTGTGTGTGTGTGCATGTATGCATTCACGCACATAGAAAGAAACACTGCCTACCCAGAAAGTATTGAGATTCTCTAAATATGGGCTCTTGAACTCAATCACTGGCCCCTTTTCAGGGCTCAGGAGGCATCTGTTGCCCTTAGCACTGGCTCCCTGGAGCCAGCCCTGCATTTGGAGCTGATTTCCTTTTGGAAAAAGTTTGGGAGGCAGAAAGGAGGCAGCAGGGATCAAGGAAAAGTGCCTGGCTGGGGCCCTGGCAGGATGCCAAGTGCAGGGGACAGAAAGGGTACGTAGAAGGGGCAAAGAGGAGAGGGAGGCATGAGGGATTTCAGGATGCACTGAAATTTATCAGGGACACAATGAAATTATTTCATATTAACTGCACTTTTTGCCTACTCTCTCATGTTTACTTAATAAATGCATCAAGCATTTACAAAATACTTACTATTTTCCAGGTATGCTGGGGATGCACAGATTAAAATGAAACAGTGCTTGCCTTTGAGGAGATTATGTTCGATTATGGAAAGACAACATGTACACAGAACAGTAAATACATAATATATGCAATGTCATTACTGAGAGTCAGCAAGACAGGGAGGGCATGAACTAGGCAGGAGGCAGCACTTGGTCTGAGCCTTAAAGGAAACTAAGGGGCAGAGAAGAGGGAGAACATTCCAGGTTTGCAAGATACCTTTTACTAAGGTTTTTCCTCAGTCCTCTCCTTGGTCTCTGTTTCATTTAGCACGCTGACCACCTGCTCCTAAATATTATTTTCTCTCTAGGTTTTCATGATGATGTTCTTTCATGGTTCTCCACCTATCTCCTGCTCCTTCTCAGTTCTTTGTGCTAGATTATCATCTACATCTTGAACTTAACTCTGGGCGACCTCAAAAGTCTCTCCAGGTCCTTTGCTTATTACACTTTACTTTTTAAAAATCTCATTGGCTTCCATGAGTTAAATGATCATCTTTATACAGATGATTTTCAAATCTATGTATCCAACCCCAGTCTCTCTAAAGCTCCAATCCTCCATCACCAACTGCCTATTAGATATTTCCAAACTGGATGTCCTGTAGGTACTGCAAATTCAATTGTCTAAAAACAGAAATCACTCTCTTCCCCCACAAATGTACCCCTCTTCCAAACTTCCCTATTTCTGTTGAGGGTACCACCATCCTTCCACTTACCCAGACTCAAAACCTTAGTTTTATTTTCTTTCCTCACTCTTATTCATTCCATATGACCAATTAATTGCCAGATCTTCCTATTTCTACCTCCAAGTCTTTTGTATCTATCCCTTTCTTGACACTCATATAGCTACCATTATATTTCATGCCTTCATTAACTCTTTTTTTTCCTTTTTTTTTATTTACTCATTTACTTTTAATTTACAAGATTCAGTTCCACAATCACTTGAGTTTCAGATTTTCTCCCCTCCCTTCCCCCCCCCCCCCATGGTGGCATGCAATCATGTATAGGATCTGCAAATACTTTCACATTGTACAATAGTTTGATCATATAGAAGGGCTGTAACCACCTTCATTAACTCTTACCTGGACAGCTGAAATATCTTTCTTTTTTATTAATTTAATTTATTTATTTTTAGTTTTCAACATTCACTTCCATAAGATTTTGTTTCAAATTTTCTCCTCATTTCTCCCCTCCCTCACCCCAAGACAGCATGTAAATTGACATAGGCTCAACATGTACATTCATATTAAACCTATTTTCACATTAATCATGTTGTACAGAAGAATTAGAACCAATGGGAGAAACCACAGAAAAGAAGAAAGAAAAAAAAGAGAGAGAAAATAATATGCTTCCATTTGTATTCAGATTCCATAGTTCTTTGTCTGGATATGGATAGCATTTTCCATCATGAGACTTTTGGAATTGTCTTAGATCCATGCATTGCTAAGAAGAGATAAGTCTATCAAAGTTAGACATTGTACAATGTGGCTATTCTCCTAGTTCTGCTCATTTCACTAAGCATCAGTTCATGTTAGTCTTTCCAGATTTTTCTGAAGTCTGCTTGCTCATCATTTTTATAGCATGATAGTATTCCATTACATTCATTTACCACAACTTGTTCAGTCATTGCATAACTGACAGGCATCCCCTCAATTTCCAGTTCTTTGCCACCCCAAAAATAGCTGTGATAAATATTTTTGTATATATGAGTCCTTTTCCCATTTGTATGATCTCTTTGGGATACAGACCTAGAAATGGTATTGCTAGGTCAAAGAGTATGCACATTTTTTTAGCCCTTTGGCCATAGTTCCAAATTGCTCTCCAGAATGGTTGGACCAGTTTACAACTCCATCAACAATGCATTTGTGTTCCAATTTTTCCACAACTCCAGTAGTTATCATTTTCCTGTTTTGTCATGTTAGTCAATATGATGTGATATGGTACCTAAGAGCTGTTTCAATGTGCATTTCTCTAATCACTAGTAATTTCGAGCATTTGAAATATCTTTCTTCATTGGACTCTCTACCAGGTCTTTCCTCTTTCCGATCATTTTCCATACCAACACAAAAGAAGCTCAAGTGTGACCATGTTGCCTATAGTGATAACTTTCACCATTACAGGATAATGATGATGGAAAAAAATACCATACATTCCTAAAGCAATAAGATTTGTCAAGTACTTCTTTCACCATAGTCAGGTAAGGTGGGTTACACAAATATTATTCCCTCTGTTTTACAGATGAAGAAACTGAGGTTCTCTGATTAAGTGACACTAATTTCTATGTCTGAGCTTAAAGCCAGAACCCCTTCCCTTTAGGTCTTTGGGTTTTGTCCCTTTGTTTCCCTAAATCCAAATATTACTTTACTCAAAAATTCCATGGAAGTGAATTGGTCAAGTGACACTATGGTGGAAAGCCAAAGGTTTTGTGAGGCACCAGCAAGCCTCAAGAAAGGGGAGAAATTCCAACAGCAGCCAAATACTCTGCCAAGCCTGACCCTGTGGATTCAGACAATTCTACTTGTCAAAGGATGCAGAATAAGGGAGAAGGGAGGGAGGCAAAGAGAGGCCAGGCTTATCTTCCTACCCAGACCAACTTGCCTCTTGGTCAAACAAAGGTTATGTTCTCCTGTTCCTTTACAAGGGGTTGACTGTTTCTGTGTAAATGAGGAACAAATGGCTATAATGCTGAGCTGAATCCCAAATCATGTAATCCATGTGGGGGTGAGGGAAAGGGGGTGCTATTTCAGAGGAAAACTCTGACAGAGTGGGAGCAGAGAGAAAAGCCTCTGCCTCTGTTGGGGACTAAACACGTGTTGTCGTGTAGTTTCCCTGGTTTTAAGAACATAGGCTGGGGCCTGTGCTGTAGCTCCTTGCTTTACAAGAAGATGCTGTAAGAACAGCTACCCAGTAAATCAATGACTAATGATGAGTGATAAACCCAATAATAAATAAAGAACCAAATGAAAACTAATCCACTCCCATATTATTTATGTTTCATTTATTATACACACCAGAAAATTTTAAAATGCCTATTTATTCAGAGTCTGTTATTACTTAATTGTATGACCCTGGACAAATCAGTTCTCTCAGAACCTCAGTGTCTTCCTCTGTAAAAATAAGTGGATTGGACAAGAACTCAGGGGTGGGGAAACTGAGGCCTTGAGGCCACAAGTGGCCCTCTAGGTCCTCAAGCTTGACTCTTTGACTGAATCCAAACTTCACAGAACAAACTCTCTTAATAAAAGGATTTGTTCTGTAAAACTGGGACTCAAACAGCTGGCCTCCAGGCTGCAGGCTCTCCATCCCTGGAAGACGAGCTCCAAGTCCTTTCCACCTCTAGCACCCCCTGCTCCTTTCATCTGCTGTCAATGGCTCTACAGATCCTGTAGGTCCCAACCAAGTCTGAGTGTGAAGCCTGAGCCAGGGAATTTAGACAAATCACAGAATTAAAGAATTTTAGAGGTGGTAGAGATGCAGCGGGGGAGCTCAACCAGGACCTGAAAAAGGAATGCCCTCTATAGTATGCCTGACAAATGTCCATTCAGTCTGTCCATGAAGAGCTCCAGGTGGGGAAAACCCACTGCCCAGAGAGCTAGCTCTTCCTACTTTGGGGCAGCTCTCATTGTTAGAAAACTTTCTTTGACATCAAATCTAACTCTGCCTCTGCAATCTTCTCCCATTTCTCCTGATTCCACTCTCTAGGGTCAAATAGAATCAGTCAATCAGAATTTTTTTTTTTTTTTGCTTTTTGGAAGGGTTAGCAGGGCAATTGGGGTTAAATGACTTGCCCAAGGTGACACAGCTAGTAAGGATGCCAAGTATCTGAGGTCAGATTTGAACTCAGATCCTCCTGACTCCAGGGCCAGTGCTCTATTCACTGCACCACCTAGCCACCCCAATCAGAAAATATTTAAATGCCAATTATATCCCAGGTACTGTGGTAGGTACTGAGGGATACAAAAATGAAACATTCCCTGCCCTCAAGGAGGTGAGGGGAAAACAACATGTAAACATAAGAGTATGTTCAAAATAAATACAATTTTATGTCTAGGGGAGGAAACTAGCAGCTAGGGAGACCAGGGGAGGATTCATCTAAGAGGTGACCTTGGAGATGAGCATTGAAGGGAGCAAGAGATTCCAAGAAGTAGAGCTGGGAAGGAAGTATGTCCCAAATGCAGAAGAAGACAAAGGCATGAAGGTGGGAGATATTTCAGGTCATAAGAATAGCAAGAAGGCCAATGAATGCATGAAAAGGAGTAATGTGTAATAAATCTGGAAAGATAGTTAGAACCAGGTTGTAAAGGGTTCTAAATGCCAGTGTTCATATTTGAACCTAGAAGTTATAGGGAGCCATTGATTTTTATTGAGCAGGGGAGTAAGATAGACTTGTGCTATGGGAATATGTTTTTGGCTGCTATGTGGAGGTTGGATTAAAGCAGGGAGAGATGAGGAAGGAAGAACAATTGGAAAGCTATTGCAGTGTGTATATATATATATATATATATACACATATATATACATATACATATATATAGTATGAAGGCAGTGAAGAGTCAGAGATGACTCAGGTTTCAAACCTGTGTCTTCAACACAAATAAGATACTTCTAAAGAGGAGTGGGGTTGGTGGGGGAGTGGGGTGGGAAGACAATGAGTTCTGTTTTGTACATGTTGAGTCCATGGGACATTCAGTAGGAGACATTCAGTGGGATGTGGGTATATCTAGGAGTATTCTGTAAAAAGATGACAATTGAACCCCTGGGAGCTAGTATAGACACCAAGAGATTATAGAGAAAAGAAAGACTAGAATGGAACCATGGAGAACAACCACATTGGAGTAGGACGTGATGATCCAGCAAAGGAAAATGAGAAAGAGGATTAGACAATTTGGAGGAACAACAAGAGGGAATAGTATTAACAACCAAGAGAAGAGAGACTACCCATGGAAATGTGGCTAATAGTATCACCTGCTACAAAAGAATGGGGAGCTTGAGGTCTAAGGAAAGGGCTATCAGATTTGGCAATTAATAGGTAATTGGTAATAATCTTGAAGTGTACAGTTTCCTTTGAGAGATGAAGTCAGATTACAAGGAGCACGTAGCACTAATGCAATATTCACAGCACAAATAGCAACTGTAAATATGCCACCCTGAAACATTGTTTTATGTGCTTATTTTGTGTGATCCCTGTTATATTATTGTAAAGTTCTGTTGACACCAGTTACCCCTAAACTCCCATGAACCTATATAATAAAATGTATTGTTAATGTATTTTTGCTCTGTAAGGGACATGAAAGATCTTGGGGCCGAATGTAATGGTAATGGGAATTTGAAGATCTTCCCTGCCCCTTAATAAGCCTAAGGAAATTTGAAGATCTTCCCTCCTTTTGAAGATCTTCCCTGACCCCTAATAGGTTGAATGTAACCACATGGAACCTGTGGTGGGAGGAGTTTGCTGAAGGGTGGAACAGAGCCCACAGGAAGTTGGGAGTTAGAGCAGTTAGAGCTGGAGGGAGGAGAGGATACATCCAGGGAGACAGGCTTGTGAACGCTGGTTTGTGGGAAGGTTAAAGGATGGTGTGGCTCTCTGCTGTGTTATGGTGTATTAACTTCTTTGGTGCTATGAGGGATTCAGCTTTCTGGTTTCAGGATTCAGTTTTCTGGTGTCTGAATAAATGTTTTGCTTCTGTCTTCTATATGTAGAGTCTGTTGTGATTGAGAACTATGCCAGCATATTTACAGTTACCATTGATGCTGTGAATATTGCATTGGCATCACAGAGCAATAAGTCTAATCTGTTTTACACATGACAAACTTTTAGAGACTGGTCAAATGCCAGCAAATATCTTAAATTAGGCTTGATTTTGGGATGAAATGAAGACCTTGTAAGTCACTGAACAGTTAATAAAGGCTTGCTTTTCCCTCATATAACAAAGATGCAGCAAGGATACAATGACACTTATCTGTCTATCCCCCTTATGGAAGCCCATCTGACCAGCAGGTCAGCAGGTCAACAGGGCAGGATATGGTGACTTGAGTGTTCTCAGGCACCCACCAAATCTGAGAGGCCCAGATTTCTTATGGGATTTTATATACCTTGGGTAACCAGGCAACTAAGGGGCCTTTGTCTAATCCTGTGATTTCCAAACCCCAGACCACTTTTCTGGGACCGTGGCCGCTACCCAGGAATTAGTGTAAATGGAGATCTCTGCCCCATCTCTCAAGATCCTCTCACATACCATGAAACCTGGGGCTCAATCCACTGGAATGGCTTGCCAGGATCCCCATTCCCTAGAGTTTCTCATGTTACTGGATTGGTAGCTACCAAAGTCTAGTTGCATTTTACTCTCTTATAGTAGATGGAGCCATCAGTAAACCAGGCAAAACAGTATTTCTCAGAAGTCAGGTCCCAGTAGGTATTGGCCCATTGGGCTAGGGGAGGAGGCAGGTCTCCAAGGCCTCAGTCTCTGACATGTTCAGAGTGAAGGGCACTAATCCTGGAGGGCCCCAGATAAGTGTGATTTTTAATGGACCATTTCCATTTGGCAATAAAATATTCCTGTGTTCTGCCCATCTTGTCATAGGGATTCTTTTGCTTCATTCAATTCATAATAATCAACAACTCTGGACAAAAAAGGGATTATATGACTCTGTGTCCTCTGTTCAGTCATAACTAGGGTCCAGTAAGAATGAAGCACCTGCTTTTCAAAGGTGGCCTAGTGAGTGGCTGTTTGGGAGAAGCTGGAACTCAAGAAGCCTGATAGTCACTTATTTTCTCCACCTCTTAGTGCACCAAAGGATCCACTCAGTCTCTTTGGACAAAGACCTTCAAAAACATGGGCCTTTACAGGGTCATGAGAGCCCCACAGAAGAAACCGCTGGACAACCTGCTTTATATTTCCAGGGCTGTAGCCTCTTCTGGGCCCTATTTGGAAGACATAGACCCTGGGTGACTCAGTAAAGGAGGCCATCACTATACACAGGTGAGGAATGTGGGATCTCCAAAACCTAAAGAGTCCAATGAGTTTCTGGGCTTCCTTCTTCCCTAGATCATAGGGAAGCAATGATCAGTAGCTTACTCTATTCTGTGTCCTGAATCCTCTAGGTTTCCCCCACCCACCATACTCCACAAACCTTGACTGAGTGAGCTAAACCCTGAGTTTTCCTAGCATTATTTCCCACCCCTTGTCCTTAATATGAGCCACCATCTTATCTAGGGACTCTGCAATCATGGTCCCATCTGGTTCAGTCAACATTATGTCATCAATTCTCTCAGAAGAGGAGGCCTCTTTTAGGTCTCTGCCCACTATAATGTGGCATCTTGAAGGAGAGTTCAGGAAATTCTGGGAAAGGGTGTTGAAAGCAGAACCCAAGGGAGTCCTATACAGGGGTTTAGATGATCTTTGAGGAATGGAGGAGATGGTGATTGTTCTGTAGGTTGGGGGTTTCAGTGGGTATTATAGTGAGTTTCTTTCTAGAGAATTCCACAACTTGATAATCTAGATGGGAGTAAGGCATTTCTTCTTACTTCAAAGTGAGAATGGGATGTTCCTCCTTGACTTCAAAGTGAGGTCTAAACATCTGAGTAGCTATAGGCTTTATCTCCAGATGCAGGGTAATGAAGAGCCACCCAATATCCCAACTTTGGGCCACTTTGACAGTATTGGCTTTATGCAAGGATTGGCAAGGTTTCAGCAAGCCAGCTAATAAGTTTCCATAGCAAATTAAAACTATATTATAAGAAAGTGTTACAAGTTGGACCCCAAGTGGTAAAATAGAGTCTAGGAGACATCAAAGTATTACCCAGTCGAAGAAATATTGAAGGACCATTCTCATCATAGATACACATACCATATGTAACTTCAGCCAGGTCACTGATAAAAATGGTAACTAGTATGGGGCGAATGTGGATAACTAGTACACTCCATAGGAGACCTTCAGTCCAATTTGAAGTTAAACTATTCACTACTCTAAGTTTAGCCACTCAATCATTTCTGAATTCATCTTGCATTATCATCTAGTGTACATCTCTCCATTTTTCCCACAAAATTACTAAGAAATACTTTATAAAAAATTTTACATATACCTGAATAAACTGTATTTCCAGGATTCTTTTGATCCAGTTTTGAAACCCTGTCCAAAAAGAAAAAGAAGTAAGGTTAGTCTGGAATGACCTGTTTTCAACGAAGCCATTTAGGCTCTTTGTAATCACCACTTCTTCTTCTAGATCTTCACTAAGCTTTCAATAATCATTCCTTATCAACTTTTCCCAGGAGTTGAAGTCAAGCTCACTGGCCCATAGTTTGAAGATTCTGTTCTTTCCCCTCCACCCTAAGCAAAGAGTCCCTTCTCTAACCTTGTCTTTCTCCTAGTATGGCTTTACACACACACACACACACACACACACACACACACACACACATACACAATGTGACAAAAACTTTTTTCTGCTATCCCCTTACCAACTTCATCCCATTCTAAACTTTAACCCTCCTGACACTTTTGACAGGGCTATGCCACGCTTTTATATTCATCCTGTCAGCCCTCACTTTCATCTTTTTAAAATCTAAGTTGGTTGATGAACTCCTTGTGGATCCACATTAGTCTCTTCATACAACTCTTGTTTCCTTCCTCAACTCAGTTCTTTCCTTTTGTATATCTAACATTTCAAGCAGAGAAATGAGATGGTTAAACTTCTGCTTTGGGAATATAAATTGGCATCCGTGTGAGGGATAGCATGGAGAGGGAAGAGACTAGAAATGAAGAATTCAATATGAAGACATTATTCCAGTTGAGAGGTAATAAGGGTTGGACTAGGATGGTGGCTGCATAAGTGAGAAGAAGGACACAGATATAAGACATTTTGTGGAAGCAGAATAAACAGGACTTTGCAATTGATCAAATGTGAGGCATAAGTGAGAGGGATGAGGAATTAAAGAATAAGTCTAAGCTAAGAAGCTAACATGAATGGAAGATGCTAATGCCCTCAACAAAAAATAGGGAAGCTTGAAGAAAGGAAAGGTTTTGGAGAGATGCAAGATCATGAGTTCCGTTTTGGGCATGTTGAATATAAGATAGCCATCATGTGTTGGTTTTCAAGGCTGTCTTCTTGTCTTCAGGGTATCAGAGAGATGACATTCCACTGCAGATCAATTTCTTATACTAGCCTCTTTCTGTCTGCAGGGGACAGAGATTTGCCCTTCCTTCCTGTTCCCTCTGCCTATCTCCTAGCTTGGCTTGCATGCAGAGGAAGAAGAGGAATGTCATTCCATCAGCTATTCCCACTGGTCCCTCACATGTACTACCTAACTCAAGAGAGTGCTCTACCCTGAGGCCAGACTCTTAGTGTTATTGATAATTCACCTGAATTCATTTGCCAGTGATTAACAAATTCTCACTCAGCTCACACTCCATCCATCTCAATGATTCTAAATCCTCTGCTTTCATTATTCAAACTCTGTTATCCATCTGCCAATTATTCCCAACCCCCTCAATCCAGCCTACCTAGTGTACCCCTGTAAAGTTATCCACTCTTTTCTCTGTGCTCTCTGAAATGTTTGCTCCATAGGTAACAAATTTGTTTTCATCTTAAATCTTTTTTTCCATTTTTGATTTATTTATTTTTAGTTTTCAGCATTCACTTCCATAAGTTTTAAATGTCCTCCCCCCCTTTCCTCCTCCCTCCACAAGACGGCATGCAATCTAATATGGCTCTACACATACATTCCTATTAAACACATTTTCACATTAGTCATATTACATAGAAGAATTATAATGAATGGAACAAACCAAGAGGAAGAAAAAAGAAAAGAAAAACAAAATAAAACAAAAAAGAAAAATAGTCTGCTTTATTCTGTACTCTGACTCCATAGTTCTTTCTCTGAATGTGGTTGGAATTTTCCATCAGTTTTCATCTTAAATCTTTTCCTTTCCCATTCCTTTTATCTTCTGCCTCTCCCTGAGACCTGACTCCCCCTTCATGATACAAGCTCCGATGCCACCTGTACTGATTGCACTTTTACTCATCCCTCCCCCTCTCCACAATTCACTGGTTGAGGTGAAGTTGGAATACCCCTTCCTATCCATTACCATTTCCAAGCTCTCCCTCTACCACTATCATTCAGTAACCTCTCCCTTGAGATTTATTGCATCTACATCTGCCACTCGATCAAAATTCTGGTAGTTGTTGTCTGGAAGCCTGTTGTCTGACGGATACTCCCCTTCTTTCCTCAATGAGTTCAGTGGCCTATTCACAGTCTTTCATTTTTTCCCAACTCCTTCCCTCATATTGGGGAGTTTCTACATACTCATTGATACGCTCTCAAATACCCAAACCTCCTAGTTCCTCGACTTACTCGTTTCCCATGACCTACTCCTCTACCTCACCTCATCTATACACAGAGATGGTTATATCCTTGATCATGTCATCAAAATTTCCATGTTCATGAACTCTGAAATTCCTTCATCATAATCTGTTGTCATTCCACCCTTCTCTTTTCCCAGTAACCCCAAACCCTATTCCCTCCTAAGATCTTTGATCCTTCCATCATAGCTTTTACATTTTTTGTACCCATGACACTTTGACTTGCTGTATTCTCCTTCTTGACCCCTGGGTGAACCAATTCAACTCTACACTGTTCTCTTCTCTTGATTCCCTTGTCTCCTTATCCTGTTGAAGATCTTTCCCTGTGTAGTCTGAATTACTTCCACTATCCACTGCTTTCATTCCTACTCATGTGCTGATGATTGAAACTGGAAAAAATCATCAAACCATGATGACTACATCCACTATACACATTTGTTTTACATAATCTTAACTGGACCCTCATTGCAGCACGGCTATCTTTTTATACATCCCTAATTAACTCACTATCTTACTCACCATGGTGGCTTTTCCCAGCTTTTTCATTCCACTTCAAACTCTCATCCCATAGCTCCCCTTTCCCCAGCCTTTAACATACTTCACCAGAAAAAGTGAGACAATTCATTGAGGGTGATATAATTTTCCTTCATCCTCATCTCACATCACCCCAATGCAATTCCCAAACTATTTCTGCCTTTAACCTTATCTTACATGTGATGGACTTTCTCCTTGCCCAGGCTAAGCCCTCTACATGTACAAATGATCTCATTCTATCCTATCAACTCTAGCAGATTGCCCCTTCTATCACCCCTAGTTGCTCACATATCTTTGATATCTCCCTGAATAATCATTGTTTCCCTAATCCTATAAATATGCATGTCTCTTCCATCTTTAAGAAACCTTGATCCATCCATCCCTAAGAGCTATTGCCCCATATCTCTCCTCCTTTTTGTGGCTAAACTCTGAGATAAGGCCTTCTACAAGCAATGTAACCATTTCTCTTCTTTTTATTCTTTCCTTACTTCTCTACAGTTTGGCTTTTGATCTCATCACCAGCTGAAACTGCTCTCTCCAAAATTACCAATCATCTCTTAATTGCCAAATCTAATGGTCTTTTCTTAATCCTCATTATTCTTGAACTCTCTGCATCCTTTGACATTGCTGGTCACCCTCTTTTCTTTGATATTCTCTTCTTTCTAGTTTTTTGTGCTAACATTCAATCCTGGTTCTCCTCCTACCTATGTACTTGTCTGACTAATCCTTATCAGTGTCTTTTGCTGGATTTTCTTCCAGGTCATAACTGTGAGTGTTCCTTGGTGTTCTTTTTCTCTATAGACCATTTCATTTGATGGATTCATCAATTCCCATGAATCCAATTATCATCTCTCACTGATACTTTTCGAATCAACTTATCCAGCTCTCTGCTCCCATCTCCTGTCTCCAATGGCCTTTTGGGCATCTCTAACTAGATAACCCATTGACATGCTAAACTCAACATGTGCAAAATTGAATTCATCCTTTTTCCTCCAAACCCCTCCCCTCTAACTTCATTACTGTCTGTACTGGCATCTTCCCAGTCACCCAGGCTTGAAGTTTTGGTTCCATCCTTAGCTCCTCACTCTCATCCTTCTTCTCCAATCTGCTACCAAGTCCTATGGATTCCACCCTTGTAACATCTCTCCCATGTGCCCCCTTCTCTCTTTTGACATCCTCGTACACTCTCATGACCTCATCCTGGAGTACTCAGTAGCCTGTTGATT
Organism: Pseudochirops corinnae; assembly: GCA_028646515.1. NCBI lineage: Eukaryota > Metazoa > Chordata > Mammalia > Diprotodontia > Pseudocheiridae > Pseudochirops > Pseudochirops corinnae. Next base: position 17,597,319 of record CM053589.1, read on the forward strand.
GGTCTCTGTCTACTCCAGTGAATCCTCCACTCACATGTCAAGCTGATCTTTCTACAGTGCAGGTCTACCATGTCACCCCATTGTTTAATAAGCATCAGTGACTCGCTATCATCTCCAGGATCAAACATAAATTCGTCTTCATTACTTGGCCCCTTCCAAATTTCCGGTCTTTTTAGACTTTACTCTTCACCCTCTTCCACACCCCTCACTCAACTCTGAAACCCAGCGACACTGGACTCCTGGCTGTTCCTCACAGGAGACATTTCATTTCTTGACTTGAGGCATTTATGGTGGAGTCCCTGGAATTCTCTCCCTCCTTATCTCTGACTCTTGACTTCCCAACTTCCTTCAGGTACCAGATAAAATCCTTTCCTCAGCCCCTTTAATGCTAATGTCTTCCCTCTATTATCAGCTTTATTTTATTTTGTATGTATCTTATTTGTTTTTGGGGGGTTTTTTTTTGGTTGCTTGTTTGTTTTTGAGGCAATGGGGGTTGAGTGACTTGCCCAGAGTCACACAACTATTAAGTATCTGAGGTTGGATTTGAACTCAGGTCATCCTGACTCCAAGGCAGGTGCTCTATCCACTGTACCAGCTAGCTGCCCGCTGCCCCCTGCACCTTACTGTTTGCATGCTGTCTACACATTAAATTGTGAGCTCCTTCAGAGGAGGAACCGTCTTCTGCCTTTCTTTGCAGCTCCAGTGTTTAGCACAGGGCCTGCCACATAGAAGGCACTTAATAAAGGTTTATTGGCTGACTCACATTTAATTAGAAATTTCCAGTAGGCTCTTAGTAATTTCAGATCTGAGCTCATCCGCACAGAGACTGTCACTCACCCATGGGAGCTAATGACTGACAAGAGAAGGGATGTGTCAAAAGAAGTCCAGGGCAGAATTTGTAAAGGACACCTATGCTTAGGGAGGGGGATGTATATGGTGATCTAGTAAAGGAAACTTAGAAGGGGTGATCAGACAGTAAGAAGGGGAACTAGGGGAGAAGGGTCATGAAATTCCAAGGAGGAAAGTGGCCAGCAAACAAATGTTGCAGAAAGGATGATGAATGATAAAAAAAAAATCATAGGATTTTTCAATTAATAGATTACTATTAGGTTTGAAGAGAGTATTTCAGTTGTGTGGTGAGATCAGAAGTCAGACTATAAAGGGTTGCGAACCTGATAGGAGAAGAAGCCTAAACAATGAATGTAAAAGACTTTGGTATTTATAGGGAAGAGAAATATAGGATGATAGCTAATGGAAATGGGAGGGATAAGTATAAGGTATACTAAAAATGGGACAGCCTGCTCACACTTATAGACAGTAGAGTAGGAGGCAGTACACAAGGAAAGATCAAAGAAATAAAGGAAATAATTAGCTGGAGAAATATAGGAGATAATTAATAAAGAGAAAAAAAGAGAGATTCTAATCAAAGGTACCTGCACAAGGACTGGCATTGGCAAGGACAAAGGTCACCTCTTTATAAGAGACTAAAGCAGAAGGAAAAAAAAAAGGGATAAATGCCACATTTGCAATATATAACAGGAGAAAGAGGAAGTTCATGATTGATGGCCTTGGTAAGGCATGAGATCATCTGTTGAGAGTAAGCAGGGACAAGAGGTAGAGAAGGTTTCAGGAAAAAAGTTTGGAACTGTGTGTGTGTGTGTGTGTGTGTATAAGACAGAGGGGGAGGGGGAAAGAGGGAGGGAGGGAAGAGGTCAGGGAGGGAAAGAGAGAGAGAGAGAGAGAGACAGAGAGAGAGAGAGAGAGAGAGAGAGAGAGAGACAGAGAGAGAATCAACTAGGGAAGGACAATGGGATTGTTGTAGAGCTTTGGGGGATCAGTTAAGATTAAATAATGTAAATATGTAGTGGACCCACTTGACAGAATTGTGTGAATTCTTGAAGGAAGCACTAACACCATGCAGAGACAGGAGTAAAAATAAGAGTAGAGAAGGCAGAAGGTCTTCCCAGGATTAGGATTTGTCAAGCTATGAGAAACGACAGAAAAGAGGGGACAAGGATTTGAGGGCAGAGAACAATGTGTAGTTGAACCAGTTAAAGTTAGGCTCAAGATTGTGAAGAAAGAACACTGAGACCAAGGCAGGCATGATGGACTGGGAGGGGGGAGAAATGTAGTGATTGGAGGTCACAGTGAGGATGAAGGATAGGTTTAGAAGGATTGAGCCACAGTGAGAAATGAAATAGTTGGAGGCTGCAGTCAGACGTATTCCAGAGAGCTGAATTCTGGAAGTAGGGCGCTTTTCGGTAATGGTGAAATTATCCTTGTGTGTGATTCAGGTATAGTAAAGACTATAAGCTGTGGAAATTGAAGAGGTTAGTGAATTTGGTGGCCAGAGTGGTTGAGGGAGCTTCAACATGAATTCTGAAGTTTCCTTAGATGAAGGCAGAATTGAGGGGGAGAGAAAAAAATCTAATTCTTTGAGGAAGGAGGGAGAATGCCCCAGGTGCTAGTTGACAACTACTGCCAGGATCTAGAAAGGTTGATTTACATGTATGGAGTAAACCTCAAAGGAGGAGACAGTGTTCAATGATGATACTGAGGGATGGTCTGGAAGTGCCAGTGAGGAACGAGGAGTATGCCTGCTCTGCCTATAGAATCACATCAGTGCAAAAGGGAATGTGAGGATTGTCCTTTTAGTAAAATAAAAGGAGTTGGACAAAGGAGTTTCCTTTCACAAAATTAAGCCAACATTTTCCACTGAGCATTAACTAGGGGTGTAGGATGATAGAATGGTTTGTAGCATGATTCCACAAAAGAAGATCCTAGGTACTGTCCATTATTTAACTAGTAATTTTTAGTAAGATAGGAATTCTAGTCATAAACCTGCTACCACCTCACTGTATGACCTTAGACAGATAATTTCTTTGCCTCTCTGAGCCCATTTCCCATATTTAAAATGAATGAGTTGACATACATAAAGGTCCTTTTAACTCTAACATTTTATAGTCTAAGAAAGGAACTTTGCCATTCTAAGATACTACAATTATAATTAACAATCATTCCAAAGTTCTTTACATTTACAGTGTTTTCAATTCATATGATTCAAACCACATATTGCATTGGTCAATTCAGTTGACTGCCATCTAATTATAAGAATAATAGCTAACGTTTCCTCTTTTTTGCACTTAATAGTGTTTTATTTTTTCCAATTACTTGTTTTCAACATTCGTTTTTATAAGATTTTGAGTTCCAGACTTTTCTCCTTCCCCCTTCCCCAAGACAGCAAGTAGTCTGATATAGGCTATACATGCACAATCATATTCAACATATTTCCACATCAGTCATGCTGTGAAAGAAGAATCCGAAGAAAAGATAAAAACCTTGAGAAAGAAAAAACAAAAGTGAAAATAGTATGCTTTGATCTGCATTCAGACTCCATGGCACTTTCTCTGGTGGGTAGCATTTTCCATCATGAGTCTTTTGGAATCATCTTGGATCATTGTATTGCTAAGAAGGGTTAAGTTTATCAAAGTTAATCATCGTACAATGTTGCTATTACTGTGTACAATGTTCTCCTGGTTCTGCTCACTTCACTCAGCATCAGTTCATATAAATCTTTCCAGGCTTTTCTGAAGTCTGTCTGCTCATCATTTTATATAGCACAATAGTATTCCATTACATTAGTATACCATGACTTGTTCAGCCATTCCCCAATTCATAGGCATCCCCAAAATTTCCAGTTCTTTGCCACCACAAAAAGGGCTGCTATGAATATTTTTGTGCATGTGGGTCCTTTTCCCTAATGGCTAACATTTCTATAGCATACTTATTATGTGCCAAGCACTCTGCTATGTACTTGATCCTCATTTCATCCTTACAACAACCCTGGGAGGCAGTTGCTATTATTATCTCCATTTTATAGTTAAGAAAACTGAGGTAGATAGAGGTTGAGTTATTTGCCCAGAGTCACTTAGCTAGTAATTGTCTGAGGCTAGATTTGAACTCAGGCCTTCCTGATTCCAGGCCTAATGCTCTATCAGCTGCACTACCTAGCTGCTTCCAAGTATAAAACAATTGCTGCTTTAAATAAAAACTTCTTGGGGCTTTTGTACAAAATGCATTAAATACATGATCTTATCCGATCTTCACAACAGTCCTCTGCCATAGAAGCAGCATGACATTGTGGATGGAGAGCTGGTCTTGGCACCAGGAAGACCTGAGTTCCAGTTCTGCCCCTAATATATACAGATTGTGTGACTGAGCAAATCACTTAACCTCTCAGCACCGCTTACAATTCTCTAGGACTATAAATGACAGAGAAGATGCATTTGTCAAATGAATTTCCTCACCAGACAGTTCAATCAACGTGACAGTGAAATCACAGCTCCAGTCCCTGCCCAGATAACCTCAAGAGGAGATGTTATTATTAATCCCATTTTTACACACCAGGAAACTGAGTCTGATAGAGGTTCGATTACTTCCTTGCCTACATAGAATCTGGAAGCTAGTATCAGAGCTGGTAATGACTACTTTTAGGAAGGCTTCAATTCAGAGTATATCCAATTGGGAAAAACAACTAATGGAATCATTGAGGGAAGAATAGTGACCTAGCATGACCAGTCAATCAACTGAGTCCATCTTTCATTAAGGGCCTACTATGTGCCCGGCACTATGCTAACTTCTGGTAATATAAAGAAAAAACAAAACAGTTTCTGCTGTTGAAGAGTTTATACTCTAAAGGCTAAGATAATATGCAAACTATATATATATACATATATATGTATGTATATATATACACACACATACACATATACATGTTAAATTAGGGATAATCAACAAAGGGAAGGCACTAGGATTAAGGAGATGGGGAAAGGCTTCTTATAGAAGGTAAGATTTTAATTGTGACTTGAAACCAAGGAAACCCTAAGACATATGAGAAGGGAGAGAAAATTTCAGGCATGTAGGACGTCCAGTGAGAATTTTTGGAGTTAATTAAAAGAGGGAGGATATGATTCAAGAGTGGTAGAGAGGCCAGAATGTAGGAGTTGCAGGGGGTGGGCTGGTAAGTGAGGTGTAAGGAGACTGGAAAGGCAGAAAGGGCTTTGAATGTCAAATGGGAGATTTTGTAGTTGATCTTGGAGGTAATAGAAAACCACCAGAGCCTGTGGAATAAGGGGTGGTATGATTAGGCTTACACTTAAGGAAGATTAATTTGATGTCTGAGTGGAAGATGGACTGGAATAAAGAGACTTTTAGACAAGGAGACCAACCAGAAGACTATTGGAATAATTCGTTTCAGGGGTGAGGTGATAAGGGCTTGCACCAGGGTGGTGGCAATGTCAGAGGAGAGAAGGCGAACATATATAAGAGATGTTACAAGGGCATAATCTACCAGATTTAGCAGTAGATTGAATATGGGAGATGAGAGTAAATTGTTAAGGATGACTGACACCTACATTGAAAGCCCAAGGGACTGGAAGAGTGGTTGTGCTTTCTATAGTAATAGGAAAGTTAAGAAGGGTGGGCTTGGTGCAAAGATAATGGGTTTAGTTTTGGAAATTCTGGGTTTAGGATAGCTATAGGATATTCATAGACTTCTTCACATGTCCGGTAGGTAGTTGGAGACAGGGGACTGAAGGTTAGTAGAGAGGTTGAGAGATCAATAAGTAGATCTGGGAATCATCAGCATAAAAATGAGAATTGAATTTTGGGGAATTCAAGGACTGCACAATAGTATGGAGAGAGAAGGGAAGAGAGCCAACGCCACAGGCCTGGCAGACGCTCTCACTTATCAGGGGTGACTTGGATGGAGATCCAGCAAAGGAAGTGATGAGAAAGATAGAAGGGAGAATCAGGGTAAGATAGTGTCATGAAAACCTAGGGAGAAGAAAGTACTGAGAAGAAGAGGTTGATTGACAGTGTCCAAAAAAGCTGCAGAGAGGTCAAGAAAGATGAGAACTGAGAAAAGGCCATTAAATTTGGTAATTCAGATATCATTAGTAATTTTAGAAAGAGCAGTTTCAGTTGAATGGTCAGAAGCTAGGGTACAGTTAAGACAGTGAGAGGAGAAGAAACAGAGGCAATGATTGCAGATGGTCTCAAGGGTTAGCTATGAAATGGAAGAGAGATATGGGCAATAGGCTTTTGTTAAATGTCTGTCATATGCCTGACACTGGACTAGGTACTAGGAATACAAAGACCCAAATGAAGCAGTCCCTGTCTTCAAGGAACTGGGTGACATTATATTCATGTAAAAACATATACTAAACAAATACAAGAAAAAGAACTGGATTTTACAGGAAAGGTGATGGACAAATGTCACAAGTCCTGTAAAAGAGTTATAGTCTAAAAGGTCATTATATGATATAATCTAAAAACAAAGTTGGTGGCCAATCTTCAGTGAAAGGAAACTCTCTACAATTCTGGTTTTTCCATGACGCAGTCTATCCTTGGACCTAAACCTGAAACCTTTGCCTCTTGGTAAGACTGACCAGAGGTTGTTTTGTTGGCGAAGACTTTGAAAGCCCCAGTTCAACTCCATGAAATGCTGCAGCATTAAAGAACTTTTGCAACTTTTTCCCAAAAGTTATTTTATGTGCTTCCACGAAGGATATGTGCTGATAGAGGACAAATAGCCTACATTACGTGCTGAAGGAATACTGAATAAGTGCTTTGATACAGAACGTAAGTTAGAATTAGTAAAATTGAGGATGACTATGTTTTTCATCTCTGTATCTTCAGTGCCTAGCACAGATTCTCATACATGTGGGAAGCGGGAGGGGGCCATGCTAGAGCCCAGATCCCTTCCCCTGTATATATTCCCTCTTTTGATACAGATCAATTAATCAGTATGGCCTACTATGTGGCAAGTATTATGCTAGTAGAAAGAATGAAACAGTCCCTATTCAAAATGAATTTACAGTATAATGAGGCAACCCAGATTGGCAACTGAGTCTATAATGTGTAGTCTTAAAAGGCTGCCAAGGATGGAGAGTTTAAGTGATTTTTGAAGGCTCATGCAGTTAGTATGGAAGTTGGGTTTGAACTCAGGTCTCCTGACTTGGAGGTCAGCTTTCTATCCACTATGGTACCCTGCCAGGTTAGTCTCCTAAAATAATAATTTTTCATCTGACTATTCTTGTACAAAAAAACCTTTGATACATCTAAGACCAGCCTTCTATCCATTATACCGTACTGCTTTAGACATAATTGACACCTAATAAATATTTTTTGATTGATTGGATTACTTCTTTAATCTGGGAAGGCATAGAGTGGAGGAGGCTTCTGAATTTTATTACCTGGGCGGAAAAGGAGCAGCTTCCTTCTCTGTCCCTGTCTTGTCGCCCATCCGTCTTTCCCTTTCCTTCTTCTCTGCCTCTGAAAAGCTCCTGGGACAGATGTGGTTCAGGGAAGTTAATCAATGAGAGCTCAAATAGCAGCATCCCTCCCCCCCTTCCCTTCAAGAGATATTTATGACCCCAAAAAAAAAAAAAAAGGAAGAAAAAAGAAAAAGAAGGAAAAAGAAAAGCAAATTTTAAAGTAATAACACCTGGAAGAAAAAAAAGTTGTCTTTTCGATAGCACGTCTGTAAAATCCTGGGACCTGGGGGCCCTTCCTTGGCAAATTATCCCATCTGCCTGTTAGCTTCCAACTTTGTTTCTGGGCTGTGGTGTTCCCTTGCTTGCTTTCTCTGGCCTCCAGTCCATGTGTAAAAGTAGCAGGAGGCCTTTATTAAAGCTGAGCCCCCTCCGCCTGGCTTTCCAGCCAAACTATTCTTGTATTACTTTTTGATGAGTTTTGAATTTAGGTCTAGCAGACAGGGGAAAGGAGGGGACTGGAGGGCGAGGGGGGGAGAGGGAGAGTGTGCAAGCAAACTAAACGCAACAGATGGGGCCAATTGTGCTCCCTAGGCAAATTAAGGAAGACATCTGTAGCCCCCAAATACTGGTGGTCTAAAAAGCAATTAGGCCCTTGTGAAAGGGGCCCTTCTAGAGTCCCCCTCAGCCAATCCCCTCCGAGGCGCTGCTCACGTTACAATGGCCTTGACCACAATTCACCCAGCCAAAAAAAAGGGGGCGGGGGTTGGGGAGGGGGTGTTGAAGAGATTAATCCAGGAGTTGCTGTGACGCTAGGTTGAGAGTAGCTGGGTTTAAAGGGAAAGGTTACTTAAGTTTCTGCTTTCTCATCTCCCTGATCCCCCTCACCCCCTTCCTTGTATACCCAGGTTGTGCTCTGTATTGAGAAGAACTGGGGAGAGGATTTGGGGGTTGGGTCCCTGCTTGGCCTTGCCTTGTTTGGGGTCGACATACATGTGAGAATGTGTGCAGACCCACATTGTAAGTGGTTGGTAATCTGCAAATTGCTCTGAGACCTCAATTTTCCACTGACTTGTTTGGAAAATAATGAATGAGGACAAGCCCCTGTGGTTGGAATGAGCCCCCACCTCCTCCTGCCCGAGAAGAAGAAGAAAAAAGCTGTTATATGATAAGACCCCTTCTGTAAGTGATAATTATAATGATTGTTATGATGGGGGGAGTCTCCTGACAATTGGAAATAGGAACTCTGACTGGGCTCAGCCTGCTGTGGTGGCAGCTCCTGATGTCATTCTCCACTAGCCATGGGGAGCCCGAATGAGAAATTCAGAGAGGGTTTTTTTAGCCCCATTGGTTATGAACCCCACTGCCTCCTTTATTCATGCAAATTTATGACCAGCGGATGGGGAAGAAGGGGGAAAAAACCCCTAACAATTGAAAGAGCTGCTCCTGGGAGGTCACGGTACCTTTACATTCCCCGTCTCGTCTTTGTTATTCCTCAACACACTGATGTCCAATGTGCCGGGGAGAGACGAGCAGCTATCTGTGCCAGGCCAGATCACAAGAGGCCCCAGGATGGAGATGAAAATAAGGCCAACGTTGATTTGATCTCTTTCTGTTAACTTTCTCGTGCTACGTGTCCTATGACTCTGACCAACAATGGCAGTCACCCTTACAGAGCTGCCCCTCACTTCCCCCCAGTATCCTCATTTTCATTTCCCTGCCCCACTCCAGAGGGAATAAAGCCATAAACTCCAAGGCATGGATGTTTTCCCTGGACAGCAAATAAGCAGCCTCTTGTCCCAAGATAAGGAAATCCAAATGAATGAAAGTCGGTCTTGGGTCAGGTCAGGTTATTTCTGGAGATTTGCAGCCCAGAAGATTCAGAAAATATACAAGTTTGGTCTGATCTGGGAGCTAGTTCACAAGAGTTCTTAAATTTTTGTCTTATTTTATTTTGAGAAAACTGACTTGGTTCATGGTTTGATTAAAAAGAACATTTGTAAGTTCGTTATGATCACAAAACGGCGCTTTTATTTATTTCCAATTTGGGGTTCAGAGTTCAGGGCAGGTCTCTGTCCAAGACGTGACAGGCAACAAAGGTCACTGTCCTAAACTTCTATTCAAAGGCCTCTAATGAGGCTTTCCAACGTAACTGGAAAGGCTTCTAATAATGTAATAATCTCTTTGGCTTTGTAGATTTACTAATGTTTTAGATAATACGGCTTAAAGAACCTTGTCTTCCATGTGCATCCTATCTTCTCAGCAAATCTCTCATCTTCTCCTAAGAAGAACCCAAGATTTGCTAGAATCCTACCTCTGTTAATGTCATCATCACCATCATCCTCCATGTTCCTCAAGTTTATCACCTAATAGGCATCTGTGGCTCTTCTCTGTCCATCACCCAACACATCCACTCATGAATCTGGCCATAAAAAGTTCTTTTGTTCTTTTTGCTCTCTCTTTGAAGAGAGAAGTTGCAGTTGTATACTGAGGTCAGAAACAAGACTACACAGAAAATTAAGAAGAGATTGGGCAGCTAAGTGGCTCAGTGGATATAGTGCTAGGTCTGAAGTCGGAAAGACTCATCTTCCTGAGTTCATATGTGGCCTCAGACACTTACTGGCTGTGTGACCCTGGGCAAGTCACTTAACCCTATTTGCCTCCGTTTCCTCATCTGTAAAATGAGCTGGAGAAGGAAATGGCAAACCACTCCAGTATCTTTGCCAAGAAAATTCCAAATGGGGTCACAAAAGTCGGACACAACCAAAAAATGACAGAAGCAGAGGCAGTGATTGTAAGTGGCCTTCTCAAGGAGTTTAGCCATGAAAGGGAGGAGATTTGGAACAATAGCTAACGTGAGAGAAAAATAGGAATTTCAATCATCTCTCCAAGTTTTGATAGATTAACAAGGTAGAAATCGCTCAATTTGCCTGGTGGCCTAATCATGGAAAGAAAGGAGAATTAAAATATAACAAACTATTTTAAATGGATAGTCTCATCCACTGCTGTAACAACTTTATTTTTTTATAAGAGACACTTGCAGTTTTGTGTAAATGGTTTCCTCACCATATCATAGTTGAGGACTTATTTCACAATTGTAAGAACATTTGGTCACTTCCCCTTTCTCTTCCCCTCAAAAGAGAATGTCTTTTTCATCCCAGTAACAAAGCCTGCTAGCTACATGACATAGAATGGACTCCAGAAGCCCCCATTTTCTCCCTTGAATTATTACCCTTTTCTCTCTCTCTCACTCTTCTGTAAAATGTCTTATTTCCCAATCCTCTACCCTGTTGCCACAGAATGCTGCTGACTGGATATCTAGTCTAAGTGGGACTGAAAAATTATAAAAGCTAAATCTGTAGCCTAGAAAGATGACATCGTCATTTGCAGTTTCCTTAAGCAGGTTAATACATCACCTTACTTGCAGTTTGGTCTGTTGTCAACCTACAGTCATCAGATCCCTGCTCATAAGTATGCCTCTCCCATTCTGCTTGGTTCAGAGAATTCCTCAACACTATTAATACTGGGTGGTTTTATCAAGAAATGTTTTTTTAAGGATTGGGGAGACATGGATGGGTTTGTAAGACAGTAGAGAAGCAGCCAGTTTATGGAGAAGAATGAAGGGAGTAATAGAATAAGGATGATGAAGGAGAAGATGGGATGGAATGAGATAACTTGTGCATATAAAAGGATTTTCTGCGCTAAGAAGGGTCACCTCTTCTTGTGAGACAGGGAAGAAGGAGAAAATAGTGGGAGAAGAGTATCTGAGTGATGTGAGATGAGGAAGGGAGAAGAGGGAACTTCCAGTGAAGATCCTCAATTTTTTTGTGAAGTATGAGGCAAAGTTCTCAGCTAAAAGGGTGAGGGGAAGGGAAACTATGGAAGGTTTGCAAAAGGATCAAAAAGTGGTGAGTGAGATAGTGAATCAGGTAGGGAGGATTGCCTTGCTTCAAAGACCTAGTAAAGATTGTGTAATGTAAGTGTGTAGTGCATCCAGGTATCATGGCTTTGTGATTTTCTCCAGCTTTGTTCACAGCATGTAAGTAGGAATGAAAACAAAGGATGGTGGGAATAATCCAGGGCTGAGACTTCATAGGGAAAGAACTTCAATAGGAAAAAGGGGCAAGAGACTCAAGAAAAAAGAACAGTAAAGAGTTGAACTGGTTCTCCAAAGGGTCAATAAGGAGAAGGGAGTTTGGGGTGATGGCCTAAGAAAGAACTGAAGGATAGAGTTTGGAAGCTATGATAATGGTGAAGAACAGAGTTTGGGGCTGCAAGGCAGAAGAAGCGGAGAAGTGGGATGACAACAGATTGTGGTCAGTTAGGGGAATTTCAGAGTTCATGAACATGGAAGTGGTCTGTTTGTAGGTGATGGCCAGATCAAGACTGTGACTGTCTCTGTGTATAGCTGAAGTGGGGTGGAGGATTAGGACGCAGGAAATGTGTAAGTTGAGGAATTGGGAGGTTGTGTATTTAGAAGAATCTGTGGGTGTGTGTATATATATATGTGTATATAAAATATATATGATGTGTGTGTGTGTGTGTGTGTGTGTGTGTGTGTTGAGGTCCCCTAGAATGAGGACAGGAGTTGGGGAGGAGAGAAAGACCTAGGAACAGGCACTAAACTCATTGAGGAAAATATTTTGGTGAGAAGTACTTGTTCAGGGGCAGGCTTAGGTGGGTAGAGTTGCATATCCTTCCTTCCCTGGCAGGCTCTTGTAGGTGATTGGTGCATAGGTTCCCAAAGTGGGTGATACCACCCTTGGGGGAGAGGGGCTGGAATGATCCAGAGGGATAATAATAGCCTTGGGTGCCATTGGGGGGCTTTGAATAAAAACAAGGGGGCAGTGAAAGCACAAGAAGAGAAGAAAATTTTGAAAAACCATTCATACAAGTTTCATCTGTTGTATAACAGAGTTAAAGTCATAGTGATTACATTATTTTCCAAATAAACACACTAAATGCCAGTTTTAAACAATCAGTGGTCAAGTCTACCAATCAGTCTCAACAAGCAAGTGTGAGCAGGCGAGCGTATTAGGCATTATCAGGAAGCCCAGCATGCATTGGCAGAAATGTGCGTATGGAAGGACTTGTTTCGACACAATACTATATGGTTACATGACGCCGTATCATGTCATCAATATTTCAATGGAGGAAAAAACCCACATATTTACAATAAATTATTAAATTTAAGATGTCATTTAAAAATTATATAAACTGTAAAATTATTCACATTTTTAAATTAAAGGGTTAAAGAAAGATTTCAGGGGGGTGGGGCACTGAGTATTTTTTTAAAGGGAGCAGTAGGCCAAATAGGTTTGGAAACCTGTGGTTTAGAGGACTTGAGATGGTCTTTCCTTCCTTTCCCTGCAGGCCAGTCAAGCAGCTAGCTAGTGATATTTCTGTCCTCAAATTTATTGTGATCCATTGTCTGGACTTCTCTTTACTACACTTTCTGAATTTTGTCATCTGTAAGTTGAGGGAGTTGGGCAAGTCTTTCAAATCCTTTCCAGCTCTGATGTTAAATCTAGAACACTGGGACAAATTAAGGTTTGATGTAATTTAATCAAGGTAAAAGTTAAAACTCTTCCATTTGAGTTCCAAAAGTCACCTTTGCAGGGACAAAGTGAGGAAGGCATAGCTAGATTCATTAGATTGTGGGCTTTTTGAGGGAAGAGACTACTTTTCGTCTCCTTTTGAGGGCCAAAGTATATATAGCAGGTGATTTTTTTAAAATGTTGACTAATTAATTGATTCACCTAGACTGCATTTTATCTGAAAAAGATCCAGGGGTGGGGGAGAGGTTTGGTATATGATAAACCAGTGGTTCTCAACCTTCCTAATGCCTTGGCCCTTTAATACTCATATGTGGATGTATATGCACTTGGGCAGACCCGCCTGGAGACAGATAGAGGAGCCGTGTCCCAGTTCCTAAGACCATTGGAAATATGTGTTTTCCAATGGCCTTAGGAGACCCCTGTGACCCCTGTGAAAGGGTCATTTGACCCCCAAAGGGGTCGCAACCCACAGGTTGAAAACCACTGCCTCTATATAAGTCAACAATGTCTATAGCCACTAATTTTATTTTAGACTGGATTATAGCATCCAGGAGCTAAGAAGTGAGGGAACCAATGTGCTCTTTCCTGATCAGAACCCATCTGGAGTACAGTTTTCCTTTCTGATCACCTCAGTTTAGGAAGGACAGTGACAACCACTTCCAGAGGAAGGTAAACAGGACCATAAAGAGCTTTGAGTTGAAACCATGTGAGGACTGGTTGAAAAAAGTAAAGATGCTTAGACTGGAGAAGAAATAGGGGTGACAATGCTGTGGTCTGGGAGAGGGCTTTGTTGTGTTTAGCTGTGAAAGGCAGAATGAAGCGGAAATTTCAAAGAGACCAATTTAGACTTGGTCAGAAAAGAAAAAAACCAAAACCTATTCTTACAATTAGAGCTACTCGAAAGCGGCATGGGCTGCCTCCAGATGATTCCTCCTCCCGGGAGTTCTTCACACAAAAATTGGGTAACTACTTGTTGGGGATGCTCTAGAGGGAGTTAATTCTTTTCCATGTATTAGTAGCCCCTAGATGCCTACAAAGACCCTTGCCAGCTCTGAGATTCTGTGAAGAACTCTGTGAGGAAGCTGATGCAAGGGTTCTTATTGTCCCCGTTTTACAGTGGAGAAACAAATTTAGAGAATATAAACAGATTGCCTAGAATGTCACATTGAATGGAAAAGTGGAGACTTCAACTGAGGTCTTCCGATCCCCAGGCTAGCACTGTATCTGTTACTCAATGATGATTTCACACACACACACACACACACACACACACACACACACACACACACACACACACACACGCATGGCAAATCAACTCTAATTACTGTTATTTTTCTCCTGTCTTGGTTTTCCTGTTTGTCTAAATCAGACAAATACTGTTCCCATGACACCATCCCTTCCACTTAGGTAGTTACAACCTAAAGTTCCATGTCACACATATCGTGCTTCTAGTTTTTGCTGTAAACACACAGATGCCATTCCTTCTTACTCATCCACCAAATAAGCAGATGATAATAGTGTGTGGTCATTAATATTCCCCAGTCAGAGATAACACCTTAGAAAGGACACCTTAATATCCATCTTAGGATCTACCTTCATATGAGTCTCCGCTCCATCATTAACTATGTGATTGAGCAAAAATCATTTTGGAGCTCAGAGCCTCCATTTCACTCTCTGTTGACAGAAATTACACTAGACTTCACAGGGATGTTGTGGGAAAAGTACTTTGTGAACTATAAAGTACTCTATAAACTTATTGAGTATAACATTTCAAAGACATGTTTAGCCATTTATTTTTATTACAAACTTAAACATTAACAAATGTGAACATTTCAATATAAAAAAAAATTAAAAAGGGAATTGGGCACGAAATTGTAAGCCTTTGTGATGTAAGATCTTTAAAAATAATCCAACTTAACATAGTAGTTCCAACACTATCCTCCTTATCTATATCCACTTTAGAATTTCCTTTTGCTTTTTTCTGTTTAATTTTTAAATGATTCATTGATATAATTTTCTTCTTTTTTAAAATAGCACTATAACTGCCCTCCCAAAACCTGCCCTTTTCCCATAAAATAAAAATAAAAACCCTACCTTGCAACACATTAGTATAATCATACAAAACAAATTCACAAATTGGCCATGGCTAAAAAATGTACTTTTCATTCCATACCTCTAAACCAACATCTCCTTGTCAACAAATTGGAAACATGATTGATTCATCAGTGGTTTTCTGAAGTCAGTCAGTCATTCAACAATTATTTATTAAGGGCTTGCTATGTGTAGGCATTGTGCTGGGATACACATTAAGGCAAAAACATGGCCCTTGCTCTCAAGGATCTCAGATTCAAATAAGAGAGACAACACGAAAAAAAAATGTACATACTAAGTATATACAATGCATAAGTAGAAGAAAATCTCAGAGAGAAAGGAAGCACTAGCAATGGAAAGGATAAGGAAAGACCTTTTATAGAAAGTGAGATTTAAGCTTAGCCTTTAAAAAAATTATTATTTATATTTAACATTCATTAAAAATGTTCTTGATTCCAAATTCTCTCTCTCTCTACAGTCTCTCCTCCGCTCATTGAGAAGGCAAGTGATATGATATTGATTATACATGTGAAGTCGTGCAAAATATATCTCCATATTAGCCATATTGGGGGAAAAAGGCAAAAAAAAAAAAGTAAAGTGAAAAAATCGTATTTTGATTTGCTTTCAGAGTTCATTAGTTCCCTCCCTCTCTGAAGGGGGGTAGCATTTTTCAAGAGTTTTTTGGAATTGTCTTGGATCATTGTATTGATCAGAGTAGCTAAGTCTTTCATAGTTGATCAATGTTACAAGATTGTTGTTACTATGTGCAAGGATTTCCTGGTTCTGCTCACTTCATTCTATATCAGTTCATATAAGTATTCACAGGTTTTCCTAAAAACATCCTGCTAATCATTTCTTTTTTAAATTTATATTTCTGGGATGTTTTGATACAAAAAAGTGAGAATTCCTTATTTAGATTCATTTTTTCTCGAATAAACAATTTAACATTTGGAAGTTTGGCATTCCATACTCTTAGACACTTTACTTAGCATCAAGAGCACAAAAGACAAGGCCTCAAAACACAAATAAATACCAAATAAAACCACACACAATGTGCAATAAACAAATATAAAACATAACAAAATTAAGGCATTCTGTTAATGACTATTAACAGCATAGTTATTGCTGCTGCTCCACATTTCTTATAGCACAACATTACTCCAACACAATCATATATCGTAACTTCTTCAGCCATTCCCTAATAGGCATCCCCTCAATTTCCAATTCTTTGCCACTATAAAAAGAGTTGCTATAAATATCTTTGTACAAATAGATCTTTTCCTTTTTTATCTCTTTGGGATAGAGATCTAGTAGTGGTATTGCTGGGTCAATCAGTATGAATGATTTTATAGCCCTTTGGACATAGTTCCATATTGTTTTCCAAAATGGTTGGATCAGTTCACAGCTCCACCAACAGCGCATCAGTCTTCCCATTTTTCCAAATCCCCACTAGCATTTGTCACTTTTCTTTTCTGTCAGATTAGCCGATCTGATAGGTGTGAGCTGGTACCTCAGAGTTGTTTTAATTTGCATTTCCCTAATCGAAAGTGCTTTAGAGCATTTTTATATGACTATTTATAGCTTTGATGTCTTCTGAAAACTGCTTGTTCATCATCCTTTGGCTATTTATCAGTTAAAGAATGGCTCTTATTTTTATCAATTTGACTGAGTTTCCTATATATTTGAGAAACAAAGCCACTATTAGAGAAACTTTCTATAAAATTTCCCTCCCAGTTGCCTACTTTTCTTCCAATTTTGGCTGCATTTGTTTTGTTTGTTTCTTTAAAAATTTGGATGCTCTGCAATTTAGTGTGTGTGTGTGTGTGTGTGTGTGTGTGTGTTTAGCACTGATATGACTTCATTGTCTATGGTACCTTTTAAAAAAATACAGGTTCCATGATTGTCTTTTAATTAAGTTTATTTTTGCTTTTGCTTTGTCTGCAATTATGGTTGTGGCCCCTGTTTGGTTTTTAATCTCAACTGAAGTATAATAGATTCTGATCTAGATTGTAAAGGTAGAAGGAAAGGGTCGGGTTGTGAAAGATCCTTTGAAAGATAATAAAAGAGAATAAACACATACACACATATAATATGTGTGTATGTGTATTATTTAATTGCATGTAAGAAAGAGAGGATATGTGTAAATGGGCTCCCACCTATCAAATGCCCATCTATGTTAAAAAGGGCATTCACTTGTATGAATGAACAATTCACGAAACTAGGAATAATGAGGCATGTATGGCATCACTTCCCAGGTGTGATTGCTAGATTCCTAGAGTCAGGAAGATCTGAGTTCAAATCGAGTTTCAAACATTTATTAGTTCTGTGACCTTGGACAAATCTTCCTCATCTGGAAAATGAAGATAATGATAGCACCTACTTTCCAGGGTCATTGGGAGAATCAAATGAGATATCTGTATAGCACAGTGCCTAGTAAATAGGAAGATATATACATACCCTATATATGTGTGTGTGTGTGTATGTATATATATGTATATGTATGTATGCATGTGTGTATGTATATATATATATATATATGTATATGTATAGTAAGTATATGTATATGTATAGTAAGTATCTGAGGTCAGATTTGAACTCAGGAGGATGAGTCTTCCTGACTCTTGACCTGGCACTCTATCCACTGCACCACCTAGCTGCCTCAGGGACTAGGAGATCAAAATGCAAATGGTATGGTTTTACTGTCATTGATGTTACATTTTTGAAGGCAGACCTGCCATGATTATCACATTTGTACACTGTAAAAAACTAGGAGGAATGGTGTGAAGCCAAGCACAAGCAGCTTTCCAGAGAACTGTTGCTATGAACAGCTTCAAGGTTCTGATTTCACAGTATAGTGAACTCTCTATTTATTCAGTAATAAGCTAAGATAAAACATTTACAGAAAATCAAAATACAACATTCACCATGTTATAGTATAGCAACTTACCACTAAAATGGTCATGTAGTTTTCAAAATGGTCACATAGTTTTAAACAAAATACATTCATTTAATAACTCAATCATTCTTAAGGAGGCAAGCCACCTTAATTGACACAAAGTACAGAGGTCAAAAGTTTTCCACCTCTAGGTCACATTGGCTTAATTTCTTCAATCAAAAAGTCTTCTTCTTAATTGGAGATTAGTTTTCAATCATGCTTAATTAGGAATTCCTTAACTCAATCATATAAATGTTAAAGGTCAAAGTTCTCCACCCCTAGTAAAACATGATCTTCTCAGGTCTTTTCATCTTAACTCAAGGCTGGCTGTCCACTCCCATGATTCCCACTTCCATGATTCCCCTTCCATGGTCCCACTCCTGCCAGCTCCTTATTGTCCAGCTCCTTGTCCAGTTCCTGTTCCATACTGAAGCTCACAGTGTCTAGTCCACCTCAAGTCCTTCACAGTTTCTATTCGTGGGAAGACAAAGCTTAACAAAGCCACAATAACATTTACACACATTGCCAGCATCCTCATCAATTCAATTTCTGCCTGCAAAATCAACATAGACCTGACAGCAAGGTCTGAGGAATCAGCACAAATCATTAGTATAGTCCCAGGACTTCTGAAAATGTCAGCAAGACCCTCCTCCAGGATTTCTGTAAACATACAACAAAAAAATCTTCTTTTAAGGCTTCTGAACCAGCACCAAGGTCCCAGGGCTTCTGTAACGACAACAGCATGCTCTATCAGCAGACAAATCTCACAAAGTAACATCAAAACAGACAAAGTCAGCACCACAGTCATGCTTCCTTCCAGTTCTCCTCTCTTCCCGTTTCTCAGAAGTTTTCAATTTGGTTCTCAGAAGAAGTTGTCAAGAGAAGTTCTGGCACCACAAGTTCTGTTCTCCATTGCATTCTCAATTTGTAGCAGTTCTCAGAAGCTCTCAGGATCCTGGCAGTTCTCTCTCTCTCTCCAGCAGTAGCTGCTCTGCCTCCACAATGCTTACTCTCAGAAATTCTGGCCTCTCTTAGCTTGGGCTTTTCCTTATATACAGTATTAGCTCCTCCCTGTTCTGCCCCTTCCTGTTACATCAACAAGTCCATCCCACTGTGGGATTCACAAGTTCTGGGTCTTAATACTTGACACAATTATGAACTTGAAACAAGGTACGAAGTACCTGTTAGCTTGCCAATACAAGGGGCAGGGAAGATCTTAAAATTTCCATTACCATTACAAATGGCTAACCACAGCAGATGATCAGGATGCCAAAGTATCCTGAAAGGTAGAGAAATGAGTGAAAATCTAAGAAGGTGATAAACTAACAAATATAAAGTCCTATACTTGAGTTTTAAAAAACAAACTTCCTAAGAACAGGATAGATACAATGTCTGAAAAAAATCCAGAGTTTTTACTGGACTACAAGTTCAGTATGAAGCAATAATATAATATAGCAGCAAAAAAGCAAATGAAACATTGGATTACATCTATGAGTAAGGATATAATTTCATTCTCTTTTACTTTGGTCAGACCAAAAAGTAGGCAATTTATGTTCACTTTAGGGCACAGACTTTGACAAAATGGAAGACACCCAGAGCAGAGTGCCTAGGATGGTCAGATATAGTTAAAGGCATTTAAGATGTTTAACCTAGAGAAGAAAATACTTTAAGGGATATCGTAACTGTTTCAAAGAAGCTATTTTAAAGAACTATTTGGTGATGGCGAGATTAGATTTGTTCTGTTTGACCTCAGAAGGAAGGACTAAGAGCAATGAGTTAAAGCTGTGAAGAGACCAGGTTAGCCTTGTTACACATGAGGAAAACCTTCTCCAAAATTAGAACAATCATAATGTGGAAGGAGAAGCCCTAGGAGACTAGTCTTCATGATGGTTTGAAGGGCCATAGTTCAGTGAGTTCAGTTCCTGTTCATATTTTCTATTCCTGGCTTCATACTAGGGGATTTCAACATACATGGTGATTTTCCCTCAAATACCCTGACTTCTCAGTTCCTCAATCTTTTTTACATTTTACAGTAGAAGGTAGAAAATTCTACCCTTGACCTTGCTTTCACTAACAAGTGTTACATTTTCATGTTCGAGAACCCTGGAATTACTTTTTCTGATCATGTTTTGTTTCTCCCTCTCTTTCTCTGCCATCTCCTCCCAAATCTGTTCTTTGTCTTCACCATAACTTCCAATCCCTCCATCTCTCAGTACTTTCCCAAACCATCACCTCCGCTCTGGCCATATCCTCCTCCCTCCCCAATCTTGAGCCCTTGGTGAAACCAGTTCAGTTCTACTTGAGCCTCTGCTCTCAAATCTTGCAATTTATCGCTAATCACACCATGTCAAATTTTAATTCTTTCTTTGGCAAATTTTTCATTCATTCATTCCTACCCACAGGATGCTGAATGGAATGGGTGGAAATCATGAAATAATGTACTATCTAATCTCAGCGGGGCTCTCAGGGAAGCAAGGCAATCTTTCTAGCACTCTTGAATCAATTCTCTATCTATCTTCAATCTCTAGCCATCTTCAGTCACCTAGATCTATATCTTGCATCTGGATCCAGATGGCTCTAGAGGAGAGAGTGAGGCAGGTGATTCTGCACAGCCCTCCCTCACTTAAATCTAATTCACTTGCAAATCATGGCATCACCTTCCTGAGGTCATGGTCCTCTTCAAGAGCAAAGGACAAACAACAAAAGCAATCTCACCACACTGGCTATTTGAAACCTTCTAATTTTTCCTTAAAAACCCATGCTACCTGCTCCCCCTCATCTTTTCAGCTTAGGGTCTTGTCTCATGCTTCTCAAAAAAAAATAGAATTTATTTGCTGTGCCCCCTTTTCTCCCCTTCTCCTTATCTCATGTGTCTCTCACATCATCCTCCACTATTTCCTCCTTTACTCAGATCTCTGAAGAGATATCCCTTCTCCTTACCAAGGCCAAGCCCTCTTCATGTACCGTTGATATCAAGCTCCTTTCACCTTCATCAAAAGATTGACCTCCCATCATCCCAGCTCTCTCTCATCCCAGCTCTGATCTTCAATGTCTCCCTAATCGTTCCTTCTATGCTGCCCACTAAGAGGTCCAATTCACTCCAATCTTTTTTTTTAAATCAGTCATAATTCATTCTTTGTTCATACAGAACTATTTATGTGGTAGGCATAGCAGCTTCTTGAGTTCTTTGGACAGATATTCTAGTATGAGTCTTTGCAAGGTAATTGGTAAATCATGTATAATTGGTATCACATTGCCTGTCTTCTCAATGCAAAGGAGAGGGGCTTGGAGGGAAGGAAAGAATTTGGAACTCAAAAAAATTTTTAATTGAATGTTAAAAAAATTTTAATAATTTTTTTAAAAATGAAAAGAAGATTTTTGGTGAATTCCTGATAGGGAGCTTTAGTGAACACAGTCTCTTTCTATAAATCAAACTACAGGTGGCTATAAGGTCTGGAGGTGGCAGCCAAGGTAACTTTTAGCAAAGTTGCTCAGAATGTCAGCACATCCCCTAAGAGAAGTATTGTAGTCATCAGTTCTATCCATCATCAGTAGCTTCTTAAGCTAGGAGCTGAGATAGTGCCAAGTACCTCTAAGGTATTTCTAAGGGCAGAGATCAGGTATGTCATGACTGATTTACCATTCTCAATAACTTTGTAGGGCACTCTTTGGTGTTTGCCAATCTTCACCTGGAGCCATACCTCACAGGATTCAAGTCCTACAGACTGAATTATGGTAGATGTCATATAGCCTCTCAGTGCCTCAGACAACTCTCTAAGACCCTAAAGTGCAGAGCTGAAGCTGTTTTGCCTCGGTAGAGGGAGTTTCCTCATTGGTAGTTCTCTATACCAATGGAATTAAATGTCCAGGGACAGGTGGAGAACCTATGACCTCAAGGCCACATATGGCCTTCTAGGTTTTTGGGTGTGGCCTTTTGAGTGAGTCCTTGTTTTGTAGAACAAATCTTTTTATTAAGGGGATTTGTTCTCTGAAGTTTGGATTCAAAGGGCCACAGTTGAAAACCAATAGGGCCACATGTAGCCTCAAGGCCTCAGGTTCCCCAACCCTCAACTCCAGTCCCATCGCTTCCTACCAAAAAAAAGTAGTAATAATAACTGGCAGGAGTGTGCCCAATCTATCACGGAGAAAATGATTGTAGGCAGAATGTGAAGAGATCTGGGATTGAAAATTTGCCACTGTTAATCCATAAAGTAGATTACAACAGCAATTGCCAGCCCTTACTCTGGATAAGGCACTGTGCTAAGCGCTGGGTATACAATGGCAAAAAAACAAATAGTTCCTGCTCTCAAAGAGCTTATATTCAATTGGGATAGCACAGATTGGCATAATGAATCTATCTATCTATCTATCTCATCTATCTATCTATCTATCTACTCATGTATCTATCTTTCTTCTTTCTTTCTTGCCGACCGATGAGCTATAAGATGCCAGCATTGCCTACTCTGAGGGAGTTGTGAGGATCAGATGAAATACTGGGTGTTACAGCAATATGTTTTAAGAATGACTTTGAGCGAAAAAGTCATTTTGACTATTATAATACTCAAATTAACTATAAAGTACACATGAAGAAGGACACTATCTGCATCCAGAGAAAGAACCAATAAATGGAATTAGGTATAGAATAATTTTACACACATACATATGTGTATATATGTATCTATGTACACACATAGATACATATACAGACACACATGTATATATGTACACACATGTGTATACATGTAATTATATATACACAGACATACCTATTTGTGTCTAATAGTAGCCATCTCTAGGGCAGAGGGCAGGAGGGAATAAAAAAAGGAAAAAAAGAAATTTGCACAATAACTTTTAGTATATATTTAAAATGAAAAGCAAGTTGTGCATGGTGGATTTGTGGTTTCTTTCTTCCTTCCTTCCTTCTTTCCTTCCTTCCTTCCTTCCTTTCTTTCTTTCTTTCTTTCTTTCTTTCTTTCTTTCTTTCTCTCATTCTTTCTTTCGTCTTCTGTCTGTTTGTCTGTCTGTCTGTCTATCCTGTGCATACAATCAAGACTGAGTGGAGAATTCAGTTTTTACATTAGCTTTTTTTTTCCCTCCCCCTTAGAGGCAGTGTGGTGTGGTAGATAGATTCTTAGATTTGGAGTTAGATGTGCCAACGTTCAAATTCTACCTCCTATATTTACAAACCATGTGATCACAGAGTCATTTAATCTCCCCTTAGCTTTAATTTCCTCATTTGAGGATTTTGATATCTACAGCACCTACTTCACAGGGTGTTGAAAAATTCAAATGAGATAATGTCTAGAAAGTGTTTTAAAGCACAATTTAAATAGCAATTATTATTTAAAGGCTGCAGGGCACATTGCCTAGAATTCTAAATTTGAAGTCAGAAGACCTGAGTTCAAATCCTGCTTTAGACACTTAATAGCCGTGTGACCCTGGATAGTACATTTAGTCCCTCAGCCTCAATGTCTACATCTATAAAATAAAGACAATAATAGCACTTAATTTACAGTGTTATTGTGAGACTCAACATATAGGTGTGTAAGAGATGGAGAAAACTAAATATCTACCTAATTGTTGACTATTATATTCGATTCATACCTAGCTAGGGATCGTTGCACTTCAGGACACCGAACATTTGCTTCACCAAAGAGCGAGCTCCATTCAAACACTGAAGAGGTAGACGATCAAACAGGTGAATGAGAGGGTCATACGTAGAATTCAGAACATGAGAGAGAGCTGCAAAGGCCTCTGGACATCATCTAGTTACGTTTCTTTATTTTACGGAGGGGTTACCTGAGCCCGATAGAGGGAATGGGATTTGTCTAAGCTCTCACAGCGAGTTAGTGCTAACCATGAGATTTGGAGCTGGTTGGGGGACGAGACATCATTTAGTTTAGTCTCCTTGTTTTACAGATGGGGAAACTGAGTCCTAGAGAAGGAAAAGGATCTGTCCAAGATCACACACTCGAGGTTTTAGAGCTACAAGTGGCCTTAGAGATCATGTGGTTTATTGACCATTTTGTAGATAGAAAAATAGATGCCCAGAGAGAAGGGATTTGTCCAAAGTTACTCAGCGAACTAGTGTGGATCCCGGGATTTAGAGCTGGAAGCTTTGGAGCTTTAAATATCTTCTAGTCCAGTCCCCCGAGGAAGACTTTGTGTTTTGCACTCTTAAAATACCCATTTACATAATGTTTACAAAGTGCCTTACACCCGAATGTATATATTTTAAATTTAGTTTACTTTTAATTTATGGAACAAAACAGGCACTTCCACAACATAGCAAAGCAAAAAGATGATTGCGCATGAAACCACAAATCCACCATGCACAACTTGCTTTTCATTTCAAATATATACTAAAAGTTATTGTGCAAATTTCTTTTTTTCCTTTTTTTTATTCCCTGCTGCCCCCTGCCCTAGAGATAGCTGCCATTAGACACAAATAGGTGTGTCTGTGTATATACAGTTACATGTATATACACATGTGTGTACATACATACATGTGTGTCTGTATATGTATCTATGCATGTACATATCTATATATACACATATGTATGTATGTAAAATATTCTACACCTAATTCTATTTATTGGTTCTTTCTCTGGATGCAGATAGTGTCCTTCTTCATGTGTACTTTATAGTTAATTTGAGTATTATAATAGTCAAAATGACTTTTTCACTCAAAGTCATTCATAAAACATATTGCTGTTACACCCAGTATTTCATCTGATCCTCACGACTCCCTCAGAGTAGGCAATGCTGGCATCTTATAGCTAGTCAGTCAGCAAACATTTATTCAGCCCTTACTATGTGCACATAGTACATAAGACCAAACTCTAGATAGGGGAAGCCACTTGCTTCAAATTCCTAGCAATCCAAGGCAAAAGCAGTGCTGTGTGAGGCAGGCAGGCTTCCAGGGCTGGGGCAGGGGGCAACATTTTTTCCTTTTGTTTACTCTGCAGCATTAATAGGAGTTCCCTGCTGGGGATTGGAGGAATAGAGATAGTTGGGGTTACCCAGGAGACTGGAACCAGCCCATGTTGGCAAGTCTTGACCTAACCCATGCCTTGTGAGTAAATTCACCCTCTGTGGGGGGACCATAGGTGTAAATTTAGCCCAACATAACAAGTGAACACCTCGCTCAGCCTCCACTGCCTCTTAACAAACAGCCCTCGTACACAGGCAGAGAAGGTGCTCAAGCTGGGATAGGCCAGTCTTTTCCAATGGGAAAGAATTTCAAAGGTGTAGTTTTAAAGGCGAGAGATGACATCAGAGTTCCGCCTTTGTCATTTAAATTTCATGAAAACCCACTGCACAGGGTGTGTAATGGAGCGCAGATTAGAGCCCAGAATATGTACTGGAATAATGGAAGTCCTTTAATCAGGTTATATATAAATAAAAGAAGTCAAAAGAGAAGCAGGCTCTCCATGTAGAGGAGTTAACTATCGGATGAAAAGAAGGAAAGAGGGAAGAATGAGAAAGAAAGGAAAAAGATTGGAGTGTGAGCCCCATTGCGATAGTTACCCTAGAAAGAGCTTTGTGAAATGAGTCAGAGAAGGGAATTCAGGAAGGGGTTGATTAGGTCATCGTTGCGCCAAAGTGGAATCCTGACAAAGGCTTTTTTTACAACTAGAAACCAGCCTACACTCCACTACTTCAGCACAACCCAAGGGACAGAGGAAAGATCACTGCAGGCTCTCAGTGCTCAGTAAGGTGGAAGGGTTTACCTGCTCCTCAGGTGGATCAAAGCTTTCATCCAGTTGGATGTTCCCCATCCTGTGTGACCCCATGTTCTCTCACAAAGGGGGTCCACATACATGAAGAAGGCCTTCCTCAATTTCTTTTGACATCAAGTGTATTCCGTTGGAAAACTCATGTTGCCCATCTGTCATCTTTACCCTTACCCAGTGAAAGTTTAGCTTAAAGAAAAAGAGCCTATCCCCGCTCTCCTCCCCCGTCTTCCTTGGAGCAACCTCTTTCAGCTCTAGCCTCACCCAATGTCACTTGGTTTTCTGGAGTCTAGATTGTGTAGGTGCTGGGACACAAACACTGGTGAAGGGGACTATAACAGCCAACTGGTCTAGTCTTGGGAGACTGTGGATTGGTATGAGAGGAAGCATAGTGTAGTGGAAATGGCTCTGGCTTTGTGGTCAAAGGATCTGTGTTAGAATCCTGACTCCATCACTATGGGTCTGTGATCCTATGACTAGATGGCTTCTAGGGTCCTTTCCAGTATTTAATCTGTGATCCTAAGAATTATTCTGGCCTAGGTAGCTGGGCAATGATTAAGGGAGAGAGTGTTTCTAAACATCTGTCATTTCTTTGGAGTGACTTCTTCCACTGGCACAAAATTTCTCTGACTCTGTCTTTCTCTGTCTCTGTCTCTTTCTCTCCCTCTCTCCCTCTCTCCTTCTCTCTCTCTCTCTCTCTCTCTCTCTCTCTCTCTCTCTCACACACACACACACACACACACACACACACACACACACACACACACTCCTCAGGACATGGTCTCATGAATTTGTTTGGCAAAAAAAAAATCATCATCTTCTTGGTAGATAAATTCCTCTGAGATTGGCTAGGATGTTCCTTGAAAGAGAGCAATGACTGGGTTTTACATCCTGATGAAGAGTCCTTTCCTCCATTTTCACCCCCTCCCAAATTCTCTAGTTCCATATATTCTATATTTTCTGTATATCATGCCAGTGCCCAACACAGTCCCTGGAACAAAGTAACAGATACTTGTTAATTTATTGGGTGGGGGGATTCTATCTGCCAGAACTTTTCAGTTGAATTTATAATAAGAATTATGATAACAGCTCTCAATTACATAGCACTACAAAGCCTTTCTCCAACATTTAGGGCCCCAAGTTCTTTTTCTTTTTCAATCCCTCCATAATTTCCCACACCAGTAAAAAAAAAAAATACATATTTCCCTTTGTGCTCCTCAGACTGCACTTTTTGGACTTATTTTTCCTTATTTTTCAGAAGGCTGCCCTTGCTATTCATCATACTCCTCATCTGTAAAATAAAGAGACTTGGACTGGATGACCTCTGAAGTCTTTTTAAGCTCTAACATTTGGCATTCAGTAATACGTCGCAGCATTGCTGCTTATACAATAATGAGTGTTATTTACATGGAGCTTTAAGGTTTCAGAACACTTTTAACCTACATTATCTGATCTAAGCTTCACCATGATAATCCTATGAGCTAGGTAGGGTAGGGATCGTTATCTCTATTCGATGGTGAAGGAAACAAAGGAACAGAGAATTGGTGGCTTGACCGTGTTCCCAACAGCTAGCACCAGAGGTAAGACTGGAACCCAGATCTTTGTGACTCCCAGTCAGTACCTTTATCCATAACTACATGATGCCTCTTTGTCTTCATGGGACTCTTCCAAGTTGAAATTCTGTGATACTATTTTCTGGGGACAAAGTAGTAAAAAAAAGATAAGTCGTGATAATTATATTATTTAAATGATAATATTTAGTGTTTTAAGATGTGAAAAATGCTGTTTTCAATCAATCTCATGAGGACAAAATCTTCCCTAAAGTCCCTTCAGGCCCAAATAGTCTACATTCCATTTTTCCTTTCTGATAACTGTCATGTGTATGGTGCTTGGTTTGTGAAACACTTCATATGATTGTGAAACACCTATGTAGGTTGTCATTTAGGTCTCATAATAACCCTGAGTGGTAGATGAATCAAGTACTACTAGCCCCATTTTACAGTTTTGGCTATGAGAATTAAAGCAATTTTCCCATGGTCACTCAGCTAAGGAGTGTTGAGGTGAGGACTCAAACACAAGTTTTTTGGAGTTGGACTCCAAAACCAATGCTCTGTCTATCTACTACATCATACAGCCCCACTACTGACTGATCTATGGCATTTCTCCCAAGTTGTTAAATGTCTTGGTAGGGTGGCCGTCACCCAATTTCATCTAGCTCCCTCGTCCTATTCTACCATGAAGCAAAAGGGTTGAGCATGAGAGGTTAGGCACAGGATTCAAGGCATCTTAAGTAATTCTAGCATTTATTGCTATGTGTCTATATCAGAACACATTCCTCACTCCCTCCAGACAGTGGGATATCAGAAGTGGCCGGGAGAGAAGAAATATGACCCTCCTTGAGAAGCATCCTAATTTCTCTTGGCAAAGGCCCTGGAGGGGAGGACCTAGGTGACCTGGTGAAGTTAGGGAGAGAGATTATTGTGTCTCATTATGATGACTACCTATTATTGTGTATTGTAGTCGAGATGCAGAGCTATGTGACTCTTAGCTTACTTAGTTTCTCTGCCAAGGAGAAGGATCTTTTGATTGGAAAGGATAGAGCAAAAGTGACTACTGAGAGTTGAGAGAGGCAGCCAGGTAAAGCAGTGGATAGAGCAGCAGACCTGAAGTTAAGATCTGCATTGAAATCCAGCCTCAGACATTTACTAACTGTGTGACCCTGGGCAAGTCACTTAACCTCTGCCTCAGTTTCCTCAACTGTCAAATGAACTAGTAACAGCATCTACCTTTAGGAGTTGTGAGAACCAAATGAGATAGTACTTACGACATACTCAGCACAGTGCCTTGGCCCCTGGAAGGTGCCAAATAAATATTAGTTATTATTATTATACTCCTGATGAGACAGAAGGTAGTAAGAAGGCATCCACTGGGGGGGGGGGAATGCCAAAATTTATTTACACATTAATGTTTAAGGCTGGACTAGAACTTAAGAAAAAAGAAAAGTAAAATGCAATGATACAGAAACCTGTATGGAAGAGAGATGAAGGAGAACATGGGTCATGAGGAAGGGAAAAGAAACAAGTGCTCTCTCACCCACACCTACACACCCACACCCACACACCCACACACACACACATACACATACACACACACACACACCCACCACCACCACCACCCACACACACACACGCAATGAAGGGAAGGGAGACTGGGCAGCCAGGGTCAGTCATCTGCTTCATGTCGGTTTCCAGCACCCACTTATTCTTGCTGAGTCCAAATCATTTGGCCCAGATGCCAGGGACCTTTAAAAGATCACTGGAGCAACAGTGAAGGGTCAGAGGAGCTGGAAGATATCTTGGGAACCATTGAGCCTAACTCTCATCTTCCATATGAAGTAACTGGTGGTGGAAAGAAATGAGATTTAAGTGACTTGCCTCAAGTCACATAAGTCATAAGCGTCAATGAATCAATAAATTAAGCACTTACTGTTTTCCAGACCTTGTGCTAAATGCTGAGGATCTAAAGGAAAATCACAAGTACCCCTAACTCCAAGGAGCGTACATTCTTTTGGAGGACGTAACATATAGGTACAAATTACAGAGTAGATAGAGAGTCGCCTTAGAAGGGCAGCAGCAGCTAGGGAGCTGTGAAAAAACCAAACCGCTGAAAGTGGCCTTGAGGCTGGATTTGAAATCAGATCCTCTGACTCAAGAGCCTTTGCTCTTTCTACCGTACCATGATGGCAAAGACCAAATATTATCCCAATTTTCCAAAAAGGGAATAGAACAGAGTTCACAAATTATAAGCCTGTGATCCTCTGACTCCTGGAAAATTTTTATAACATCTTATTAAAGGGATAATTAGGAAAAAAAAAACAGTAGCATGTTTCATGTTCAATTCTTCATGACCCCATTTGGGATTTTCTTGGCAAAGATACTAGAGAGGTTTGCCATTTCCTTCCCCACCTAATTTTACAGATGAGGCAAACAGGGTTAAGTGGCTTGCCCAGGATGGCACAGCTAGTAAGTGCCTGAGGTCAAATTTGAACTTGGGAAGGTGAGTCTTCCTGATTCCAGGGCTGGCACTCTGTGCCCTATGGCGCCACCTGTCTGCCCCTCTAGAAAAACAGTAGTAAACATAAAAGCCAACATGATTTATCAAGAGCAGATCTTGCTGGATGGAGTTAACTTCAATTCCCTTTTGGACAAATTACTCGGGAATGCTAGTGATGTGGCTTTAACAAGGCATTTGACAAAGTCTATCAGACTATTCTTGGAAGGAGATGGGCAGAATTAGATGGATTCAAGAGTGGCAGAACCCAAAAAGTAGACATTATTGGTTTAATAAGAACTTTGGGTCAAGCTTCCAGTGGAGGGCCCCAGGGATCTGAGCTTAATACTGTGTACTACTTAATATTGTTGCCAGTGACTTGGATGAAAGCAAGAGCGCTATGGTTTTCAGGTTTGCAAACAACACAAAACTGGGAAGGAGAAAATCCATTGCTCGGCAAGGAAGACCTACAAAAATCTTGGCTAAATCTACAAAGGTGAAATTTGATAGTGTTAAATGTAAGGTCTTAGAATTGGGTTGAAAAAATCAACTTCACTAGTACAAGATTGTGGGGG
The DNA here is from genome assembly GCA_028646515.1 of Pseudochirops corinnae. Lineage (NCBI taxonomy): Eukaryota > Metazoa > Chordata > Mammalia > Diprotodontia > Pseudocheiridae > Pseudochirops > Pseudochirops corinnae. Next base: position 17,627,538 of record CM053589.1, read on the forward strand.
AGAGAGATATGGTCAGATAGTCATTCATCTGAAAATGATCTGGATATTCCAATGGATTGTAAGCTCAATTAGAAATGATATAACAAGGTGGGGGAAAGCCATTGTGATGTCTGGCTACATTAAGGAATAAGGAAGTGCTCTGACCACATCTGTTGAATTCTGGGCAACCTATTTTGGGAAGAATATTGACAAACTGAAACACTTTCCTAGAAGGGTGACCAGGACAGTCAAAGGTCGTGAAACAGGATCTATATAAGAACTGGTTGGAAGAATTAAGAATATTAGTATTAATAATTAATCAGAATTAAGGATATTAGCATAAAGAAAAATTACAGAAGAGCTGATAGTTGTCTTCAAAATTGACTCTTCTGAGAGAGATTAGACTTACTGTGTTTGGTTCCAGAGTGAAAAACTATGAACAAAAGGGTAGAAGTTGCATCGAGGCAAATTTGGCCTTGGGGTAAAGAAGAACTTTATAATTAGAACTACATAAAAGCAGCATGGGCTGCCTTATTGGCTTTTTCTTCTCTGGGGGTCTGCAAGCCAAGGCAGAATGACCATTTGTTGGGTATGTTCAGGTTGGGTTGGTCTATCTCACCCAAGGTGTCTTCCAGATCTGAGATTTTGTATAATGATTTCTAAGCTTTCTTGGGCCTCAGTTTCCTCATCTGTCAAAAGGAAGGTATTAGACCTCATGATATACAAGTTCCTTTCTAGTCATAAAAATTTACCTAGCTTGTCTGGACTTGTAATTTCATCAGTGTAATGTAGAAATTTCTACTTGTCCAGAAATGTAACATGGGCTTAGAGAGCTGACTAGAGGCACCAGGGTCACACAACCAGTATGTTTCAGAGACAGGACTTGATTCCAGCCCTACCTGACTCTAGGATCAGTCCTACACCACTTTTTCAAAGATATCCTTTCTCCCACAGTGTCCCAAGGTAGAATATCACTCTCATTTCTGTAAATCGCGGGACGCCTGGCTGAAACTCTCTCAATGCTACACCTATAGTTCTTGGTATTGGGAGATGCAGCAAACCTAGTTGGACCCTGTGGACACTCCCAGGGAGCCCAAACATCCTAGACTAGAGGTTACTTACCTTGGACCAACTGCATCATCCTCTACCATAATTTGTCTAAGTGGAGTTCTCTAAGCAGGGAGAGAGTGCCACCTGCTGGTATGATCCCAGACACACAGGAGAGGGTTTCCACACCACTTTATCAGAAGCTATAGAATGATTAATCGTTCCACCAGGATGTACTAACCCAAATTTATTCTTTTGGCAGGGGATGAACAATTCCACAGAATGTTGTGCAATGTGTTCTTTGTGTGTGGAGTTCTTTTCTAAGATAGAAAGAAGATAAATTGGTCTGTACTGTAATAATGCCTAAAAGAATCTTCTCTTATGTGATACTCTGCTCTGAGTTTTTAAAAATATTTTTATCTTTACCCAAATATTTTTCTTCTTCCATTTTAAAATGATTTCTTTTATAACTCCAAAGTAGATACACATTTTCATCTGTAGATAGAGCTTTGTATAGACAAACATAGTTCTGGTTGGAGGAGTTACATGGAGAATGTGTAGGCAGACTCCACAGAGTGGGTAAAACCTAGCCTCAATTTCTGCCTTTGACACATCCTGGCTAAATGAGTCAGGGAAGTCAATTAGCCAATCAGTGCTCTCAGTCAGCTCTCTAAAACTATTGTTTGGGATGAAAACAACCTTCATTCTCTCCATACACTATGAATTATAGAACATTTACCGATCTGAATTGGTAGAAAGAACCTTTTCAATGGGAATTTCTTATACCAATGAAATTAAAGGTCTACTGAAATTTTATATACACATATACAGCTTGAACATGGGTAAGCTATTATTTTATTATGTTTCATGTTATCAGAATATAATAAAAAAATAAAAGGCTTGTCTAAATTCCCCACTTACCACACAAAGGGATGCAATTCTTCAGGCATTTCAAACAACAAAAGCATATAATCAAAGGAATGAAAGCATATAAATGGGGGTGAACCCTAGATATTGGCTGGAAACAGCACAATCTAAGCATTAAATTTGGTAGGGGCCACACATCTGGTTTATTGTATTCCTCTCCCTAGTAGTAAAAATCAGTGAGGTCTTTTTCACAGCAAAACCTGCCACTTTGTATTCAGAGAGGTGACCAATTTGATGTCTGATAAACTTATTAAGGATATGCTACTGGAGGGGGAAATGGCACACATTTCTTTGATTGTTTATTTGTTTAGGTTTTTGATTTGGGCACAGTGGCTTACCTAGGGTCATGTATCTGATGAGCACCTGAACCCAGGTCTTTCTGACTCTGAGGATGGACCTCAATCCCCTAAGCCTTGTTGCCTCTGTGTTTAAGATGCAATGCCAGATTTTGGTGAGGGAGGTGGTCATACAAAGATTAAAAACCATACAGTTCTTGACCCCAAGTGATTGGGAAAATAAAATATATGCACAGATAGGTATAACACAGGGTAGAATGTTATAGGGGGCAAAGGAGAGAGTGGGACAAAAGGTGCTTGGAAAATTAGAGGGTGGTAAAGGTGAAAACTGAGCTAAGCCTTAAAGAAGAAGAATTTCTGTAGGGAGAGGTGTGGAATCTACTCGGCAGGATGTGTGAATGTCAGGAGGTGGGTGGGATGGATGGTGGAAAACAGCCTATGTGATAACACTAACATGTCTGGGTGGAAGGAACCTGCATCCTTGAGGTTACATGTGGCCCTTTAGGTCCTCAAGTGTGGCCCTTTGACAGCATCCAACCTGATGTTTGAATTTGGTCAAAGGGCCACACTTGAGGACCTAGAGGGACACATGTGGCCTCGAGGCCTCAGGTTCCCTACCCTGTGCTAGAACAAGAGTAAAGGAAGGAGAGAGATATGAAATAAGACTGGAAATGTAGAAGCTGGGGGGATGGGGAGAATAAGGGGTATAGCAATAGAGGAGAAGAAGGAATAAGTGTAGGTTTTCGTGTCAGGCTGGCATGGTACATGAGCACTGCAAGGAGCAGTTCCCTATCTCAATGGTTTCACACTCAAATAGAAACTGGAGGCCACTATACTGTACATAAGTATCTCTGCAGGGGCATATTGACCTAGACAATCACGTAGTAACATCATCTGTCATTTTATTTTTACCTATTTTGTTCAATATTTTTTCAATTACATTTTCATGCTTTCATTGGTGAGTGTTGGCCCAACACTTCTCTGCTATAGGGTATAATGTGATAGGTGGTGGTAAGGTTGCCTGCCTAGAAATGACTACTGTATGGATATCAAGGGGTTCAGCATTACTCTCTCCAACAGAAAGATCCAGAAAGGTCAACCATCTGGAAATCTCAAAGCTAGACTTCAAAATTCTTGCGGTTTTGCTGAGGATCAGTCCTATAGGATGTCATAGGATCCCAAACCACTGAAGAATCAGAGAGATAATAGCAGTGGAGTGGAAAGAGTACTGGGCTGAGAGTTGGGAGAACTGGCCCCTAGTCTTCTACTCCTACCTCTGCCTTAAATTAATTGCGTGACCTTGAGCACTGTCTTAACTCTAGACCCATTTGCTCCTCTGTAACATGAAAGGTCAGAATTAGATGAGTTTTAAGGTTCTTTCCTGTTCTCATTCATGTGATCTTTGAAAAACTGAATCTTTGAGATCGTGCCATGTGAGAACCTTGATCCCACATCTGGTGTCTTGATAGCTGAAACTCTCTGTTACTGAGATGGCCCAAATCTCCTGGATTTGGAGTAAGACCTATGAATGTGCTGCATGCCAACATGTAAGAGTTCAATAACCAGAGATGCTCACTATAAATGAACTGAAAACACTGAAGGCTTCCCTCCCCAGGACAGCACCAGAATAAGAACAACTGTGCTGGCTGTCTACAGAGCCACCCTAGACCAGCCAGAACCCTTCCTAATGATAACTAGTGGTTCAGACTCAAATAGAAATGATCTCAAAGGCTGCATATTGACTTAGAAAACTACAAATTAACATTATCTATGTTGTATCCCACTTTTATCTATTTTGCTAAACATTTACCCATTTCATTTTTATCTGGTTCAAACTATTCTCTGGAGTTTTGTAGGCCACACAGGACCTATGAAGTGGCTTTGAGTGTGACACCTCTGATACAGACAATTACCTGCTACCAGGGTAACTAGCCTGCTGGAAGTGGCCAAGTAAACTGTCATTAATAATACTGATTTTTTTCCTCCCTCCCTTTCCTGGGTCTTATAAATCTATGAACCTATGCCATAACAAGCCTAGAAATGATTCAATCTCTACATATCCAGAGACCTAAAGAGCACTTTCCTTAATGAAAATTTGATGGCACCACATAGAGTATGGAGTTCTAATGGAATGCTAACCTGGGAATATGGAAACTCAATGGAGACTATACATATCTAAGCCCCACCTCAAGGCAAGAGATAGTGACAACCTCCCAATTCTCTCAAACTTCTAAATTCAGAGCTTTAATTAGTAATTTTTGTTCCTGGGGTAAGCAGAACTAAATGTGAAAGCGAGGAGAGACAGAGAGACAGAAAGAGGGAGGAGAAAAAAGAAAGAAAGAGAAAGAGGGAGGGAAGGAAGGAAACAAGGAAAAGAAAGAAAAGAAGGAAGAAGGAAAATATTTATTTAGAACTTACTATGTACCAAACACTGTTCTAAAAACTGGGGAAACAAATAGAGAATAGAGACATCTGTGCTCAAAGGAACTTAGAGTCTAATTGAAGAAGACAGAACCGACAAGAGGGTTTACCTGAATCACAGATAGTAAAGGACTAGGCGTCTTTTGGGTTAAGTTGAAGGTCAGATGGTAAAGCCAGGTGGTTCGCTGTCTTACTGGAAGGGTTACACACTTCAGTCAGGGACTCTCTGTTGTTGTTCATCTTTTGTTTTTGTATCAATATAGTATATCACAAAGATATGATCAGCTGGGATTTATACCATGAATAGAAGGCTAGTTCAAGAGGAGGAAAATTACAAACATAATTGACCACATCATTAACAAAACCAACAAAAATAAAATGATTCTATCAATCCATGCAGAAAAAAGCTTTTGATGAAATACAGCATGAACTCCTATTTAAAACACCAGAAAGCATAGGAATAAATGGAGCTTTTCTTAAAATAAGTGGTATCTATCTAAAACCAAGAGCAAACATCTGTAATAGAGACAAACTAAAAGTCTTTCCAATAAGATCAGAAGGGAAGCAAGGATGTCCATTGTCACCATTAATATCCAATATTGTACTAGAAATGCTTCATATTTCCCTATTTCATCTAAACAATTCATCTTTACATATCCCCTTCCAGTTAAACAAATGTGTGTATACAAGATGGTGGAATGAAAGCAGGGACTCAGTTGAGGTCTCCCACAAACTCATTCAAATACCTCTAAAAAGTGAATCTGAACCAGTATTGGAGTGGCAGAATCCACAGGGAGACAAAGTGTAGCAGATTTCCTGCCCAAGACAGCCTGGAAGGTTGACAGAAAGGATCTGTTGTGCCAGGCTGGGAGAGGAGCACAGTCCAGCATGCAGGCTGCACCAGAGCAGACTCAGCCAGAGCAAGGCTGGAGCAGACCCCAGCAGACTGAATCTCCAGCAGCAGTGGTGATCCCCAGACCTCTCAGCACAGGAGAGTCTGTTGCAGCTGGGCGAGAGAGAGGTGCAGTCCTGCATTGGCCCTGCAGCAGTGGCAACCACTACTCCTGGGGCTACATCAACCCACAGACTAAATGTTTGAAAGTTACCTATTTAAACTTCAGGAGCCAATATGGCAGAGTAAACAGTAGGTCACTCTGACCCTCTTTTGTTGACCTTGAAGAACCCAGAGAATTGCCCTAGGAAAAATCCTGGAATAGTGGAGCCAGCAGAAAGACAGGATGTGGCAGTCTTTTAGCTCGGGAGGCTAGGGAGATTAATGGGAAAGGTCCCTTGTGTTGTGGCTGAAGGAGACCAATACATGATAGGAGGTATCCCAGCAAGCCAGCAGTAAGCCCCACCTCAGCAGACCAGTGGGAGATCCTGAGTTTCAGGGTTGTAGAGCTGGCAAATGCCAACACCAGGACCCCAGACGTGCCCTTGCACAGTCAGGGGAATTGGCAGACACCAGAATGGCTGGGCATCCACCAGTGGCTGAGCCTACCTATGCTCTAACTCAATACTAGGGGAGGAGGAGACCTCCAGCAGAGACCACCCCTCACCCACACCTTCAGTGTAAGCCTGGGGAAACACAGAAGACCTCACCTGGCCTTGGCACACAGAAGTCAGCTCCAGCTCAGCACCAGGTAAGCTACAACATTATATAGCTTCCAATTGTCAGAACCAGAGGCCACAGCACACAAAGATAGTAACCAGCCCCCTAGGGCCCAGCATAAGAAGCATGGGACAGAGAGAGCCCCCTGTGCCCCAGAAGCAGAGATCCACTTTAAAAGCCAGGAAAAAGGCAATCACAATAAGTAAAAATCAAATTAGAAAAGTAAAGACCATATATTCTTACTATGGGGTCAGTGAAAACCAAAATACAAATTCGGAAGTGGACAGCATTGGCATTACACCCACATCTGAAACCTCCAAAGGGAATATGAACTGTTCTCAAGCCCAAAAAGCCTCTTGGGAGAGATCAAGAAGGATTTTGACAGTCAAATTAGAGAGGTAGAAGAAAAATGGATCAATTCTTTTAGAAATACAACTAACAAAATGGAAAAAAAAATTCACTGAAGAAAACAACTCCTTAAAAACTAAAATTGGCCAAATGGAAAAGGAGGAACAAAAGCTAACTGAAGAAAACAAAACATTAAAAATTAGAATTGGGAAAGTAGAAAGTGATGACTCTATGAGGCACCAAGAATCAAACAAAATCAAAAGAATGAAAAAATAGAAGAAAATGTAAAATATCTCATTGGAAAAACAACTGACCTGGAAAATAGGGCCAGGGAAGATAATTTAAAAATTATTTGTCTATTGGAAAGCCACGATTTAAAGAAAAGAACCTGGATAGTATCTTCCAAGAAGTCATCAAGGAAAACTGCCCTGAGATCCTAGAATCATAGGGTAAAATAGTCATTGAAAGAATCCACTGATCACTTCCTGAAAGAGATCCCAAAATGAAAATGTCAAGGAATATTGCAGCCAAATTGCAGAATTATCAGGTCAAGGAGAAAATACTGCAAGCAGTTAGAAAGAAATAATTCAAAGATCATGGAACTTCAGTCAGAATCACACAGGATCTTGTAGCTTCTACATTAAAAGATTGGAGGGATTAGAATATGATATTCTGTAAGGCAAAGGAGCTTGGACTACAACAAAGGACCCAACAAAACTGAGCATAATATTTCAGTCAAGGAGATGGACATTCAATGAAAGTGACTTCCAGACCTTCCTGATAAAAGGACCAGAGCTCAATAGAAAATTTGACCTTCAAATACAAGACTCCAGAGAGGCATAAAAAAAGGAAAACAGGAAAAAAAAAACATTTAAAAAACATGTTATTCAATAAGGGCAAACTGTTTACATCCCTGCATGAGAGGATGATACTTGTAAATCTTGAGAATTGTGTATTTATTACAACATTTAAAAGGGATGTACATAGACAGAGGGTATGAGTATAAATTAATCCCTAAATGCAAATCAAAACAACCCTGAGATACCACATCACACCTATCAAATTGGCTAACATAGCAAAAAAGGAAAATGGTAAATGTTGGAAAAGATGTGGAAAAGTTGGAACACTAATTTATTGTTGGTGGAGCTGTGAACTGATCCAATCATTCTGGAGAGCAATTTGGAAATACACACAAAGGGCTATAAAAATATGCATACCCTTTGACCCAACAATACCACTTCTAGGACTGTATCCCAAAGAGGTCATAAAAATGAGAAAAGAACCCACGTGTGCAAAAATATTTATAGCAGCTCTTTTTGTGGTAGCCAAGAAATGGAAATCGGAGGGATGCCCATCAATTGGGGAATGGCTAAACAAATTGTGGTATATGAATATAACGGAATACTATAAGAAATGCTATAAGAAATGATAAACAGGCAGACTTCAGAAGAACCTGGAAAGATTTATATGAACTGATGCTGAAAGAGGGGAGCAGAACCAGGAGAACATCGTACACAGTAACAGGCACAGTGCGCAAGGACTTATTTTGATAGACTTAGCCCTTCTCAGCAATGCAAGGACCTAAGACAATTCCAAAGGACACACGATGGAAAATGCCAACCACATCCAGAGAAAGAACTGTGGAGTTGGAATGCAGAATAAAACAGACAATTTCCTTGTTTTGTTTTATTTTGTTTTATTCCTTTATTTTATTTATTTTGTTTATATTTATGTCCACCATACCCTCTGTCTGTGTATTTATTTTGTTTGTTTTCTTTCTCATGGTTTTCCCGTTTGTTATAATTTTTCTATGCAACATGACTAATGTGAAAATGTGTTTAATAGGAATGTATGTGTAAAGCCCATATCAGATTGCAAACCATCTTAGGGAAAGAAGGGGGAGTGAGGGGGAGAAAATTTAAAACTTATGGAAGTGAATGTTGAAAACTAAAAATAAATAATTTTTTAAAAAAAGAAAGAGCCTATTTTCCTGGTATTTTAAGTGAATTCTGTCCAACATTCAAAGAACAATTAATTCTAATATTACATGAACTCTTTGCAAAAACAGGAAAAGAAAGTATACTAACAAATTGTTTTGATGATTTAAGTGTGACCATAAAATCTAAACCAAGAAGGGCCAATTAAGAGAAAGAACAGGGCACCAATATCTCTAATGAATATCAATGTAAAAATAATTAATTAAAATAATTAATAATTTAAAATAATAAATAATAAAGCAAAAAAGTTCAGCATATTTTAAAAGATTAGCTACTATGACAAAGGTGAATTTGTAGTAAGAATGCAGGGTTGGCTCAATGCAAGGAAAAATATAAGCATAATAATAATTGGTTGAATTAATATTAATAAATAAAATAAACGATAAACTCACATGAATATTTGTATATGCTGAAAAAGGTTTTTTAAAAATAAAGTACATTTCTGTTAAGAGTACTATAACATATAGGAATAAATTAATCTTTTCATAATATTGTAAATAGTTATTTTTAAAAAGGGACAACATTATATGCAAGGAGAAATGTTAGAGGCTTTTGCAGTAAGACTGAGGATAAAAGATGGATGTCCTCTAGAAATATTGACTATAGGAACAAAACAGGACAAAGAAATGAAGCAATTAGCATATGTAAAGAAGAAATAAACTGTCACTCTTTGCAGATGATATGATAGTTTATTTAGAGAACCCTAAGATTTCAACTGAAAGATCAATTGAAATAATTAATAACTTCAGCAATGTAGCAGAATATGAAATAAACCCACAAAATCATAAGCTTTTCTGTCTGATACCAATAAAACCCAGAAGGAAGAGACAGATTAGGTGAAAGATTCTTGCACAAACAAGGGGTAGAGAGGATCACAGAAACTAAAATGGTCAATTTTGATTACTTAAAATTGAAAAGCATCTGAACAAACAAGATGATTTTTGTAAAATGAGAAGAGAAGCAGTTAACTTTGATTAAAAAAAAACTTTGTAGCTAGTTTTTCTAATAAAAGTCTGTCCCAAGATATATAAAGAACTGATTGAAATGTATGAAAACAAAAGTCATTTCCCCACAGATAAATGATCAAAGGATATGAACAGAAAATTCTCAAAAGAAAAAATGCATATAAAAATGTTTTATATCACTAATAATAAGAAAAGTACAAATTAAAGCAGAATCCATCAAATTAAGAAATAGGACCAAAAAAAGGAGAGTGACAGTTGTTGGAAGGGGAGAATTATGGGAGGTTAGACACATTAATGCACTACTGGTGGTGGTATGAAGTGGTTCACTCATTCTGGGAAACAATTTGGAACTATTCCCCAAAAGTCACTGGATTATACATATCCAAAGAATGTCACTTATACATCAAAGAGCGCAAAGACAAAAGGAATGGAAGGCATGTGTACAAAAGTATTTATAGAAGAACCTTTTGTTTATAATAAAGAAATAAAAATTAAGTGGGATGCTGATTGGCTGAGGAATGCCTGAACAAATTTTGTTATATAAAAGCAATAAAATATTATTTCTCCATTAGAAATAGTGAAAGGAATGGATTAAAAAAAAAAAAACCCTCCACAGGAATACTTTAATGAAGTGAGTAGAAGCAAGAGAACACTTTATGTAGCAATCACACCATTGAAAAGAAAACCAGTTTTACAAAACTCAAGAATGTTGATTAATGCAATGTCCAGTTGCTACTCCAGAGGACCGATGATAAAGCATATTACCCAAAGGCAGCTAGAGGACACTGTGGACAGAGCTCTGGGCTCTTTCCACAAGAAGTGAAAAGAAGTTATAAACTGTCTTCAGACACTTACTAGCTGTACGTCTCTGGGCAAGTTAGTAATGTCTTTTGCCTCAGTTTCTCTCAACGGTAAAAGGGGGACAATACCTACCTCACAGGCTGTTCTAAATATAGAATGGGATATTTGTAAAGCACTCAGTGCAATGCCTAGCACACAGTAGGAGCTATAGAATGCTTTCTCCATAAATGAATGGTCCAAGGATATGATCCCTATTTCCCCCAACTCCTGACAAAGAAATGATATGTCAACTACAAAATGATATGCACATTTTTAGATGTGGCCAATGTGGCCAACACAAAGGAAGGTTGGGTTTTTTTTTAATTTTGGGTAAAAATTCAATAGGGAGAGGAGAGATGAATGATATTGGTACTTGTCAAATTTAGAATAACAAAATAGAAACCACTTAAAAAATAAAGAAAATATAATGGGGGGAGACTGAATGATCTAAAGTCAAATCCAACACTAAATCTATGATTTTATAATCTCCTAACCCTTTGCTTATATTTGTGCCATCCCTTATACCTGGAGCAGATTCCCCTTAATCCCCTTTAAGTTTGCTGAAGTCCCCCTTTGCCTTCAAGATCCATGTCCTCCAGGAAGCCCTTTCTGCTCACTCTCTTTTGCATTATAGTTATTTGCGCTGGTTTCTACTCCATTTCCGCCTATTGCTTTATGGACTGACATCAAATGAACACTACTAACAATGCCTCTAGAATGGCCCTGTCAGTGCATCTCACCGTTGTTCCGTTCACCTTCTCTTTTTTCTTTTCTAGACCATAACTGTCTCTATGACCATCATTGCCCTATATGTGCTGTCTCTTACATTGCAGTGTAGGCTTTTTGGGGTCAGGAACTCTCTTGATTTTGTGCTTGTATCTCTAGGGCTTAGCACAGTAGTTAGCATGTAGTAAATGCTTCATGAATGCCTCCATTCATTCATTCAGGGTAAGATCCTTGAAATCAGGGACTTTGTTGTATATGTTCTTATTTCCTTGGTACCTAGCACAAGGGAGCACCTAATAAATGTCTATTGTGCTTAAGTAGTTTTTTTTTTTAATTTACCTTGAATTATGAGATTCTGAAGCATTTTTGTCTTTTTCATCTCCCCCACTGAACTTTTCCTTGTAACAACAAAAAAAAGGGGTACCAAGCTGCCCTATGCAGCAGATGCTTCTGACAATGTGTCTTGCACTCCACATCTCTCATTACCCCATTACTCGACTTAGAGGAGGGGGGAGGTTTGTTTTACTTATTTTTTCTGAAACAGACAAGTCACTACTCTAGCCTTAAAGAACCACTGTTGGATTCAGTGAACTTTGGCACTGACCATTCTTCCATCACCGCTAAGGAGCCCCTCTACTCTGGCGCACAGAGAAGTTAAAAGTGACTTAGTCACAGAACTAATAAGTATCCAAAGAAGGATTTGAATCCAAATCTTCATCACTCTAGGTCGGGCACTATCCACTGTCCCACCTTTAAAGAGAAGAGAAGAAGGGGAAATTTGAAGGAAGGCAGATTAAGAAAAGTATTTAGTCCTAAGCAAAACAACCTGTAAATAAGGATGTACAAGCCTGTATTTAATTGCTTGTCCTTCCAGTGGGGGTGAGTGACGAGGGAGGAAGGGAAAGAATCTAGAACTTAAAGTTCTATAATCAAATGTTAAAAATATATATGTATATATATCATTATTATTATTATTATTATTATTATTATTATTATTATTATTATCATTATTAACTACATCCAACTGGGAATAAAGATATACAGGCACTGTGGTAGGGAGACCCATCCTGCCCTACCGGAAAGTCAGAGGGGTGATGGGGGAGGACATAGGAGAGAATAGATTGGGGGAGAGGTTATACAATGGGATGGCTGTTTTGAGGTGTTGGGTAGGAGAAAGATGGGGAGAAAATTTGTAACTCAAAATCTTGTG
>CM053589.1:17640005-17675214 GCA_028646515.1 Pseudochirops corinnae
TTGAGGTGGCAAAGAAGGAGAATCGGATAGGGGGCCCATCAATCGAGGGTTGGTGGAACATGGTGTATTAATGTGATGGAATACTAATATGTCATAGGAAATAATGAAGGGGATGGTTTTATAGAAACCTGGGGAGGCTTGTATGACCTGATGTAAAGTGTGAAATGAGTGGAAACTGGGGAACAATTTATACAGTGCAATAGTATTGTAAAGACTGGTCACTTTGAAAGAGTGAGGAACTCTGATAAGCACAACGATCATGATTCCAGAAGACTAATGACCAAACTTCCTACCTACCTCCTGATAGAGAAATAAAAAACTTAGAGCACAGAATGAGAAATCGGCACATGCTTATACATGTATGTATGTATACATACATGTATACATATGTGTACATATACAACATGTCATATAGTCTTCTGTACATGGTCTGTGCAGAAATTTGTGTTGTTTGATGAGGAAATTTGCTTTGCTAGACTATTAAATAAAAAACAGAAAAAGAAAGTCGACTAACCAGACAGAGACAGACTGTCTTGGCCCTGAACCTATATAAACATCTTGGTTGTATATCACTTTCACATAAATTATTACTGGTGTCACGGTCATGTTAAGTGCTTTATTGTTCAATCAATCAATAAGAATTCATTAAGAACCTACTATGAACTAGGTGCTAGAGATAAAAAAGACAAAAAGAAAAGTCTGTACCTTGAGGAATAACACTCTATCACAGGCCTGCATAACATAACATAACCTGCCACCTGAGGCCAACCAAAGGATTTTGGGCGGCCCGAGAAAAATGTAGAGGATGTGAAAGAAAGGATTTAATGAGTGCTTTGTCCTAACCCACCTTCCACTAGTCACTACTGTTCCCATCACGTAACTTGGAGGGTGGGTTGCTACTAGGCACTCTCTCTCCTGTATGTCGCATGACCCACAGCAAGCAACCATCACCAGTCTGCCTCTAGTCCGAGAGGAGCGAGTCATAGCTTTTTGCTGTGTTTTCAGTTGTTACTGGCAGTTAACAGGGACGAAGTGAGGGCAGCCACACACCCTCAGCTGATGCCCACCATGGGATGAGAAGTAACAATTCGAGGGCTTCTTCCCCTTCCTTGCTGTGTGGTTGCCCTCCAATTACAAGAGTGTCTGGTGCTCTCTCCAAAGTCAGACACTCAGTTCAGTAATTCTTCGTATGTGAGCAATTACTGAAGAGATTTTTTTGGTTCTAATATTAAAGTTTTTGGGATGACTTTGTAAAATGGGTGATAAAAAGAAACAGAAGTTCATATCAGAACACAGAATGTTTAATCCAGAGTGGACGAATAAATACTTGTTTACTTACACGGAAACAAAACATTGTGCCTTGTTTACCGAGAAGTAATAACCTTTCTGAAGGTTATTTTGAATCAAAATTTTGATTTTTTGAATCAAAACATTTTGAATCAAAACATCCTGACTTAAGCAAATTGGACACCAATGAAAAACAAATTAAAGCATCCAAATTGTTGAAAAGTCACAGTGCGGAGCAATGGTTTTTCAAAAAAGTAAACTTAGAAAATGAAGGGTCTTCTAAGGTTAGTTTTCAGATTTCTAAAGAAATTGTTGCTAGGGGCGGCTAGGTGGCACAGTGAATAGAGCACTGGCCCTGGAGTCAAATCTGGCCTCAGACATTTAACACAAAACTAGCCATGTGACCTTGGACAAGTCACTTAAGCCCAATTGCCCTACCTTCCCCCTCCAAAAAAAAAGCAAAAAAAAAAAATTGTTGCTACTGAAGATGACCTCACAAAGAAGCGTTTGCTGATTGCAGTTTCTAGATGATGCCCCAATAAAAAAAAAAGTGTTTTTGAGAAATAGTTTAATCATTAATTATACCTTTATTTGAAAAGTGAGCCCCTAAAATCTGATCTGCAGCTGAAAGAAATTTAGCCTATTTTAATTTTGGCCCCTACCTACTGCCAAATTCTTCAGGTCTGCATTATCAGTAGGTCATATCTGGGAATGGCTGAAAGCAGTAGTGCCTCTTCTATAGATCTTCTAAATCCCCCTTTCCTCACCTTATCCAATCATAGAGACTCAAAAGAAGGCAAAGCAGTTTCAAGTCACATTGATGCAAATGCTAGAAATGATTGTGAATTTCTCCCTATTGTATCTGATTGCTATGATAAACCCCCACCACCCAAAGCCAGACTCATCTGGTGGAGAGAATGAACCAGGACTACTACTGGTTCTATTCCTAGCCTTGCTCCTGACTCAGTGACTTAATATGCCCTAACTCTGTGTGATAATATAGGTCTGAGATTATTAGTTTCACTTAGGTCAAGAGATATTGTCAGGATTTTATGAGTTTAAGGGGTTAAAAAATCCATTTAAACAATTACTAGAAAGGGTATAAAGAATGATAAGTGCTGTGTGTCTCTGGAGTAAGAGGACCTAGGTTGAAATCCAAACTCTAACAGTTTCTTGCCATTTTCAGGAAGTCACTTAAGGTCCCTGGGTCATTTGTAAAAAGAGAGGGTAGGACTAGATGATTTGACTGGCATGTACAGATGAGTAGGAGTTGACAGGCATCAGACTAGGTATGTAGAAAAACTCCCACTTTGGGGGAGCTGTTTTCTTATGAATATTGTATATAGTTGTTAGGAAAAGACTACATTTACCAGACTGCTGTCGGTCCAAGGTATAGGTCAGAAAGGACTAACTAGGGATATCTGATAAAAAAGAAATTATAATGAAAAAAGAAATACACGTTATGTGAAAATGAAGAGCCTCCAGAGCAAAACCAGGATCTGCAGCAGCCTAGAAGGACTAATGACAGCAGCAGTAGAATGAATAGCCAGAAATGCCTGAGACTCTCTCATCTAAGGCAGGATCTAAAGCATAAGTTCCCAAAGTGGGTGATACCATCCCTGGGGGTGGGAAGCCCTGGAATGATCCAGCAGTGTGGTAGTAGCCTCTGATGCAACTCAAGGACATTGAATAAAAATAAGGGAGAGGTGAAAGCGTAAAGAAAGAAGGGAAGAGAAGAAAATTTTGAAAAACTGTTCACATATGTTTCATCTGTTGTATAACAGTCATAGTGATTACACTACTTTCCAAATAAGTATATAACATGCAAACTATAACCAATCAGTGGTCAAGTCGCCTACAGGTCTTAACAAGCAAGTGTTGGCAGATGAGCATGTTGTACATTGTTGAGAAGTCCAGCATGTATAGGCAGGAATATATGCATGTGGTGACTTGTTTACAATATGATGCTATACAATTGCATGACAAAATATTGCATCATCAAAATTTCAGTGCAGGAAAAAAAAACAAATTTACAGTAAATTATTAAATTTAAGAGTGTCATTTTAAAAATGTTTTGCAATGAAGTGAATTTCAAAAAACCCATTAAAAGGTTAAAGAAAGTGAGTTTCTAGGGGGTGCCGAGTAATTTTTTTAAAGGTTAAATAAGATTGGGAACCTCTGATCTAGAGGAATTGTGGTGATCTGATTGTCCTGTGCAGATGAGCACGCGTTGACAGGCACCAGACTAGGTGTGTGGGAAAAAGTTTCAGTTTTTGAGATACAGCAGGAGCTTTTCTGCTGACATTAGGAATTCGTTCCTTGCTTCTGGACTTGAGTCCAATTCTCATTTACTGTAATTGTTTTTTGTTTTTAATAATAAATCTACTGTGTTTAAAATACTTATTGGTTGTCTTGTTTGTTAGCATATAAACTGAATCTAAAAGTAAGGTTAATTCAGAGTACTGAGAAAAATCTGGGAGTTTTTATGTGGGGGCAAGCCATATATGAGCAAAATTATTATTGATGTCTTGTAGATTGAGTCTGATTTGTCTGGAAAGTTGAGAAGGACACATTTTCACAATGAAATAGAATGGAACATTGCTTTGCGCTATTTTGGTATCAAAGACTTACCAATGTGACTTACCAGGGTTGAAGGTCTTTCAGTTTTACTTAAAAGAAAAAAAAAGACAATGGCTTATGGCTCCAAGGAACTTGAAAGGCAGAGAAAGAAAACTGAAAGCTGTCTCAATAGTCCAAATGAGAAGAAAGCTGCACAGTTGTCCAATCAAGCTGAAATCACTAAAGCCTCATTTGCTTCTGTCTGAAAGACAAGACCATTTATAACAAACAATCTCATACCAGCTTCCATGCATGTCTGCATTTTGCAAACAGGCAGAAAAGTTAATAACCTGCCCAGAGTGACATCCCAGACAGCTGCACTAGAGACATGATGAGGAATTCTCTTTATCTTTGCAAGAAACCACTGATCCAACCATCTTTCCTTCTGTGTTTCCAAGTAACAACTCTACCAAACACAGTTAATGATTTATATTATGTTAGGTTACATTGTCCTAAGGAGATTCTGGAAAACTACTTGGGAGATATATAGGCCAGTGATTTTTCATGCTCTCATCACATTTTGATGGTTATGATATATTCTCCTTCTGGGGCTAAGAGGAGGAAAACACTGTTTAGATTATATTGGAGCCCATATGGAAAATACATATTTCCAAATATATTTTGTTCAGAGTGATTGTGCACATTTGTAAAGCACATGTGAAAAATGCAGAGTACAATGGATGTGAAATCTTTGTGATTGTGAGAACAGACTTGTATAATATATCACAGAGTAAGGGAGGGGCTTGCTAAAAAACTGAGGCTGCCAGACATATAACACTTTCACTCTGGACCAGAACATAGAGAATGAGTCCAGAAGCTTGGGCTGGGCTAGAAAGATCCCTAGTTCATTTCTATCCTCTTGCTCTCAAACATTACCACATCCAACCTGTCCCAAACATATTCAAATAAACATTATGTGCCTGTCATAGGATCATAGATCTAGATCATAAAAGGACTCTGGAGACCACCTAATCCAACCCACTCATTTTATAGATGAAGTAAGTGAGACCTGGGAAAATTAAAGCCCAAGGTCTTGGGTAGTATTAGAGGCAAAATTTGAATCCAGTTTCTGACTTTAGAGTCAGTGCTTTCCTCACTGTTCAGGACCTGAGAGATCATTGAGTTCAACCCCGTCTTTTTAAAGGTGATATAACTGAGCTCCTAAATTGAAATGACTTGCCCCAAATCACAGTGTCAGAGGTGCAAGTCAAATTCAGGCATCCCATTTCTTTTACTATTGTGCTCTTTCCACTGTCCACAGATAGATTAATAATTATAATTTAAGGTAGAATATAATATGTACATAGGGCAGGTCTTAACAAAGAGGGGTGAGAGTTTCCAGGAAAACTGTGTCACCCTAAAGCTGAGTGAATCACATAAGACCATATTGATTGAAGAGGTAGCACCTGAGTAGGTTCGTAAAGGAAGGGAAAGATTTCAACAGACTTGGTGTGTTCCAGGCAGTAGGATGGCTTGCTTTCCTGAGTGGTGAGTCCCTGACTAGAGCTGCCATTTTCTGGGGAGCCCCAGCCATGCTCACTTTATCCCTAACTCAACTCACTCTCCTGACCTCACTGTGTCTTTACCAGCAGGCTTTCCCCCTCTCCTCTTCTTCCTCTTCCTATTCTCTTTCTCTTCCTCTTCCTCCTCCTCTTCCTCTTCCTCTTTCCATCTCCCCTTTATGTTTTGTCTTCCCATATTGGAATGTAAGAATAGACTGTATTGTTTTCTTATATTTATATTCCTAATGCTTAGCACAGTTCCTGGCTCCTAGTAAGCACTTATCTAGTGCTATTTCTATTTTTAGCCATCTCTATCTATCTCTAGTTCTATCTCTACCCTCTGTATCTATCCTATATAGATCTATCTATCTATATATCTATTTTATCCATCCATCTTTATTTCCATCTCTCTATTCCATCTATCTAATCTATCTGTCTATCTATCTATCTCTGTCTGTCTGTCTGTCTATCTATCTATCTATCTATCTATCGATCTATCTATTTCTCTGACTGCAAGGAGGTAGGAGAGGATGGAAGGAGTCCAGGGAATAGCTAGTAGTTCATTTAGTTAGTGTAAGGAGAGGAATCTAATAAAATAAGTCAGCCAGGTCTAAAAGAGATCTGCATTGAATCTGTTTCTAAAGCTGTCTGCCACCACCTATAGTTCTCTTCTCTGTAACCATCAAGAAGTTCTCTTTCTAGTAAACTCAAATGTGTTCTTTTGGAATTTCCTTTTTTGTCCTTAGTGAAGAGATGATCATAATTTTCCGTTAGATAATTTTGCAAATGTCCCATTGAGCAAAAACCAGACCCTAATTTTCAATTAATTAATCAACAAATATTTATTGAGGCCTCCTTTGTGCTCAACAACTCTGTGCTCAGTATTATGGGGGATATACAATCAATCAGCTAATTGAAAAGTATTTTATTTAGTACCTAGCACATCGCAGGGTCTGTGCTAGACACAGGGGATATGAAGACAAAAGGGAAACAGTCTCTCTCCTAAAAAATTTCACTTTCTGTTTGATGAAATAACATGTAAATATATGTATATAAAGTATCTTTAAAAATAAACATGTAGTGATTTGGGGGAGGAGAAACATTAATAGCTAAGAGATCGGAAAAGATTTCTTGTAGGAAGTAACATTTAAGCTGAGTTCTGAAGAAACCAAGGACTTCTAAAAGGGGGAGGCAAGATGAGAGTGAACGTCACATAGAGGGGATAGTGGGCAAAGACCAAGATAGGAGGTGCATTGTATAATGGGAGGAGCAACAGGAAAGCCAACGAGGCTGGATTGTACAAGAATTCAAAGGCCAATAATGCAGAGTAAAACTGGAGCAAGGTTGTGAAGGGCTTTAATAACTGTAATAGGGAGCAGCTGGATTTTACTGAGACACCGAGTAATAGGGTCAAACTTTAGGAAAAATCACTTTGGTAGCCATATGAAATTAATTGACAAGGGGAAAGACGAGGCAAGAAGACCACTTAGGGAGTTAGTACTGTAGTCTAGAAGAATGGCAATATATTCATTGATCCATCCATCAATTTTTTCACAACATTTATTACACAGGCTTTACCTGTGTGACCTTGGACAGATTGGTTCCTTTCTCTGTAAAATGAACAGTTGAAATATAAGGAAATATTCTTAATAATTTTTGTGCCACGGACCCCACTTAGCAGTGGTTAAAGCCTATGGACCCTGTCTCAGAACAGGGTTTAAATGCACAAAATAAAATACGTAAGATTACAAAAGAAACCAATTACATTGAAATAGTTATGAAAATATTAAACATTCCAAGTCTATGAACCCCCTGAAATATAGCTACAGACCCATGTTTCAAAGGTTTAAAACCCCTGAATTAGATAACCTCTAAGATTCTTTCAGCTGGAACCTGAGGCCCACAGAGGTTAAGTGACTTGCCCAAGGTGACTCAGGTAGTAAGTACAGAAACAGAATTTGAACCCAAGTCTTCTGACTTCAAGTCTAGCACTCTTCCAACTGTATTGTGGCACTTTTTGAATTTATTTCTGTGCTAGCTATGGCAGAAGCAAAATATGGATTCAGTTTCCAATAAGACACTTATTTTATCCATTATTGGCTATAAAAAGGAGAATTTTAGGAAACAATGGAAATGATCCAAAATCATGAATGGTTTTGAGACTTTTAGCACCTTTTGTCTCCCCTGTGCCTAGGAAGGAGTAAATTAGGAGCCAAGTAGTTTTTTGGAGCCTGTCCACTCTGCAACCTATTGCAAAAAGGGAAACATTGGGCCAGATTGGACAAAACTTGGCAATCAGAAAAAAATGAGAGAAGAGAACCTGAAAGGAAGAAGGTTTATGTTTATCTGGTCTATGAAATTTGCTTTATGTCTATATATAAACACTGAAATGCACTCCCCATTAATAGTCCACTTCAGACTAAGTACATCTGGTGGAAAGGGATTTACTGTAGGTGATGTAGTGGGCAGAGGAGCTCTCAAAAAAGTATAAGTATGATTAACAAATACTAACGTTATTATTCTGGAACAGTCCAGTTGTTCCATACTATTTCTCACTGAGGTATTGGAGAACTGGCATCTACTCTGGAATTAGGGCAATTTCTTCTCAAACTAAATCAATCAGTCAAGAAGTATTTATTAAAGCATCCACTATCCTCCTGGAATTGTGCTAAGCACTGGGAATAACAAAGAAAGACGAAAAAACAACCAAAAATGGGGGGAGGGGGAAACCATTCGCTCTTCTCAAGGAACTTGCAAACTGGTTTTGAAACCTCCAATTTAGATTGGAAAATAGTAAGAAAGAATTAACAGCAGACAATTTAACATTGTAAAACAACTACAGAAACTATTAGATAGATTTTCTTTGGTTTAAGCAAAATCAATCCAGATTGCAATACCCATTGTGATTAATACTGTCTGAAGCCTCCTTTGGGGCACTCAGGCAAGCACATGTGCATAAACACACACACACACACACACACACACACACACACACACACCAGCCCAATTGTTGTTTCTGGCACAGGGAGTCTGGTGATTTAGCAGCCTTCATGACAAAAGTGAAAGCATTCCGGCTATGTGCATGGTGACATATATTCCAGATGTTCAAGAGGCTCTGGATACTCAGTTGTTTCATGCACCTCTGCCTTAGGGCACTTCAGATCCAAGCAAGACTGTCTGGAGTGAGTGAAGGTGGGGCTATTGATGATGGAAAGACTCAGAGTATGTCCCAGCTTCTAGCCGACAACAAAGAGAAAACCCGATTCTAACAGGGAAATGAATCAACTTTGAGGAGTGGGCTGAAATTTGTCTCCTAGGCAAAGAGGTTTCAATTATGAGCAAATTAGAATTTCCTCTCTCCTCCAATCCCTCTGGTCAGTTGGTTTTGGAGCACTATATTACCTAGAGTAACTCATGAGCTCACATGCTCTTCTAATATTTTTAATAAATTTTTTCAGTTAAAAATTTTTCTCCCTTTTTCCCCAAAACCCCATTGAGAAAACTAGAAGTAAACAGAAACCCTTAGAGTAAATGTGTATAGTCAAGGAAAACACATTTCCATGCTGACCCTATTCAAAAACATATGTCTCATTCTACATCCCTCACTTCTCTGTCAAGAAGTGGGAGGCATATTTCATCACTCATCCTCTGGAGTCATGCATTGATCAGAGTTCTTATGGCTTTCAAAGTTGTTATTAGCATTGTTATCAGATAAATTGTTCTGCTAGTTCTGCTCACTTTACTCTGTATCACTTCATGCAAGTCTTCCAAGGTTTCTCTGAAACCATTCCCTTCAGCATTGTTAATGGTACAATAGTATTCCATTGCATTCATATACCGTAGTTTGTCCAGCCATTACCCCTTAGTTTTCAGTTCTTTGCTACTACAAAAGAGCTGCCATAAGTATTTTCATTCATTTGGGTTCTTTTACTCTTTCTTTGATCTCTTTGGGGCATAGTCTTAGCAATGGTATTGCTAGATCAAAGGATATGCCCAGTTTAGTGACTTTGGAGGCATAATTCCAATTGCTTTCCAGAATGATTAGACCAGTTCACAGCTCCAACCAATAGTGCATTAATGTATCTGTTTTCTCACAACTCCTCTAACACTTGTCATTTTTATTTTTTTTTTGTCAGCTTTACCAATCCGATAGCTATGAATAGAACCTCAGAGTTGCTTTAATTTGCATTTCTCTAATTATTAGTGATTTAGAGAATTTTTCAAAGATTTATTGATAGTTTGGTTTTCTTTCTTTAAAAATTGCTTGTTCATTCTTTGGCATTCAAGAATTCCACTGACCCCTTTTATTAATCATCTGCTACATGATTAATAAAAATGATTAGTTGAGGAAAGACTTCTGGGAGCCAAGATGGCAGAGTAAGCAGTAAATCATGATTAACTCTCCCATATTCACCTCCAAACATAAAATAGTGCCCCAAAACAAATCCTAGATCAGCAGAACTAGGAAAAAGATGAGGTGAAACAACTTTTTAGCCTAAGAAACTTAGAAAATTGACAAGGTCTGTCTCACTCTGACAAAAAGGAAATGCAGTCCCGAACAGGAAGCATCCCAGTAAGGCAGCAGCAAGCCCCACCACAGCAAACAAGCAGGAAAGCCTGAGCCCCAATGTGGTGGAGCAATCAAACATCATCACCAGGATCCCCTATATGTCTCAGCATAGCCAGGAGAAAGGGCAGACTCCATCTCCAAGAACCACCATATGCTTCAGCATAGCCCACAACAAAAAGGCAACCTCTGCCAGACTTTCATGTGCTTCAGTGTAGTCCCAGTGAAATTCAGATATACTCTACCAACCTCAATACATGCCAGACACCTGCACTAGGACACTGGCTCAGTACCAGGTAAGCTACCAGATGCCTCCAGACTCCAGCAGCAGTCACCCCCAACCCTACCCCCTCATCGTAGCACCTGACATGAGGGTCCCTCATAGGCCTCGGGGCAACATCAGTGCAGCATCAGGTAAACAGCCAGGGCCTGCAGCTCTGGCATAAGAAACCTGAGACAGTGCCCCCTCCACCCCAAGCTCATATTTAAAAGAAAGGGGAAGGTCACAAAAGATAAGAAAAACAACAATAAAAACTAATCCAACCATAGAAAGCTATTATGGCAACAGGGAAGATCAAGACACAAACTCAGAAGAGACATCAATGTCAAAACAGCTATGGGCAAAACCTTAAACAAAAATGGAAAGTGGTCTCAAGCCCAGAAGGAACTCATGGAAGGGCTCAAAAAGGAGCTTAAAAAAATCACACAAGAGAGGCAGAAGAAAAAGTGGGAAAAGAGATGAGTTTTGCAAGAGGATTATCAAAAAAGAATCAACAGCTTAGAAAAAGAAAACAAGTACCTAAAAAGTAGAATTGGCCAAATGGAAAAGGAAATACAAAAATCCACTGAAGAAAACCCCTCCTTGAAAAGTACAATTGGTCAAATAGAAAAGAAAGTACAAATGCTCATTGAGGAAAACAACTCCTTAAAAGTTCTAATTGGGCAAGTGGAAGGTGATGATTCTATGAGACATCAAGAATTCAAAAGAGTGAAAAAATAGGAGAAAATGTAGAAGACCTCATCAGAAAAACTACCCACCTAGAAAACAGATCCAGGAGAGACAATGTCAGAAACATTGGACCCGAAAGCCATAATCAAAAGAAGGATCTGGATAGCATCTTTCAAGAAATTATCAAGGAAAACCGCCCTGATATCCTGGAACCAGATGGGGGAAAATAGGCACTGAAAGAATCCACCTCCAATAATCTCCAAGGAAACTCCAAGGAACATTATTGCCAAATTTCAGAACTATCAAGTCAAGGAAAAAATACTGCAAGTGGTCAGAATGGAAACCATTCAAGTATCAGGGAGCCATGATCAGGATTACACAGGACTTAACAGCTACAACACTAAAGAACTGGAGGTCATGGAACATGATATTCTGGAAGGCAAAGAAGCTAGGACTACAACCAAGAATCCCCTGTCTGTGAAATTAAGCATAATACTTCAAGAGAAAAAAATAGTCATTCAGTGAAATAGAAGGACTTCAAGCTTTCGTTGGGAGACCAGAATTGAACAAAAAAAAATGGTCTCCAATATCAAGACACAAGAGAAGTCTAAAAAGGGAAAAAGGGAAAATATAAGGGATTCAATGGAACTGAACTGTTTACATCCCTATGTGGGAAGATGATATCAGTAATTCTTAAAAATTGTACTACTAATAGTACAACTAGAAGGACTACACAAAGACAGAGGGTATGGGTACAGGGAGAATTTGAGGAAATGAAATAAAAATAATTAAGGAATGAGAAAGAGGAGTATAGTGGGTACAGAAGGGAGAGGTAGGATGAAGTAAATTATTTCACATGAAGAGGCTTGAGAAACTTATTATAGTAGAGGGAAGGATGGAAGGGTGGTTGATGGGTATCACTTGAACCTTACTCCCATAAGAAAGAGGTAATAATATACACAGTCAGTTGAATATAGAAATCTGTTTTACCTGACAGAGAAGCAGGAGGGAAGGAGATTAAGTAAAGGTGGAGGGGGACTGACAGAAGGGAGAGCAGATCAGAGGAGGTAGTAGACAGAAACAAAACACTGGTGAAGTGTGAAAGGGTGAAAGGAAAGAAAGAACAAACAGGAGGATAATTAGGATGAAGAGAAATACATAGTTAGTGATCATAACAGTGAATGTAAATGGGATGAATTCTCCCATAAAATGGAAATAGATAGCAGAGTGGATCAAAAACTAGAAACCTACAATATATTGTTTACAGGAAACATACGTGAAGCAGAGAGACTCACAAAGTAAAGGTAAGGGGATGGAGCAGAATCTATTATGTTTCAGTTGAAGAAAAAAAAAAACAGGGGTAGCTATCCTGATCTCAGATAAAACAAAAGCAAAAATAGACCCAATTAAGAAGAGATAAGGAAGGAAACTACATCTTGCTAAAAGGTAGCATAGACAATGAAGTAATATCAATACTAAACATATATGCACTAAGTGGTATAGCATCCAAATTCTCAAAAGAGAAGTTAATTGAGTTACAGGTTCATGACCAAACAAGAGATACAGAGCATTACAAAATGTAAAATAGATAATTTTGATTATATTAAATTAAAAAGATTTTGCACAACCAAAACCAATATTAGAAGGAAAGCAGAAAGCTAGGGAACAATCTTTACATCAAATGTCTCTGATAAAGTTGTCTCATCTCTCAAATATACAGAGAATTGAATTTATATGAATATAAGCCATTCCCCAATTGATAAATGGTCAAAGGATATGAACAGGTAGTTTTCAGATGAAGAAATCAAAGGTATCTATAGACATATGGAGAAGTGTTCTAAATCACTTTTGATTAGAAAAATGAAAATTAAAACAACTCTGAGGTACCACCTCAAACCTATCAGATTGGTATGATAAAAAAGGAAAATGGTAAATGTTGGAGAGGATGTGGGGAAATTGCAATATTAAATGCATTGTTGAAGGAGTTGTGGACTGATCCAACCATTTTAGATAGCAACTTCAAACTATGCCTATGGAGCAAAGGGCAACCAAACTGTGCATAATCTTTGATCCAGCAATACCACCACTAGGCCTATATCCCAAAGAAATCATAAAAAAGGAAAAAGGACTTATATGTGCCAAAATATTTATAGCAACTCTTTTCACAATGCCAAAATATTGGAAATTAAGGAGATGCCCATCAATTGGGAGATGGCTGAACAAGTTATGGTATTTTAATGTAATGGAAAATTATCATGCAATAAAAAATGATGAACAGGCAGATTTCAGAAAAACCTGGAAAGATTTATACAAACAGATGCAAAGTGAAATGAGCAGAGCCAGGAAAACATTGTACACAGTATCAACAACATTCTGTGATGATCAACTATGAATGCTAAAAATTATCTTGACATGTAACTGAGGGGAAATACTATTTTTAAAAGATGATTAATTACACAGAAAAAGTTGCTTGTTTATATTCTTTAAACACAGATCTTATTCAAATGGATCATATTCTTCCAGATTTGAACCATTTCTTTATAGAAATGAAATGAAAGCCTTATAAAAGAAACTTGCTGCAAAATTTTTTTCTCAGTTACTTCTTTCCTTTTCTGTTTGGCTACATAGGTTGTTTTGTGTATAAGAACTTTTCACATTTTTATGTGAGCAGAATTGTACATTTTATCCTCTGGGATTCTCTCTATTCCTTGTCTGATCGTGAACCTGTGGGTCTCCTACCCACAGGAAAAAGTAATTTCTTCCCTGCTCCTTTAATTTGTTTATGATGTCACCCTTAGGGTCTAGGTCATCTATCCATTTGGAGATTATCTTGGTATACACTGTGAGATGTTGGTCTATACCTTGTTTCTTCCCGACTGTTTTCCAGTTTTCCTTAGCCGTTTTTGTCCAAAAAAAAAAAAAAGCCCTTTCCCAGAAACTAGTGTCTTTGGATTTATGAAGCACCAGATTTCTGTGTTCGTTTGCTTCTATATGTTAGGAATCTAACCTGTTCCACTGATGGACCTCTCTGATTTTTAACTAGTACTAAATCATTTTGTATAGTTTGAGATCAGACACTTCTAGGACTTCCTTCTTATCTACTTTTTTCATTACTTTCCTTGAGATTCTTGGCCTTTTGTTCCTCTGGATGAATTTCATGAAGATTTTTTCCCTACTTTTATAAAGTGATGCTTTGGTATCTTGATTGGAATAGGTCGATTAATTTAGGAAGTATTGCCATTTTATCATATTGGGTTGGCCTGCCCATGGGCAATTAATATTTATTTGATTATGTAGGTCCTTATTTCTGTAAAGAGTGTTGTATAGTAATATTTCCTGGGTGTCCCAAGTATCTTATACGTCCTAAAGTCATTTTAAATGACAATTTTTAAAAAGAACCCACAGTGACTTCCACAACACTGTGAGGCGTTAGAACTGGAATTTACTAGAGATAACCTGGAGGAAATTTGTAAGAAAATTTCTAAATTTCTAATCCCTTTAATGATCCATGTTTCTCTAGGAAATAAAGACTTATATTTTTAGGATTAATATTTATTGAGAAAATACAGTAAGAAAAGAAGTTCAAACATTTCCCCTAATACCTAAGAGGAATACTCTTCCCTGTGATGCTTCAGTCCCTGAGCAGGGAAGGCTCAACCTTAAAGCAGTTGCTATAATACATTTCCCCTGTTATATTCACCTCTAGATGCTTCAACATAGATAATGGACAATCTCTCTCTCTTGCTTGTGGAACTCAGCATCTTAGCTTTGGGATTAATCAACTTCTGGGTTAAATGTTATTTGTTCCCATGCTAGTAAATGGGTCTTGACTCTGAAAACCCCAGCATGGACTGCTGCTATTCACTAACATTTGGTGGATCTCCCAACTTTTTGATTCTCTCTGTGTCTCAACCTAGTTCATTCCATCTCCAATCCTCCTCCACTTAAGACAGGAAACATTAGAAATGACAAGGAAAGAAGTTACAGCAGTGCTCATGACTTCATATCAACCCAAGTGGGGAGAGAAGAACATGGCACTGCTCTCTCCTCACTTGGAGGCTTACGATAGTCCTTGACTCCTCACTCAACCACAGTCAGGCAGACAAATGAGAGGAAGCCCTTTGGCTGGTTGGTGCCTTTGGAATATACATCCATTTCTGGGTATTTTTTCACTGTGCAAGAGACAGGTAGGAAACAGTTATAAAATAATTGTGCATACTCTGAAATGGAGAACAAGGCCCTCCATTACATGTTATCATGCAATTACAGAGGCAAATCAATCAAGCTTCTTCCTGTGGTTTGGTAGCAGGCAGCATACTCTGTACGTATGAGGTTTCTACTGGTTAGTCCCCTAGTATATCTATATCTATACACATATACATTAATGCAGAGATTAAAATATATGTGTGTGTATATACACACGTTTCCATATATACACACATATATATGTATCATAATTTGCAAAACACTTTCACACCTATGGTCTCATTTGATCTTCATAGTAACAGCCCCATGAAGGAGGTTGGGGCAGATATTCTAAAAACCCCATTTTATGGAGGAATACACTGAAGTTCAAGAGGTTGCAACCTTCTCCCACAACCAGAGACCCTCTCAGAGTTGGAAAGAATCTCAGAAAAATCTAGTCCCACTCCAGCCTGAACAAGTATTACTTCTAGAGCAGGGGTGGGGAACCTGAGGCCTTGAGGCCACATGTGACCTTCTAGGTTCTTGGGTGCAGCCTTTTAACTGAGTCCAAGTTTCGCAGAACAAATCCCTTTATTAAGGGGATTTGTTCTGTGAAGTTTGGATTCAGTCAAAGGGCCACACTTAAGGACCTAGAGGGCCACATGTGGCATTGAGGCTGCAGGTTCCCCACCCCTGCACTAGAGTATCCCTCCCAGATGGTCATCCACATTCTTTTAAAAACCCTCTAATGAGAGGGAGCCCCACTGACCATTAAATGTTAGGAATGTTTTCCTTAAAATGAACCTAAATCAATATTTCTACAACTTTCCCTCAGAACTCCTGGTTCCACCCTCTGAGGTCAGAGAAAATCCAGTCTTTCTTCCATCTAACACTCTTTCAAATAGTTGAGGACCCCTATTCAGCTTCCCCTCAATCTCCTCTTCTCCAGGTTAAACATTCACTAGATCTGCATTTCATCATTCTGGATAGTCTCTGGACCAGTGGTACCAAATTTAAACAGAAATTGGGGCCACTAAACCATACATAAAAATGCCTTTTGGCCATATATTTACACATAGAAAACCACATATATTCTTATTTCTTTTTAATTCACACATTAACCCATTGAAATCAAATAGGAACTTCATTTTTATCTGGTTCAGATGGCACTCAGGAAGGCTGTGGGCCACTACCTTTGACACCTTTGCTCTGGACTCTCTCAAAGCTGGGACTAGATCACAAATCTCTTATTTCCCCTGATCAAAGTTTCCTTGTTTCCCTGGATAGGGAGAGGAAAGGGAGGTAGAAGCCAAGAACAAGCTGGGCCTGCTGTAGGCAAAGATAATGTGCTATGCCTCTGGATAAGAACACAGTCCATATGTCAGTGGGATTGTTGTCCAAACCTAAGTATCCAGACTTTGTCCTGCGCTGACTGTGGCACAGTTAAGTGGGACAAAATAACTCCTCTTATTTTTATCCCATTAGTTGGTAAATTCAAGTAGAACATAGATCTTGTCTGATCTTTGCACTTCTTAATCATCTATTGCCATAGGTGATGTCACCTATTATCCTATGAAAAAGGTGAGACCAACGAACACCGCCCAGGGCCTGAGCCAGGAGGAAACCATCTGCCACCTCCACCAGTCATTGTATGAGTCTTCCCGTTAATTTATGAAGAGCAGTAACCCCCTAGGGATTCTAAATCCAAAAAGGCACCTTGCTGTTCAATCTGTTGGGTTATACCATGTACCTAATTCTGTCCCTTGAGTTCACTGGCCTTTCAAGTTCATAGGTTACCATCTAAACCTCCCATTTTGCAAATGAGAAAACTGAAACCCATCAAGGAGAAGTAACTTGACAAAAGTAACCCAAGAAGAAAGTGAATAGTTGGGATTTGAACTCAAGTCCTATGAATATCCAGCATTTTGTCATTATACCACAAACATAGTTACGCATTGGCATTCCCCTCACATTAAAAATGACAATAATATTGTCATGACAACAACAAGCCTTAAAATGAACAATAAAAATTATAATAATATGATCATTCACATCAACACCAATAGCTGGAATTTCTTTAGCTCTTTAAAGTTTACAAAGGGTTTTCATCACGATAACCCTACAAGGTCAGTAACGCAAGTTCTCCATTTTCTTAAGCAGTGGCTAAATGTCAAAGGCAAAGGCAGGATTTGAACCCAGGTTTTCTGTGTCTCATTCCAGGCTTCTTCCTAGTAAAATATTTACCTCCCAACACCAAGGTTTTTTCATAGGGTCATATTTGATGAGAATTTCAGAGACAGGAGGGATCTTAGAAATCATCACCCTTATATTAACAACAGGGAAACTGAAGGCCACAGAAGGGAAGTAATATACCCAAGGGAGATATTATTAGATCCTATAATTTAGCAGTTCCTAATTATGCACTGTAGGATAGGGTCAAGGGGGAACACTGATATTATAAGGGTTCACGAATCCTTGTGTATGTTATACATGACTTTTTTTGTTATGTATTTTCTTAATTAATGGTTACTAATAATATAAATACTGTCATGTACAGGGATCCCAAAACTGACATCCAAAACAGGTCCTTTTGCTCAAGAAAGTTTGAGAACCGCTGCCTTAATTTATCATTTGATAAACTTGGGTTTTTTTGTTTATTAAATCTTCTTGCAGTGAGGCCTACATGTATTATGGCATCCCTGACTCTCTCCATTCTATCATTCCCTTGCCTGCTTAGGGCTCTCAGTGGCACCTGAGCCCTTCTCACTGAGCCAATGGTGACAGCGTAGGAGCCATAAGTCAGAAGAAAGGATTTCTGTTTCTGCCTCCTTCTGCCCCATTCCCCAAAACCGGCTAAATGAATAACTCTTCAGTTTTGAGAGGCTAAGAGGTCAGAAAGCTCTGCTAATTGCTGGGCTTAATGTCTTTTGCTTTATTTTGGTCTGCCATCCTGTTATCTAAAGGTGCCAAGGTATGTAGGCTTTGTAAACGCCCAGTCCCCTCTCTTGGTTCTCTCCACAGACCAAATCCCTTCCTTGCCATGACTGGTCAGTAATCCTGGGTATTACAGGATTTGCAGCTAAGTAAAAGTGACAAATAGATTTTAAGAATTTGCAATAGCAATCAGCTTGGGCTTAGCTATAAAGACAAGAAGATTAAAAAGGCAACATTTGATTGTCTTATAAAGTCCTTGGCTTTTAAGATAGAAAAAGAGCTGGATAGGTCATTTAAGGCATCCATCTGCATAAAGCATTCCTATTGATGTGAAATGTCTAGTGTCTCTAAGATGAGTAATATTTCCATACATCCCTATTATTGTAATTGCTTATAAATTTCACCTGGTAAGATGCAAAAGTTTTTTTGTTTTTGTTTTTTTACAGTGCAATGGACAATCAACATCTAATCCTTCCATTATACAGAGGAAAGTGGGGGTCGTGGTATATAAGTCAGTGGTAGAGCCCGAGTCTCCAGTCTTGTGTTCTATGACTGACTTCCACTGTATTGGTTACTTTTTGAATAATATTTTTCCCAATTGCATGTAAAAATTTTTAACATTCATTTTTTAAAACTTTGAGTTCCAATTTCTTTACCTTCCTTTCTCTGCTCCTCCCTCATTGGGAAGGCAAGCAATTTGATATGGATTATACAGGTGCAGTAATGTAAAACATATCTGCATATTACATTGTGAAACAAGACACAGACAAACCCCACAAAAATAAAAAAAGTGAATAAACTATGCTTTGATCTGCCTTCAGACTCCATCAGTTCTTTCTCTGGAGGTAGATAGCATTTTTCATCATAAATCCTTTGGAATTGTTTTGGATCATTATATAGCTAAGAATACTTAAGTATATCACCATACAATATTGTTGTTCTGTGTACAATGTTCTCCTGGTTCTGCTCATTTCACTTTGCATCAATTTATGTAAGTCTTCTCAGGTTTTCTTTTTTTCTGAAAGGATCCTGCTCTTCATTTTTTTTAGTAAGCACAATAGTGCTTACTAAATCACAATCATACACCACAGCTTGTTCAGTTATTCCCAAAATGATAGTCATTCCCTCAATTTCTAATTCTTTACCACCACCCCCAACTCCTCCCACACACAAGCTATTGTAAATATTTTTGTACAAATAGGTTCTTTTTCCTTTTTCCCTTTAATCTCCTTGGGTTATAGAACTAGTAGTGATATTGCTAGATCAAAGGGTACGCACCATTTTATAGCCCTTTGGGCATACTTCCAAATTGCTTTCCAGAATAGCTGGATCACTTCATAATTCCACCAACAATGCACTACATTGATTATGTTTGATATGATTTTTTCTCTAGTCTCAAGTCTTATGTCCTATGATTGAATTTCACTGTTTTACTGTAAGATAATATAAAATTTAAAGCTGGAAGGAACTTTAGAAGACATATACAGTTGGGAAAAGAGCAGCCCAGAGAGGGTAGAGGGTAAGAGAGGTAGTTAGTAGTAGAACTAGGATTTTATCCCATGTCTGCTGATTCCAAATCCAGCATTCTTCCCACTATATTACCATCGCCTATGGGCAATGAAGATTTTAGACACTGGCCATTTCCCAAACTCTAGTTAAATGGGAGAATCTTTTTAGGCACAAAAGGTCTGAATGGGGCAAACATCACATCTGTGATAACAAAGCTCACTTAGTTCTCAGCTCCTAAAAAGATAAGTGTAAGCCTGACTGAAAGCCTTAATGCCATCTTGCCAGGACAAGACTATTCCATTTCAACAGCCAATGACTGCCCGGACAAACTTGCCAGAGGCAAGAAAAAGCCAGTCCTCTGAACTATTATTCGAAGCAAACATTTCAATAGGGATATAATGCTCTGCTTAGGGATCTTGTCAGTCCCAAATGCCTAGATAGATAACAATAGCATAGAAAACTCTTTGAAACCATTTGGCGTTTAGCAAAATTATTGTCCTTTCAATCAAAGGGATTTGCTTGGGAATCCCTGAAGCCTGGGATGGTTCCTTCTTTTGCTTTGCCCTTTCTCCAGCCTACCCCACAGCCACTGCCAGAGCACTGCTGTTGATCCTACTGGCCTGCCCATTCTTAGATATAACCTGTGGGTTCCGTTGACTTCCCACCAAGCAGGTTTTCAGTCTGGGCAGTTCTCATCCAAAGCATCCAAAGCATCAAAGAGGGTGATAGGAAGTCATCCTACCTCCATTGGAACACCTCCCAAGCTAGACCATTCCACACTGGTACAGCTCTATGAAATAGGCTGTTTTTCCTTAGATTGAGCAGAAATTCATCCCTTTCCAACTTCTAAGTGCTCCAAGTTCTGCCTGTAGATCCAAATAAAGCAAGCACGATAACTTTTCCACCTGCCCAAATTTAGGAACACATCTATCATGAAACTCCCCAGGTATGTTGCTTAAACACACCCTGGTCCTTCGGCTGATTCTTCTGTGTCATGGTGTCTGATATTTTCACCAATCTGCTAGACTTCCTTTGCATGTTCCAGTTTTTCAATGTCCTTCTTCATGTGTACCCAGATGAACACTATACTCCAGATGTGTTCTGACATGGACAAGGCCAAGCAGAACCATTACCTCTGTCCTTCTGGACTTCTTGATAGAAAGTAAGCTCCTTGAGGGCAAGAACTATTTTTTCCTTTATGCCCCCAGCAGCCAGCACAGTGCCTGGCACATAGTTGATAAAGTCCAATGTTGCATTTGGGAACAGGCCGCCATCTTAAGGAAGGAGTACACATCTAGAGAACATTTTCTTGCTTTGCTTTTTTCAACCAGCCTGGTCCAGTGGGCAATGGGACCTTGTCGCTTCTCTCCACAGAGTGTTTGTGATGTTTACCTTGTCTAAGGGTTATGTCTTGCTAGGTAAATGCCACAAACTTGCTGCTCAAGTCCCTTTCCTTTTCTGGGCCTCAGTTAACCCAATCCTCAAATGAGGGCGCTGGACTAAGTGATTTACAAGGGCCTCCCAGCTCAGTGATCCTAAAGAAAGCCCCAGCAAAGATCTAGAGCAGTGGTTCTCAACCTTCCTAATGCCACGACCCTTTAATACTAGTATGTGGGTGTATCTACATGTAGGTGGACCTGCCTGGAGACGGATAGAGGAGTGGTGTCTCGGTTCCTAAGACCATCAGAAATATGTTTTCCGATGGTCTTGGACAACCCCTGTGACCCCTGTGAAAGGGTCGTTTGACCCCCAAAGGGGTCGTGACCCACAGGTTGAAAACCGCTGATCTAGAGGCAGGAGCTTTGCTTCCATATAGAGAAACCCCTCCTTCTCATGTTGTCTCTGGAAACAATATTGTTTTCTCAGATATCTGATGCCGTTTCACTTTTTAACATTTCTAACTACTGCAAAGTCTTTTCTGTACATCAGCCCCAGATCAGCCTCACTCTAAACTTCCATTTTCTTGTTCTCACTTCATACAATGATCAACTCAAACACAATCTCCTCTCCTGATATCTCCATCCCCCAAACTTTCTGTGTATTTGCTTTTTATATATTTCCTATCTACTTATATCTACCCAGGTTGTTTCCCCAGTAGAATATAAGCTCGAGGGCAGGGATTGTTGTGTTTTTGTCTTTGTATCACCAATGCCCAGCCATGGTTCATCCTTAACAAATGCCAATTGATTAGATAACAGCTAATATTTATAGAGCATCTTGATGTTTATAAAGTGCTTTACATAATTATCCCATTTAATCCTGATGGCAAACCTGTGTGGCAAGTACCACAGGTATTATTATCTCCATTTCATAGATGAAGAAACCAAAGATCAGGAAGGCCAAGGGATGACCTTAGTCACCCAGCTACTGTCAGTGGCAAGATTTGAACCCTAGTTTTCATGTCTCTAAGCCCGGTACTCAATCCACAAAAGTCTGACTCTTAAAAAGTGTATCAGTCAGAACCAAGGCTCTTAGGTAGAGTTTGGTCTCTGGTAGGAGCACAGAGGCTCTTAAGTTTCTTGGGAAAAACAACAGCTCCAAATTCACCTGTCTTTGAATAAGAGTGGCCTAAACTTCCATTCCAACTTCCCATGATTCATTGCTCCCAGGGCACAGTGGTCAGGAGCAGACCCAAATTTATAACCACCTTGTGATCCAACCTCCCATGTAGAGTAGATATTATTCTGCACAGGAAGCAGACCTGGAGAAACACATTTTCCAAGAATTTAATAATAAAATTGAAAAGAAAAAAAAAAGCAAGTATAGTTTATGGACCAAGGGAGTTGGGAATAATCTCTATGAAATAGAAATTCCCCCAGTGGATGGAAGCTCTTCCCCTCCTGGATTCCCTCAAATAGGACAGGCTTTGGTGGGCTGAGTGGGTAGGGGAGAGCCAGAGCACTGTGGGGCTTCACCAGCATGTCCAGGCTGCCAATTTTGTGTCATCACCTCAGCAGGCAAAACCCAACAACTGCTGGCCATACCATAAATTGTGGTAGAAAAGTAAACACAGAGACACTGGAGAGCAGAAGCTTGGAGAGGA
Source organism: Pseudochirops corinnae (assembly GCA_028646515.1). Lineage (NCBI taxonomy): Eukaryota > Metazoa > Chordata > Mammalia > Diprotodontia > Pseudocheiridae > Pseudochirops > Pseudochirops corinnae. The sequence goes on from CM053589.1 coordinate 17,662,601, forward strand.
GGTGGGAGGGTGAAAATCTGCCAATTCTAGGCCAAGGGAACCTGCTCTATGATTTACTGCTGCCTCATGAGCCTGTCCCTGGACAGATCCATCACCTACCCTCCCGGGGTTGGCCTTCTCTCTGTAGCAAGCCTGGATATAATAACTCAATACATGTTTTCTGAGCCCCCTTGGTATTGCTGGAGAATTTCTTAACTGGGTTCCTGAAGTACCCAGAGAGAATCTCACCCACTAGGTAGATCTACTGACTCGGGGTCAAATAATTTGAGTAACCAAAATGAAAAGAAAAAGATTTATTAGCACACGAAGGAAGACTGCTCACCAGTAATAGTTTTAACTTTCTTTCTGATTTGGTTTTTATCATTTTTAAGGCCCTCTTCTATCACACAGTCAATCAGCAGCATTCTGCTGCAATTTAAGATAGATAAATCCTCCTTTCACAGTAACATCTAGGTGGTGCAACCTATAGAATGCCAGGCCCAGAATTAAGAAGACTCACCTTCCTGAGTTCAAATCTGACCTCAGACACTTCCTAGCTATGTAACCCTGGGCAAGTCACTTTACCATGTCTGCCTCAGCTTCCTCATATGAGTTGGAGAAGGAAACAGGAAACCATTCTAGTATCTCTGCTGAGAAAACCCCAAATTGGGTCACCACGAATCAGACACATCTGAAATGACTGACAAGGGAACCACTGGAGCTTACTGACCACTGATGCTCCTTCTAGTTCCTAAGAGCATGAAAATGCTCTGTAAATAATGAAGTGCCCATACTGACACAAATCACCTTTTAAGATGCAGTTCTGACATCACTTGCTAGGCTGGGGTTGGGGGGTGGGCTGGTGGGGAGACAGGGAAACCAATTCTTGGGTCAAAGAAGCTCAGAAATAATTCCTCATTCCTCCCTTATTAAGAAAAGAGACACGTTTTGCTTTTTTCCCTGGCAGGGCATTCTTTTGTTGGGCTTTCCTTGTATAAAAGGATAAAATCCCTCTAATATAAATGGGATTATGGAACTCTTGGATTTCGTTATGCTGCCACCTGGTGGAAATTTAGAGTGATTGACACAGACCGGCAAGTCCAGCAGGATGGGAAGGGATGGAAGGCTCAGCTAAGCCTCTCCCCAGAGGGACAGCTCTGCCCCTTTATTATTTTAGAGTTCAGTAGATCAGAGCTGTAAGGCTGACAGGACCATGAGAGGGCAGTTAGTCTACTCCACTCCCCCTCATTTGACAGATAAGGAAGCTGAGATCCAAGGACTTGCTTGAGTTTTAGAAAGGATTTCTCCACCCTCCTTCCCCTGAAACACACACACATACTCTCTCTCTCTCTCTCTCTCTCTCTCTCTCTCTCTCTCTCTCTCTCTCTCTCTCTCTCTCTCTCTTTCTCTCCTCTCATTAAAAAAAAAAAGGCAAAAACAGCAGTTAAACACAACCATGGAACACCTTGGTCTCACCTGACATCACAAACAGCATTCCATGTACCTAGTCCCCCATCTTTCCAACAAAAGGAAAAAAGTTATATTTCTTTATTTCTCCTAAGTGTCAAGATTGGTCACTAGAATACTCAGAACTCGGTTTAGTTATGTCACTTCTGCCCTTTGTTTTAATAGTAAAGAGACAACATGGTTTAGTTGATAGACAACTGGCTTTAGTTGGGAAGACCTGGGCTTATTAAGGACTGTCTCAGTCATGTGCTCACCAAATGACCCTAGGAAAATTATTTAATGTCACAAAACTCCTCCCCCCAGTCAGTCAGCTCTCAAATATTGCAGAAAAATTGTTGATCTGGTTTGGTAGAGGAAGTTTCATCATTGTTGGTTGCCAACGTCCATGAAAACAACAGGTCTAAGACAAAAAATATTAGTTATAGCCTTTTTTTTCCGACCATCAACCTCCTCTGAATAAGTTGTCTCCCATGTTTGGAACTGTGGTTTGTCTTACCTCAAATATTTAATCAGTTAACTAGTTCTATTAATTCGTAATATCTCTTGAATCTTACCACCCTGAAATATGCACCAATTACTACTCATCTGCACTATGGCAATATTGTCCTACAAGTCTTCCTGTCTTCATTCTTTGCTATCTTCACACTGGCCTTCTTGTCCCTGCTGGATTTAGTTTCATCATTCTAGATCTGGCCATGGAACTCTTCTGATCAAAACCCTAGCATTCCATCTGGCACCATCTAAGTTCTCCCCCAGTGTGGCACAGAGGAAAAAGTAAGAGATTTGTGCCATACCAATGAAACTACCGAAAAATTGTTTTATAGAGCTAGAAAAATATATTAACAAAATTCATCTGGAAGAACAAAAGGTCCAGAATTAATGGGAATTAATGAAAAGAAATGCTAGGGAAGGTGGCCAAGCCATACCAGATCTTAAATTGTATTATAAAGCAGCAATCATCAAAACTACTTGGTACAGGCTAAGAAATAGAGTGGTGGCTCAATGAAATAGGTTAGGTACACAAGACACAGTAGTCAATTGCTGTAGTAATCTACTATTTGATAAACCCAAAGACCCCAGATTGTGGGATAAGAACTCACTATTTGACAAAAAATTCCTGGGAAGACTGTAAAATAGTATGGTACAAACAGGGCATAGACCAACATCTTTTGCTGTATACCAAAAGAAGTCAAAATGGGTACATGATTTAGATATAAAGGCTGGTACTATAAGCAAGCTAGGAGAGCAAGGAGTAGTTTACCTGTAAGATTTATGGAGAACAGAAGAATTTATGACCAAACAAGAGACAGAGAATACTATGAAATGAAAAATCGATAATATTGATTACATTAAATTGAAAAGTTTTTGCACAAAGTCAATGCAACCAAGATTAGGAGGGAAGCAAAAAATGGGGAAAGAATTTTTACAAACAGTGTCTCTGATAAAGGTCTCATTTCTAAAATGTATAGAGAACTGAGCCAAATTGATGCAAATACAAGTCATTCACCAATTGATAAATGGTCAAAGGATATGAACAAGGCAGTTTTCAGATAAAGAAATTAAAGCAATCTATAATCATATGAAAAATGCTCTAAATCAATATTGATTAAAGAAATGCAAATAAAAACAACTTTTACATACTACATCACACCTATCAGATTGACTAACATGACAAAACAGGAAAATCATAAATCCTAAAGAAGATGTGGGAAAATTGGAACACTAATGCATTGTTGGTGGAGTTGTGAACTGATCCAATCATTCTGGAGAGCAATTTGAACCTATGCCCAAAGGGCTATAAAATTGTGCATACCCTTTGACCCAGAAATACCACTTCTAGGGCTGCATCTCAAAGAGATCATAAAAATGGGAAAAGGACCCACGTATACCAAAATATTTATAACAACTCTTTTTATGGTGGCAAAGAACTGGAAATGGCCCACCAATTGGGGAATGGTTGAACAAGTGATGGTATATAAATGTAATGGAATACTATTGTGCTATAAAAAATGATGAGCAGACATACCTCAGAAAAATCTTGAAGGACTTACATGAACTGTTGCTAAGTGAAGTGAGAAGAACCAGGAAAACATTGTTACACAGTAAGAGCCACATTGTGCGATGACTGACTTTGATAGACTTAGCTCTTCTCAGCAATGCAAGGACCTAAAACAACTCCCAAAGACTCATGTTGGGAAATGCCATCCACATCCAGAGAAAGAAATGTGGAGTTTGAATGCTGAGTGAAGTGGACTATTTGCTCTTTTTTGTTTTGTTTTTCCTTTCTCATGGTTCCTCCTATTTGTTCTAATTCTTCTATACAACATGATTAATGTGAAAATATGTTTAATAAGAATGTAGACCCTATATTCAATTACATGCCATCTTGGAGAGGGCAAAGAGGAGGGAGGCAGAGAAAATTTAAAATTTATGGAAGTAAATGTTGAAAACAAAAATTAAATTAATTTTTAAAAAAGAAATCTTTAGGTGAGAAAATTCCATCTATTAAGGCCAGGTAGTCATTAACTTAAAATCTTAGAGAATTACCTGGTAGCACTGAGAATTAAAAGCATTTTAGGGAAAAGCACATCCTATTTCTTCATGCCTTCTTTGGCTCCAAGATAGTGTATTATATTGTTATAATTACATAACATTTAGCTTTCTTTCATAGTTCTTTTCATTTATATAACTATAGAGGTTGTTATTATTGTTTTTCCTGAATCTGTCTGCTCATTTCACTCTGTATCAGTCTAAACAAGCTTCCTATGTTTCTCTAGGAATTTTCTGAATTCCTCATATAGTCATTTCTAAGAGTACAATAATATTTCATTAGCTCTATACCACAATTTGTTGTTCTATCCCAATAAATGAGCTCCCTCTTTGTTTCCCATTTTTTGGTTCCTCCAAGAGTACAGTTATCAACATTTTTGTGTATATGGGTCGTTTCCTTTTACCTTTGATTTCTTTGGAGTTTATGTTCCAACAGTGGAATTTCTGGTTCAAAAAGGTAGTAGCAACTTAGTGAATTTTCTCTTATAATTCCAAACTGCTTTTTTAGAATGTTTAAACCAATTCATAATTTCACCGTTTCCCAGTAAGAATGTCTTCCCACAGCTGTTCTACCACCAACTGTCAGAACATCTTTGTGAAAAAATAACATGCCCCTCCTTGTCATTTCAAAATTTTCTTTTCCCTATTTCAATTCTCCTTCCTTCTTTGGAGAAAAAATTTGAGTAAGTGCTGAGAGGCACAGAACCTTTGTTCCCTTGTGAAAAACTGCCCATAGATGAGTCAAAGGCACCTGAATAGGATTTAACTACAGTAAGATCCCTTTACCCTTCCTCTTATACAGAGTTTGCTGATAGAGGAGCCAACAAAAGTAATGAAGCCAAAAGATGAGGCCTTTATTTGGGATTTTGACTATATATTCTGGATAAAGGATCATAGAGCTAGGAAAGGACCTCAGAGGCCATCTAGTCCAACTGTCTAATTTTACAAATGAGGAAACTGAGGTCTAGGAAGATGAAGTAACTTGGCCAAGGTCACACAGTAAGCAGCCTTCTTTCTCTTCAACCACAACTACATCTCCATCAACATCTCAGTAAAATTACTGAATCTCCTTGATGGTGCCTAGTACTAATGTGCCTGTCTACTCATTGACCTAATTACCCCTAGTGTAGGATGTGTGATTAAGTTTCAGTGGTGTCAGTCTGTCAGCAAGCATTTATTAAGCACCAACTATATACTAGGTACTGTGCTAAGTGCTCATTATATAAAGAAAGGTAAACCCAAACAAAAACCAGTCCCTGATCTCAAGGTGCTCACAGTCTAACAGAAGAGACAATGTGCCAACAGCAACGTTCAGACAAGACAGCTAAATAGAGATAGTGGATAAACTGGAAATAATCAGCACAGGGAAGGCTCTGGCATTAATGGGGCCTCCAGAAGGTCTGACTTTAGCTGGGACTTGAAAAGAGCTGGAGAAGCCATATGGTAAAAATGATGAAGGAGAGAAGTCCGGGCATGGTGGACAGCCAGTGAGAAGACATGGAGCTGGGATACGGACTGCCTTGTCAAGGAACAGCAAAGAAGCCAGTCTAAGTCTGGGGCTGTATGCCTCTGATACTTGGTCTCCACATGGCCATTAAGTCCTTACTTGGGAACTGGAGGAGGGGGTGCTGAGCAAGGCATAAAGAAACTTGGAAAGGTAGGAGATGGCCAGGTTATGAAGAGTGTTGAATGATAGACAGGATTTTCTATTTAATCCTAGAGATGATAGGGAGCCTTTGGAATTTATTGAATTGGGAAGGGGAATGATATGGACATTTTAAGAAGATGAATTTGACAGCTAATTAAAGTATTCATTGGGAGAAGGGAAAGACTTAAGGCAGGGAGACCAACCAGAAGGCTACTGCAGTAATCTAGACATGAGGTGATAAGGGTTTGTTCCAAAATTAAAGGAGAAAAAGGGTGTGGAGGTAGAAACAACAGATCTTGACGATAGATTGGATATGAAGGATGAGCAAGAGTGAAGAGTAGAAGATGATACTGAGATTTTGAGCCTGGGCAACTATGAGGATGGTGGTACCTTCAGTAGTAATAGGAAAGTTAGAGAGAGGGAAGGGTTTTAGGGAAAAGATAAGGAATTCAGTTTTTGGACTTTTTAGGTTTGAGATGTCTGCAGGGTACTGAGTTCAAGATGTCTAATAAAATGATCCAAGAAAATTCCAAAGGACTCATGATAAAAAAAAATTCTATCCACCTCCAGAGATTGAGGCATACTTTTTTTACTTCATTTTCTCTGCTTTTTTTTTTTCAACATGGTGAACATGTATTGCTTGCCTTCTCAATGAGGGAGGAGCTGGAGGGAGGGAGAGAATGCAGAACTCAAAATGTTAAAAAAAAAAAAAAAAGAAAGTTACAAATAAATAAATAGATAAATAGAACAAATGAATGAATAGATAAATAAACTGATGTCCAAATAGGCAGTGAGAGATGTGAGAGTGGAGGTTAGGGCTGGACAAATCAATGTGAGAATCATCAGCATAGAGATGATAATTGAATTCATGGGAGTTGATAATAGCACTAAGTGAAATAGTACAGAAGGAGAAGAGAACAAGACCTAGAACAAAGTCACTGTTAGCAGGTCTGATCTCAGTGAAGATCAAGCAAAGAACATGAGGAGTGGTCAGATCCACAGGAGAAGAAGCAGGAGAGAGTAGCATTAGGTCATAGATCCAGAGCTCAGCAGGACCTCCGGAGCCATCCAAGCCAACCACCTCCTTTTACAAATGAGACTGAGAACAGAGAAATTCGTCCAAGGCCACACAACTAGTACCAGGATGGAAGTCCAGGTCCTCTGACTGTACCACACTCTATGATTTGATTGGCTCAGACCATGCTGGATGAGTCGCAGCTTTGTACAGGACCCATACAAAAGGACAGAATTTACAGCATCAGACACCTAGAAGTAAGGAGTAGTAAGTGCAGGGGACTGTTGTTTGTGACTCCTAATGGGCACAGCTACTGACCTGTCTTGAATCATGTGATCTGCCATCCTCTTCTGGGGTTGCATGTCTTTGACATTTGGTCTCCATATGGCCATTAAGTCCTTGTCCAGGGTCCACTCTTCTCCCTTCTCTATTTCTCTGGCTTTGACATGACTTTCTGACTTCTTTTATAGATCTAATAGCAAGATATTCCCTGAGCAACAAAAGTCTTATTAAGGCAAACCATCCCTAGGGCTAAGATTTAATCTTGGACTTGTAGGACGGGTCTTTAAGTATCCAGGTCCCATCCAGACAAGGTCCTCAGTCATCTCAATGAGATGTTAATGAGCATGTCCATACTTGGTACCTGAAGATATAATCAAAGTACTCAACAAAGTTTTCAACTTTTTATATTACCAGGAGATAAGCTTGGTTTAGAAGGACTTCAGAGACCATACAGTCCAACTTTTCCCCTTCATTCCTGTCCCCATGCCCATCCCTCCACCCTCCCATTTTGCATATGGAAAAACTGAGGCCCAGGCAAGTTGACTCAGCCAAAGTCAAATAGCTGGGCTAGATCTCAGGGCTCTGGACTTCTAGCTCTGAGTTTTTTGTACTCTGTCTGCCTCATTTCCTTCCTCAGAATGTCCCAGTGGAAGGATCTGTGGACCAGGAATCAAGTTCTAGGTTCAAGTCCTGACTGCCATGTTGTGAAAGTTACATTTCCTCTTGGGATCTCACTTTCTTCATCTGTAAAACTATTGAACTACATCAACACTTAAGTTCCTTCTACCTCTGATAGTCCAGGATTCCACTGTGAACAGAGGTCAGTCAAGCGGCATAGCAGACATACCGCCCAGGCCTGGAGTCAAGAAGATTTGAGTTCAAATGCAGCTCAAACATTTACCAACTTGGTGACACTGGGAAATTCACTTAACCTCTGTTTGCCTCAGTTTTCTCATCTCTAAAATGGGGATTGTAATTGCCCCAATCCCCCAGGATTCTTGTGAGGATCAAGTGAAACAATAATTGTAAAGCACTTAGCACAGCGCCTGGAAGAGTGAGTGCTGTGATCATGTTAACTATTATTAGTGGTGTTGGTATTGTCCAAGTCCCTCAAGATTTCCTTTCTATGGTCCTTACTTAACCTTTCTCCAGTTCCAGACTTGGCTCTGCACATGGAACTACTCCTTCTGCCACATGCCCGGGAGCACACATGCCAATCACAGTGATCAGACTTGCTTGATCCTGCTCGGTCCTGGAGGCTTGCCAGCGGGGGTCTCAGGGGCCTGCCAAGCAGAGCTCATCTAAATGGCAATGGGAAGATAGCTTCTTTCTCAGTTGCTCTCGTAAACCAGGTCATTGGACACCCAATTTAGGAATGACTTCTGGGCTCTATTTATTTGCAATTAAGTCTTCCCTAACCCCTCTTGATTCCAGTGCTTTCCCTCTTTTAGGTAATTTTTACTTATCCTATAGATAGCTTGCTTTATAGACCTTTGTTTGTATATTGTTCCCCCTTCAGAGTGTAAGCTCCTTGAGGACAGGAAAGGTCTTTTGCCTCTTTTTGCACCCCCAGAATTTAGCACAGTTCATAGTAGTGCTAAATAAATATTAATTGATTGATCATCTTATGGCCTTCTTTACAATGCACTGAGCACCACGGGACCTTAAGATCAGTCTCTGTTTCCTTGGTCCTGGTTCTCTGGAAACATACCCAGATGACCTGTAGTTGAAAGAAACTCCCTGATTCATCTTCCAAACCATGTATGTATCTAAAGAACCAAACTGCTCTCAGGGGATTGGCTGGAGCATAGATTGAAGGAGGCCAATATCCTGAGAGCTGGATCAACAGAAGCCTTTTGTGAGCTCTTGAGAATACCTTTTGTTTGTAGAGCAAATCATTTTTGAAACAAAATGGAGTCCCAGTGTCTTACCCTTGGCCACTTCCAAAGGGTAAATGACTCAATAGAGCTTCTGGTGGGTCAGAGGACCTCAGAACAGAACTATGTAGATCATTTAGAAGCAAAAATATGACTGGATGGGGAAGAGGAATGGGTTAGGAGGGCAGGGAGCCAGGTGATGGGAGAAAGTCATGCCTTTCTGAAAGCAGATGAATTCCTCAATGCTAAGCATAGGCCATATAGGCCTGGTAAGATGAGTCTGAGCAAAAAAATCTCTGCCTCACTATCCTGCCACATAGTTTAAAATATAAGCTTCACCTTTCTGGGTTCAGACTGGCCTTTCTGACTGGACATCCTCATGAGTTTTGTGCATCTCATTCAAGCAGGGCTGAGACCCGGATGGGACCTCTGACCCAGAATAAACTGGGGTTTAGGTACTTAAGGAAATAAGAAGCTATGGACCCATCCTTACCCTCAGGCCATCGTCAAGAGCAGGTTTCCTGGGCCTACCTCCACTGTGCTCCAAGTTTGTCAGATCTAACTTGCTCCCAAATCAACAGTCCCTGAGTATGCCTTAGAGGCAGTCAGGTGGGATGGGAAGGTAGGACAGTTCTGCTGAAGTTGAGGAATGTGCTTTGATTAGGAAAAAAGTCAAATATTTCTCTAGATCCGTTGTCAAGAGGCAGGATCTTGGCTGATGCTCAGCTGATTCAAACCAACAAGTCTTTCCTGAATGGTTACTGTGGGCCCAGCCCTGTGTTTGACTAGGCTGAGGGAGAGGCAGAGAAGGAGGCATGGTCCTTGTCCTTGAGGGAGCTCTAAGTCTGGAAGAAGACCAAGCAGGAACAGTCCTAGGCCCTGCCCCTGGGGAAGTTTTGGACTCTGGGGTTGAGAGAGTAAGAGACTGACTCAGGACCTCAAATCAGGGACCTCACGGTGTAGGGTAAACAAAATAGCTGGTTCAGCAAGCTTCTGGAGTGGAGCTCCAGTCTCAGTTTACATCTGTGTCTGATCCTTCAGTAACAGGGCATACATATGGCTGGCTTTCATGACTGGCCAAGGACAGGCCTATCTGCAGGTCATGCTGCCTCAAAGGAGTTCAGAGAAGAGGAAGATCAACAGGGGCTGGTACAGTCAGGGGAGGCTTTGCTTAGATACTGAGGCTGGAGCTCAACTTTAAAGTAAGGGATATGGATCAAGGGACTCATGGACATCAAAAAACTGGGATACGGATCATGAGACTTACGGACATTGAAAAACTGACCCTAAATCTCATTCCCACATGTCAGTCACAGGTGTGAAATCCATGAATAGATTCATTCCTTTAAGGATACTCTTCCCAGAGGGGCAGTTAGGTGGTACAGCATGATAGAGCGCTGAGCTTAGAGTCAGAAAGATCTGAATTCAAATTTGATCTCAGATTCTTCATAGTTGTGTTATCTTGGGGCAGTCACTTAACTTCTCTTTTGCCTCAGTTTCCTCATCTATAAAATGGGTTGTTCCTAATCTACCTCCCAGGATTGTTGTGAGGGTTGAATGAAATAATAATTGTAAAGCACTTAGCATAATGCCTGGCACATATAAGTGTCAGCTTTTATGCTTATTATTATTCCAGAGACTGCTATCAAAAATATACATTACCCAGGAAGGGCACTGACTGATTTTTATATTAGGTGTCATCAGGTGACTGAGGGAATAGGACACAGAATGGGTAGATGTTGGCGGGGAGGAGAGGGATAAGGCTAGATCCTAGGTGCAAGGGTGGGAAACCTGTGACACTGTGGCCACGTGGGCCACACTTGAGGACCTAGGGACCACATGTGGCCTCGGGGCCACCAGATCCCTCTGGGGATGCTGTCCAGGACAAGGATAACAGAGGAGAAAGCTACTAAAACAAACCTTTTGTTTACAATTTGGATCTGTTTTCTGAAGTTTTTTCCCCAGTTCTCTAGGCCTTTGGAGATGAGGCAGTCAAGATAGAGACAGAGCTAGCCATAGAATGCAGATTTTATGCCCTTCTGTGAAGTCATTGCAGGAATTTCCCAACCTCACCAACAATACAGTTGCACTTCTGCAAAGGATGAGGTGGATAGTTTTAATTCTCTTTCCTCAAAGGAAACTAGAAGAGAATGTTGAATGAGAGACTGCTGAAATAGCTTCTTGGGCCAGAGGAGCCAAACAAAACAGAAACCTGTAACAAGATCAGCTCCTATTTCCAGTCAGGTACTCTGACACCCCAGATACAGCTTCAACAGTAAGGTAAATTAAGTCAACGTATTGGCCTGGGGCTGGGTTGTGGAAAGATACTCTAAAACACCTCCCAGATAGGTAGCATCTAAACCAGAAAGACTCGTTTCTAAGTCAAAGGTGTGTTTCTTTGAGTTATTTTCTGAAACACACTTAGAAACAAAGATCTTGACATAATGTCTTCTCGTCTTGTCTTAATGAGGCATGGCTAAATATTTGTTCGTTTGAAAAAAGATTGGTGTGTGTCTGTGTGTGTGTATGTGTGTGTGTGTGTGTGTGTGTGTGTGTGTCTGTGTAGGGGGGGAGCATGACTGAACTGCAGGCTAAATATGAAGCAATAGGAGGTTTTGGCTGCCAAAAAAGGGGGGGAGGTTGCATTAACAGGCATAATGCTCAGGAGCAAGGAAGGTAAGAAAGACCTTGTCTTCTGCTTTGGTCTGGTCACATCTGGTGTACTGTTCTCAATTCTGGTAACTACAGTTTAGGAAGGACATTGATGGGTTGTAGAATGTCTAGAGGTAGCTGACCTGGTAGTAACAGGTCTAGCTACATCTCATTAATAGCTCGCTCATGTCATACTAGCAATAATATGGCTTGCCTCACAGAGATATTGCAAAGGCAAAACGAAGCATGGCTAAGAAAATGCTTTGAAAACTGTAAAAAAAACACTTGACATGTGTAAGGGGTTATTATTATCATTCTAATTATTATTTTTAAAAGGAAATCCTGATTTCATGCCATACTTTGTCTACTAATAAATGAAGGCAAGGCTATATAGGGTTAAGCAGATCCACTGCTATCCAATTTCTACCTCAAGAAGCAAAAGCAGTTTTACTAAAGTATAAGTCTGATCATATCATCCTCCTATCAATAAATTCTAGTGACTCCCTATTGCTTCTAGCAGCAATTATGAAATCTTTTGTTTGATTTTTAAATCTCTTTAGGACCTGGTTCCTCCCTACCTTTCCAGCCTTCTTACACTTTGACCCACCTGCTATACCTTGTACATGATATTAAGATCTCTTGTCTCTGGCTACTCCTCATTCCTGGAATGCTCTCCCTCATCAACTCTGCCTCCAAGTGTTTCTGACTCCCTTCAAGACTCAGCTCCAATCCCACCTTCTGCAGGAGGCCTTTCCTGTCCTCCCCCCCCGAAAGATACTAGTGCCTTTCACTCTGAGACTACCTTCTTTACAAAGTGTATAGTTATGGCATATAATTAGTTATGTATATAATTATATATACATAATTATAGTATATAATTAGTTAATATAGAATTATATATACATAGAATATATAATTAGTTATGTATATAATCATATACAGTTATAGTATATAATTAGTCATGCATATAATTATATAGTCATGGCATATAATTAGTTATGTATATAATTATATCGTTATAGTATATAATTAGTTATGTATATAATTATATATAGTTATAGTATATAATGAGTTATGTATATAATTATATATAGTTATAGTATATAATGAGTTATGCATATAATTATATGTAGTTATAGTATAT
>CM053589.1:17675714-17686795 GCA_028646515.1 Pseudochirops corinnae
TATATTGTCTCCTCCATTAGAATGTGAGTTCCTTGAGGGCAGGGACTGTTTTTAATTTTCCTTGAATCCTCATATTAAATCCTAAATAAATGTCTGTTTCCTGACTGACTGAATCCATACCTAAATAAGAAGCCCTTCTACGATATACCTAACAAGTATAGTTAGGAATCTGTCATTTTAATAAATTAATAATTTTAATAAAGTCCAGTAATCTAATCTCTGCTTTAAGACTTCCAGGGAGGAGAAACATGCTACCTATCCAGGAAGCACAATCTACTTTGGTAAAGCTCTGATTTTTAGGAGTTCTTTTCCTTATGCCAAGACAAAGTTTGGGTCTGGGCATCTCCTACCCATTACTTCTACTTTTGTTCTTTGTGCACTGGACAAGTCCAGTGACTTTTGAAATATTTGAAAACAACTATTATGTGTCCTCCAAGTCTTTCTTCTCTAGGGTAAACATATCCACTTCCTTCAGCCAGTCTTTATACGGTCTAAACTAAAGGCCCTTCATCTTCCTATTTGCCCACCTCTGGACACTATCTAAAATTTATCAGTATAGAACGGGGTGGGGAACCTGCAGCCTCAAGGCCACATGTGACCCTCTAGGTCCTCAAGTGAATCCAAACTTCACAGAACAAATCCCCTTAATAAAAATATTTGTTCTGTGAAACTTGGATTCAGTCAAAAACTGGCATCCAAGGACCTAGAAGCCACATGTAGTCCCCCCCCCCCAACCCTAAGCCTTCCCAGGTTTATCATCATTACGATCGATAATCAGTTTTCTTTATGTACTGCTCTTTGAAGAGATCAGGCCAAAGTGCAAGGAAGTAAATTGATATTACAGAGTATTTGTTTGTTTTAACAAAGAGAGAGTCAGTATATCTAGGAGCACTGGATTTGAATTAGGAGAGCTGAGTTCAAATCCAGTCTCCACGACTTATTTACTGTGTATCCTTACACAAGTCACTGAAGTTCTGAATCTCCTGCTTCTTCATTTGTCAGGTGAAGGAGTTGTACCAAATTACCTGTAAGGCTCTTTCCAACTCTTCCTGTAGATACATTTTCTACATAGGAACGTAAGAGCAGAGATCACCACCTGTATCCCTCTGGTAATAACTGATGGTCTGCAGGGGCCTTCTGAAGCATGATAAAAGGCTCATTCAGATCTGCAGACTTCATCAGCTAGAGGAGGAAGAGAAGATTATAGAAAGCTCTTCAGCCAGTAGCATTGAAACACAGAAACCTTTCGGTAGCTCACTGGGTGTAGTTATGTCAATAAGCATTTATTCAGTGTTTACTCTGTGCCCGACATGCGCTGTGCTAAACCCCAGAGATACAAAGGCTGTGTATGTGTGTGTGTGTGTGTGTGTGTGTGTGTGTGTGTGTGTCTTTGTGTCTGTGTGTATGTATATATACAGTCTCTGCCCATCTCCCTTCAAGGAGCTCACTAACATTCTGATGGGGGAGAAAAGAGGCAAATAGGAACAACTGGAAGTAATCTCAGAGGCAAGGCAGAAGCATTGATGGGGACAGGGAAATGCCTCTTGAAGAAGGTAGGGTTTGCACTAAGACTTGAAGGAAGCAAGGAAAGCCTGTTGGTGTAGCTTAGGAGGGAGAACATTCCAGGAAGTAGCTGAGGAGGGAGAGATTTCCAGGCAGTGGCTTAGGAGGAAGAGAATTCCAGGCATAAAGCACAACCAGTGAAAAAGTCAGGAGATATAGTGTCATGTTCAAGGAACAGCAAGGAAGTCACTGTTACTGGATCATAGAGTATTGTGGAGAGGAGTCAAGTCTAACCCTAACCCTAAGAAGATTGGAAAGGTAGGAAGGGGCCATCTTAAAAGCCACGCAGTGGATTTTATGTCTGATTCTGGAAGTAAAAGGAAACCTTTGAGGTGTACCAAGTAGAAGTATAAAATTGTCAGACCTGTTCTTTAGGAAAATCACTTTGGCAAGCTGGAGTGGGGAGAGACTTGAGGCAGGAAGGGCAACCAGAAGACAACTGGAATAGTCCAGCCAAAAAATGCTGACAACTTGTATTAGGGTGGTGACTGTTTTAGAGGAGAGAAGGGGATATATATGAGAGATGTGGTATAAGTTAAAATTATGGGACTTGACAATAGATTAGATATGAGGGTGAAAATGAGGAATTGAAGAGAACACTGAGATTTTGAGCCAGGGTGACCAGGAAGATGGTGGTACCATCAATAGTAATAGAAAGCCTAAAAAGAGGGAAAGGTTTCAGGGGAAAGATAATGAGTTCAGTTTGGGACATATTGAGTTTGAGATGTCTACAGGACATTCAGTTTGATAGGTCCAATAGACAGTTGAAAATGTGAAGCTTGAGGTTAGAAGAGAGGTTAGGGCTGAATAGAAGATCTGAGAATCTCAGCATAGAGATAATAGAATCCATGGGAGCTGGTAATAGCTCAAAGTGAAATAGAACAGAGGGAGAAGAAAAAAGGGCCAAGAACAGAGATTCCAGGGACACTCATGGTTAAAGGGTATGTGAATAAAGACCCAGCAAAGGAGCCTAGGAAGGAGCGGTCAGACAGGTGAGAAGAAAATCAGCAAAGAGCTGAGTCACACAAGCTTAGAGATGAGAGAAGAAGGTGACTGACTGTCAGAGGATGCAGAGAGGTCAAGGATGAGGAAGACTGAGAAAAGATGATTAGGTTTGGAGATTAAGAGATGATTGGGGTCTTTGGAGAGAGCAGCTTCTGTTGAATAATGAGGTCAGAAAGACCGAAAAGAGGTAAAAAAAAAAAAAAAAAAAAAAAGAGAGAGAGAGAGAGAGAGAGAGAGAGGAAAAGGAGACGAATTCAGTGTAGACAGCTTCTTGGAGGAGTTTAGCCATGAAGAAGGGTGGGAGAATTATTGGACAAAAGCTAGCAGGAATATTCAGATCCAGTGAGGTTTTTGTAAGGCTGGGAGAGACATGGGCAGTATATAGGAAGAGACTAAAGATTAATGAGAGAGTAGGAATCATAGAGGGTGCAATCTATTGCAGAATTCAAGGTAGAATAGGATTAAGGGTACACATAGAGAGATTTGTCAATAATAATAGCCTTTATACATTGCTTTAGGGTTTGCAAAGCACTTTACAAATATTAATGCACTTTATCCTTTCAACAAACCCATGGATCTCCATTTTATAGTTGAGGAAACTGAGGCAAATGAAGGTTAAGTGACTTGCCCAGTGTCACATAACTGCTAAGTATCTGAGGCTGGATTTGAACTCGGGTCTTCCTGACTCCACTCTCCACTACACCACCCAGCTACCTAGAGGTTACCTGTCTAAGCAAAGCAAAGGGTCACCTCTTTATGTGAGATAGTGGGGGAAGTTATCTGAGTGGTATAAGATAAGGCGCATTAGTCTTCACTGGCCATTTTTCCTTTCTACTATGCCCAGCACAGCCTTATTAATGACAAGTGCTTAAGAAATGTTTGTTGAGCTCATTGGAAAATTTAGTCCCTTAAGGAAACTTCAGGTTACTTGAGTTGAGGGAGAATTATATGGATGAACATGGAAATATCTAACAACATCTGGTATCTCCCACCAGCTGCAATGAGGCTCACATAAGAATTCTAGATTTGGGATCAGGAGACCTGGGCCAGTCACTGCCTCTCTTTTTTCCCCTTATCTGTAAAATGAGGAGGTCAGATGAGATGATTCCTAATGTCTCTTCTGGCTTTAGAGATAAGATCCTATTCTCTCGTGACCTTCTCAGAGGCAGCCAATAAGTCTTAATGTCTCATCTGGAGAAAGATGATATGACTGGTTTAGCTAAGGATAACAGAGCTGGATGGGTTCTTTGGGATCATCTATTTCAACCCTTCATTTTACAGGTGAGGAAAGTGAGGTCCAAGAAGATAGGTGACTTGCTCAGGGTCACAGAGGTGGGGGATATCTGAGGCAGGATTTAGACCCAAACTCTTCCGTTTTCTGTCCATGTGTCCTTTCTGGAAACAGTGTCCAGGGCAGGTATCAGTAGAAGTCATGAAAGTCCCACACCTGCCCATCCATTCCTAAGCTGACCAGAAGGAATAGGCCTGTTGGAGCCTGCACCCCGGATTTGTCACAAGGAGAGACTTGGTCATCTGGTGGGCAGGAAAGAGGAGAAGAGCTGTGAATTAGAAAGAGAAGTAACCAGGTCTAAGAATCTGGGGGATCTTAGGTCTTGAGGGAAACCTTCTTCTTAACACTGACAACACTCCTGGCAATCTAGAGGTCATGGAAGACTCAGAGGGGTCAAAGGACACTAAGAGTAGCAATATCACTTTTCCCAGGGGACAACTGGTCAATGAAGATTGCCCTGGACTTGGGAGAGACCTAGAGATAAGACTTCCAGGTTTACTCTGTTACTTAAACATTAGTCACATATGTTCTATGACTTACAGAAATCATTGCTTTCCAAGACACTTTCCAGCCTTATCTATAGTTTTATCAATGATTTGGTTGAAGCTAGCACAATCATCAAATTTGTGGGTGAAAGAAAGTTGGGAGACATTCGGGATGACAAAGTCTAGATCTAAAGTATCTTCACAGGCTAAAGTCATGGATTAGATCTAATAAGATGTAGGGATGAATGAATGTCCCATCAATGACACAGATACGGAGTTAGAGGAAACGTGGCTAGACAATAGCTCTTGTGGAAGTAGGCTAGAGATTCTAGCAGACTGTCAACATGGTGACCTGGCAGTCAGAAAAGTTTGTGTGATGTTGAGCCAAAGGAGATGACGGTTTTGTGGTCCTCTGCTCTGGCCAGACCACATCTGCAGTTCAGTTCCTGGGCACACCATATTTTAGGAAGAGCACAAACAAGCTTGAGTATCTCCAAAGGAGGGTAAGCAGGATATTGGAAATCATAGAACACAGTCCAAGCAACTAGGAATGTCTAGCCCAGAGAAGAGGAATCTTAGTGGGGGATATAATCTCTGTCTTCAAGTGTTTGGAGAGATGTAATATGAAAGAAGGATTGGCCTTGTTTAGCCTTGCCTCAGAGGGTAGAAACAGGAGTAACAAGTTGACATTGCAAAGGCAGATTTTGATTCAATCTAAAGACAAATTTCCCACAGCTATCCTAACTGGAATGGGCTACCTGGGAGGGACTAAGTGCCCGATCAGTGAAGATGTACAAAAGTAAGTTAGATGACCTCTGAGGTCCCTTCTAATATTAAGATTATGTGAACATTGAAGGTATCAAACATATCCTAGAATAGATGTTATTGCTCTGAGCTTCAAATCATTCTCAGTGAAAGTTACTGCAGCTTGAAACCTTTGGGTGACACTGTTGTTGCAAACCAGGAACACAGTAAGACTCCTCATCTTCTTCACCATCACCCTATGGGCTAGAAAGTCTTCAGCCTGTGACTATGAGAGACCAAAGAAGGAAGGACGGGAATGAGCATTTATTAAATACCTACTAAGTGCTTTACAAATATTATCTCATTTGACCCTCATGACAACCCTGGGACATAGTTGCTATTATTAACTTGATTTTCAGTTGAGGAAATGAGGCAAGTAGAGGTAAAGTGACTTGTCCAGGGTCACACAGCTAATAAATGTCTAAGGTCAAATTTGGACTCGGGTCTTCCTGACTCTGGACCCAGCCACTTAGCTGCATATAGGTAGCATAAAGGAAAAATAAATCTGAAAACTAAGTAGGTCTAAAAAGCAAAAGATACTAGCACCTAGCCCAAAGGTGCCTCTCCTTCAGCTCTCTTGGCATTGAGTGAATCATTCCATCACAACCACCATATGACGTTGGGCAACAGGGATCATTAAGCCAGTGACTTGTCTAAAGTCACCAAGTAAGTTAACAGCAGAAAAAGAACTGTAGCAAGATGTGTTCGTTGCCTTTCCATGGCACCCAAAGCCAGTGTGAGAGCTTTTGGTCTAACTGAAAGAACTGAAATTTGAGAATCTGATCCCACTTCCTGGTCCTCTCTGGGCCTCAGTTCCCTCACCTGTAAAATGAAGGCATCTATCTTGTCAAACAAGACATCAATTGGGGGCAGACTGGGCAATCCTCAGTTGGGCCTGGCCGCTGGTTAATTTAGTGAAGTCGCAGACCTAAAAACCATACCTCCCTGTGGCCCTCCTGGGGCTTTTCTGCGCAGTAGATACAAAAAGTTTGTGCTCTATTAACAACTGACCACTCCCCAATCACTCCCTAATCCTGCCCTGAATCACCTAATTAGCATACCTGGCACATGTTTTACTAGTTTTTTATCCTATATAAACTTTCATTCTATCCCTCTAAAGTCGCAGGTTCCTGAAGAACTCTTGCTTGCTGAATAGCATAAAAATAAAACTTTGCCAACTTGACTTAAAAGAATGCTGGAGTCTGTGAATTCTTTCCAGATGACCCTGTCCTGCATCCTGGTCCTTGAGGGGTCCCTGAACTCCTCAAAACCATATCACTAGGAGAATGTATTCAAAAATATTTGAAGTACATAGGCCTGTGTATTTCTTCCTAATCCATACACACATGGAGGTATGTCTGGGGGACAAGGCTCCCTCAATCCACTTATTCAAATCCATATTCCTATGTCCTTTTACAGGCTCATTCCAGGGTCTTACCTTCTCTATTCATACATGGAGAGACCAATGACTGTCCTTCAAATAGCCCTCTATCACCCCAACCAGGACAAAGGAATCTTTGAAGACATCCCTCATCACCTGGAGCATGACACTTCCCAGCTAATCATTGGGAGAGGCCAGAATGCTCATCTCAAATTCAGACTTCCTGGCATCTCTCGCCATCATATATCCCTGGAGCCATATCTGGAGAAGGGAAATATCTGCCTGACATTCTGTCTGAAGATGCTGAGCAGAAGCAGCAGCGTGTGGGTGAATGGTCTGACCTTGAAATACCTGGAGCAAGTCCCACTGATGGCAGTTAGCAAAGTTATATTTTCTGGAGTCCAGATGGTTATTCATGTTGAGGGTGGTGCTTCTAAAGAAAAGTTCGCCTGTTGTATACATTTCAGCCGCTCACCTCTGATTTACAGGGCAAAGGCAGAAGAGACAGATGAGTTTGAAGCTATCCAAGAGGACTCAGGGCCCCCACAAGAGACCAGGGAATTGAATTAAATTCTAGCATTTGGGGGTTTTGACTTGAGTCTTTAGTATCCCAGGACAACCTTTTTCCCCCAGGAGAGCAGGGCAAATGAGGAGAAATAGAAATACAGCCCACAAGGGAGTTCCAGGACAGTGAGTTTCACTGGCCCACTGGGTGAAGAGAACTCCCCTGCTGATTACAAGAACTTAAGGTATTAAAACGAGTTCCCTAGAGTCTAACACGGCACGGCCGGCTGGCCCAGCTCAAATAATGAGCTAATTCTAGCAGGAATAAAATGTCTTAAATGCTTACATCTATGGAAGGTAACTGTATAACCTCATATATTTTTAAAGGCCCTATGGGGCCTCCAAGATGGGGAAACTATGTGTAAGCATGTCTTCATATACGGTGTTTGATTTTTTTCCCCCCTATATCACCCTTTTGCTTAAATGTGGGTTATTTTATGTTGTTAATTTTGTGTTCTGTCTCCAGTGTGGTAGATTTAAGTTACTGAAGGAATGTACCAACATATGTAGCAATTATGTTTGTGGTGATATGAAGTTACCTATGGCTTTTAAATCCTCAAATGCACTTAAGGCTTATGAAAGTCTGTATTTAATAAAAATATATGTATTTCATTAAGTAGGCATATTTAATAGAATTTTCTGCTCTTCAACTGTATCAAATGTACCCCTGTGTTATCATCCAGAGAAAGAATGGGAATGAAATCAAAAAAGGCATTAAGGGTAATGGAAGAGGCTGGATCCTAGTGTGGTCAACAGAGCCCTGGCCTAGGAAATCAGGAGACCTGGCCTCTAGCTTTTAATGCCACCAACTCCCTCAGTCCTTGGGTGTGACCCTTCAGTTCCTTCATCTCTTAAATGAGGGTGTTGGGCTAAATATTCTCCCTCCTAGCTTCAGAAATCTCTGATTTTTACATCTATATTTCTTCCTTTGAAAAGCCAGAGACAGAAATTGAAGGATCAAAGTTTTGGATTTAAAAGGCAAATCAGAAATCATGTCTTCTAACTCCTTCACTTTACATATGAGGAAACTGTCACCCAGAAGGACTAAGTGACCTACGTAAGGTCACATTAAATAAGACGGTGAGTGATTTCAATTAGTAACAGAATCAAGGAATCTTAAAGTGAATGGGGACTTCAGAAGCCATCTAGCTCAACCTCTTTCTCCACCATTTATCTGATAAGTATTTATTAAGCACTGCTATGAAAAATGGTTTACTTTAGACGGGGAGCTGCCTGAAAAGTACGGATTAGCTTTTGTCCTTTTTGGGGGGGAGGGGTGGGGTATCCTCAGTGCTTAACACAGTATATGGCACATAATAGCACATGTTTAATCAATGTTTATTGACTATTATTATTGACTAGGACTTGAAGATTCAAAGGCAAAAACAAAACAGGCCTCACCCTTCAAGACCTACATTCTACTAGGGAAAACACAATATAAGATATATGCAAAATAAATACAAAGTAATTTGCATGCAGAGAAGGCACCAATAGGGAGGAAGAATAGAATCACTAAAACTTCATAAGGGAGGTGGTGCTTGGGGTTTAAAGGAAGCAAGGCAGACATGAGGAGGGAGTGCATTCCAGGTCCGTGCAAAAGCATGGAGATAGGAGATGGGAGATTGTACGTAATATCTGACAAGCAGTCACAATGCCTTAACTTGAAGATTTCCAGTCATTCCATCATCTTTAGTGTCATTATTCAGGAATTCGAAGCTTCCTGGTCATCGCCCCCTTCCCACCTGCATGATCTCAGTGCTTAGATGTATCAGGTCTTGGCTATTTGAGTGGTAGTTAAGGGAACACAGCTGTAGAAGGCATGATTCAACCATGAAAGGGAAAATAACTAATGAGTCATTAGAAAAAAGCTGAATAACTTCTCTCCCACCACCTTCCCTTTTTTATTTCTCCGTTCATGTTTAATGCGCTAAATGTCTCGCTGGGGTGGAAACAGGACAAAGACAAAATAGTATAACAAAGAAAGCCTGGCTTGTATTCACAACCCTAACACTCAATAGCCTCCTTAAGACCATGCACTTAACATCCCCAATAGCATTAGTTGCATCATCTGTCAAATTTGAGTAATAATTGTCTTACCTATCTCATAGGGATATTTTGTGAGGGAGGTACCTAATAAATTTTAAGATGAAATAAAAAGTGATAAAAATTTGCCATGAAAGGCAGGAATGCTGGAAAGGTAGGTCCCATTTTTTTCTTTTTCTTTTTTTTTTTTGTTGTTAATAAAAATTAACTTTTATGTTTATTCATAGTTTACATCATTCATTTCCACCAGATTTTGAGTTACAAATTTTCTCCCCATCTTTCCCCTACCCACCACCCCAAAACAGCCATCCCACTGTATACTCCCTCCCCCAATCTGCTCTCTCCTGTATCCTCCCTCATTCCCCCTCTGACTTTCCAGTAGGGCAAGATGGATCTCCCTACCACAGTGCCTGTGTATCTTAAGTCCCAGTTGCATGTAAATAATAATAATATTTTTTAAAAAACATTTGATTTTAAAACTTTGAATTCCAGATTCTTTCCCTTCCTCCCTTGTCACTCACCCTTACTGGGAAGATAAGCAGTTCAATATAGGTTGTACATGTGTAGCTACACAAAACATTTCCATAGTGGATATATTGTGAAAGACTGACTATATTTCCTTCTATCCTATCCCTCCCCCCCCGACTTGTTCTACTCTCTACTTTGTCCCTGTCCCTTTACAAAAGCATGGGCTTCTCACTACCCTCTCCCCCAAACTGCCCTCCCCTCCATCATCCCCTCTTTCATCCCCTTCCCCCCTACTCTCCTGTAGGGCAAAATACTCAATTTAGAGTGTATGTCATTCCCTACCTAAGTCAAATACAATCAGAGTAAGGTTGACCCATTCCCTTTTGCCTTCCTGTTCTTCCCCTCCATTGTAACAGTTATCCCTTGCCTCTTCTATATGACATAATTTACCCCATTCTGTCTCTCCCCATCTCCTCTCATTATATTCCTCTCTCACCTCTCAATTTCACCTTTTAAATATCATCCCTTCCTATTCAATTGATCCTGTGCCCTGTCTATGTATACCTGTACACATACATACACACACTCACATATGTATTCATATGCACGTATGCCCTCCTATATAGACATATATGAATGTATACATATATACATTTATATTCCCTTCAACTGTCCTCATACTGAGAAAAGTTTCATAAGTTACAATTATCTTTTTTCATGTAGGCATGTAAATAGCTCAACTTTGATAAGTTCCTTATGATTTCTTTTCCCTGTTTAACTTTTCATGCTTCTCTTGCTTCTTGTGTTTGAATGTCAAATTTTCTATTCAGTTCTGGTTTTTTCATCAAGAATGCTTGAAAGTCCTCCACCTCATTGAATGACCATATTTTTCCCTGAAACATTATTCTCAGTTTTGCTGGGTGAATGATTCTTGGTTTTAATCCTAGCTCTTTTGACCTTTGGAATATCATATTCCAAGCCCTTCAATTCCTTAATGTTGAAGCTGCTAGGTCCTGTGTTATCCTGATTGTGTTTCCATAATATTCAAATTGTTTCTTCTTGGCTGCTTGTAATATTTTCTCCTTGATCTGGGAACTCCGGAACCTGGCTATAATATTCCTAAGAGTTTTCTTTGGGGGATGTTTTTCAAGAGGTGATCAGTGAATTCTTTCAATTTCTATTTTGCTCTCTGGTTCTAAAACATCAGGGCAATTTTCCTTGAGAATTTCTTGAAGGATGACTTCTAGGTTCTTTTTTTTATCATGGCTTTCAGATAATTTTTAAATTATCTCTCTTGGATCTATTTTGCAGATTTTCACATTGCCCTCTATTTTTTCATTTGTTTGGACCTGTTTAATAGTATCTTGATTTCTCATAAAGTCATTAGCTTCCATTTGCTCCACTCTAATTCTGAAGGAATTATTCTCTTCAGTGAGCTTTTGAAATTCTTTTTCCATCTGGCAGATTCGACTTTTTA
>CM053589.1:17686895-17718351 GCA_028646515.1 Pseudochirops corinnae
TTTTAAGGCATTCTTCTCCTCATTGGCTTTTTGGGTCTCTTTTGTCATTTGACTTAGTCTATTTTTTAAGTCTATTTTGAATTAGTCTATTTAACATTGAATTAGTCTGTTATTTCCTTCAGTCAGCTTGTTGACTCTCTTTTCATGGTTTTCTTGCATCATTCTCATTTCTCTTCCCAATTTTTCTTCCACTTCTCTTGCTTGATTTTCAAAATCCTTCTTGAACTCCTCCATGGCCTATAACCAGTTCATGTTTTTCTTGGAAGCTTTTAGTGCAGGAGTTCTGACTGTGTTGTCTTCCTCCCATTCCATGCTTTGATCCTTTTTGTCCCCAAAAAAGGAATCTAAAGTGGGATGGCTGTGCCTGCTTTGCTTCCTTTGCTTGTTCATGCTGCCAATTACTTGACTTTTGAGTTCTTTGCCACAGTGGAACTCTGTTTCCAGAGGGGAGAGCTTTGTCCCAAATTGCTGAGGTTTTCACAGCTGCCAGAGCTATTAGGAGGGCACCATCTCTACAGCTCCTGCCAGTTTTGGCTCACTAGTTGCACACCCCAGGACCACCACTCAAGACCACGATCCCGATCCAGGCAGGTTAAGGCAAGAGCACTTAGAGTCTGAATGATCAGTTGGTCCTGCTACAATCTGCAGGCCAGGTGCTCTGAAGCAGCCGCGTGGAGGCAGGTGCATAGCTGCTGCTTCTGTCACTTCTTGCTCTGGGGGCAGAGGCAGGACTGTACTCTGTTCCCCCCCCCTCCCAGATCCAGCAGAGATCCACTGACCTTTTACTTTGTCTTTGCCATTTATAGCTGCTGGTGATCCACTCTCCTGAATGCTCCAGCCGCTGCTGGTTGGCACTAAAACCGGGGGCTCAGCTGTTCTCTCAGCCCGCTGTGATGACCCTTTCCTGCCTGGCTGTCTTCAGTGGGAGATTTGTTTCTCTCTGTCACTTGTGGGTTCTGTAGCTCTAAAATTTGTTTAGAGTCATATTTCATTGGTAGTTGAGGTGGTTATGGGGGAGCCCATGGAGTTCTCCTGCTTCTATGCTGCCATCTTGACTCTGCCCCCTGGTAGGTCTGATTTCTTCACTATTCATTCCATGTCTCTAAATAGTGTCATGTCAATAACCAGGTCCCTAGACCAATCAGTCAATCAGCATTTATCGTGCTTCTTGTTACTGTTGTTTGGTCATTTCATTTGTGCCTGACTCTTCATGACCCTATTTGGGGTTTCTTGGCAAAGATAACTAGAGTGGTTTGCCACTTTCTTCTCCAGTTCATTTTACAGATGAGGAAACTGAGGTAAACTGGGGTTAAGTGACTTGCCCAGGATCACACAGCTAGTAAGTATATGAGGCCAGATTTCAACTCAGGTCCTTCTGATGCTAGACCTATCCACTGTGCCACCTAGATGCCCATTTTATTGCCTACTATGTGCTACACTTTGGGCTAAGTGCTAGGGATACAAGGAAAGACAAATGATGGTTTGAACCTGCCCTCAAGAGGGAGTCCAACAGGGGAATCAATATGCAAACAACCACATAGAAACAAGGTATATATAGGATAAAATGAGATAATAAGTAGAGAGGAGGCATTAGCATTCAGGGGGATACAGAAAGGCTTTGTGTAGAAGATGGGATTTTAGCTGAAAATTAAAGGAAGCCAAGAGACAGAGATGAGGAGGGGGAGAATTCCAGGCATGAGCAACAGCTAATGAAAATGCTTAGAGTCAGGAGACAGACTGTCTTCTGTGAGGAAAAGCAAGGAGGCCAGTGTCATTAGCAGGAATTACTATCTAGACCAGTGGCTCTCAACCTTCCTATTGATGTGACCCTTTAATACTTGTATGTGGGTGTATCTGCATGTGGGCAGACCCACCCGGAGACAGATAGAGGAGCAGTGTCTCAGTTCCTGAAACCATTGGAAATATGTGTTTTCCCATGGTCTTAGGCAACCCCTGTGAAAGGGTCGTTCAACCCCCAAAGGGGTCGCGACCCACAGGTTGAGAACCACTGATCTAGACTAAACATGGTCACATTCTTTGGATGTTGCGCCTATAGGGGCTTCACGATAGGATGCCCATGATGATAAATACAATAGAGAAGGCACATCAAAAGAGTAACAAGGCACAGAGTTGGTACAAAGGCCTATCATATTGGTCCAAGGCACTCTGAGGGTAACACTCAGGGCTCTAGGCAGTCTGTGTCCATCTGTGCGTGCGCACAGATTCAAGGTGCAGAGATACCTCCAGATTGAAAAGAAGAGGAAAGGGGTCATTGGCACTGGGACAGTCATCATTCCCTCTTGGTGCTCTTTGACCAGTGATTTCAGGCATAGCCCAATACAAAGTTTCCTAGTTTCACATAAAATTTACATTAAAATACACACGTGGAAAGCCACCCAGGTAACCAGACTTCCCAGAGTCACATTGTTCTGCTACATAGAGGTCTCCGTGGGCTCCTTTGGTCTCCAACTCCTTACTTTTACAAACTCCTTGCAGGTAGCCTCAGAGGAAACCCGAAGCTGACATCCTTGCTAGAGATACTGGTAGTAGGTATAGCTAGGTAGCACAGTGGAGGGAGTGCTGGACTTGGAATCAGGAAGAATCATCTTCCTGAATTCAAAACTGACCTCAGATACTAGCTGTATAACCTGGGCAAGTCTGATTACCTCAGTTTCCTTATCTGCAAAATGAGCTGGAAAAGGAAATGGCAAACCATTCCAGTGTTTTAGCCAAGAAAACCTCAAATGGGGCCTATTGAACCACAGAACCCTCTTGTTCCTCAGGGCAATTGTCCTGCCTCCCTAACTATGGTGTAACAATGGTGTACTATCTGACACTTACGTAAATACTTCAGACTGATAGTGGTCCAAGAGTTATTGTTTCCCTGGCTTTCCTCTTACCCAAAGATCTAAGTTTTCATATGCAAAACAGCCACGATTTCCTAAATATAAGTAACGGCATGATCAAATAGCACAAATTGTGGCCCTTTTCACACCTCGGCAGACAATTCTATCAGTTGCAGTGGCCAAAAAAGTTTATCATGCTGTGGCCAGCCTTCTGATGAGTCCTTCTAAGCTTAGTTAAGTTGGATCTTGAATGACAAGCATCCAGTCCAATGTAGGGCCCACCCTGAAGCATTTCCAGGTCGGTAGAACTTTGGAGAGCTTGCCTGATGCAGTCTGGAAGAACACAGGAGTTATCTCCACCCTACAGTGAGGC
This sequence comes from Pseudochirops corinnae, assembly GCA_028646515.1. Taxonomy (NCBI): domain Eukaryota; kingdom Metazoa; phylum Chordata; class Mammalia; order Diprotodontia; family Pseudocheiridae; genus Pseudochirops; species Pseudochirops corinnae. The sequence continues at coordinate 17,690,115 of CM053589.1, forward strand.
ATCAGAAAAAGACTTGGAGTAATGGAGGAACTACTTCACATGGAATGTGAAGCATAAAAACCTTGATGAAAGGTTCAGTTTATGAGCCTGCCAATTAAATGCAGCATACTTCAGCTGGAGTCCTAGGCTAATGGAACCTTTTGCTGACTGCAAAAAGTTTCTATATCAATGGCACTGTGGGTGATAATGTCATCTCAGGGAGATGAGAAAAGGCCTCATAAAATATATGATGCTCTCTATTTGGGACTTGTTTATGTGAGAGACATCCTTAGTCTAGGAATAAACAATATTCGCTGGAAAGCCAGGAAGGTTTTCATTACCTTTATTTTACGTTCCTAGTGAATGGGTACCTCCCAAATGGAGAGCACCAGGACTCAGACAAATGTGAGCCCTTTTATGCTGCTTCCATCCGAATTTCCCGCCTTGTTCTCCCTTGGCCAAGTGCAACCTCCCAAACTGCCCACATCATGCTTCCCTCATATACTCAGGAAGCGTGAGTACAAACCTCTAACCCCCCACCTGATCAGAAGCCTGGTTCTGCTAGATCACAGCTCTGATTAGAACCAGTCACCTCTGACCCACATTCTACTGTCACTCAAAGATAGGACTATTTTAATCCTATGGAAACAAAATTTCTCACATTGTTTCCCAGATTTATATCTTACATATGGACAGGGATGGGGACTAGACCCGTATACAGAACTCCCATGTGAGAAAACTCCATCTACCAATGCAGGTCAGCTCTTTCTCTGCAACTACTAGTCTTAGCTATGGGCTAAGCTTGAGGACTGAGAAGTTGCTTCTTGCACATCCCTTATGTATGAAAGGAAGATCTCAAACACAGGTTCTCCTCGCTGCCAGCATAGTTCTCTAGCCACTACCTCATGCTGAGTCCCACTTTACATGCAAATTCTAAATTGAGTAATGGAAACTACTCTAGACCCAAACATTCTCTGTTATATATTAAAGAGCCACTGATTACACATAGAACAGGAATGACACAACCTGAAAATAAGATAGTATTTTTAAAAGCTGATTGCTGGATCAATTGTGTGCCTGGCCAAGAATCTTTCATGTGCAAAACAACATTCCCAAACCAAACAAACCACATCTCACCTTTTTACCGCTCCTACCCTCTCAGCCATTTAAAAGACACTGTCTAATGAAAGTTTTAAGATTATTTTGTTGTATATTTGAATGGAACAGCAAATTGTGTGTAGTAGATCTACAATTTCATATGCAATCAACTTTTTAAAAAATTGTACTGTTACAGAAATGCTTGTTTTATTCCATAAATTAAAAATAAAATTTAAAAAAAAAAAGAAGAGGTGACCTTCATTCACCACCTTTCCTATGCATGGTGCATTCCATGTCCTAAAGATGTTGATTATTTATAGCCTACGTGGTTTCCTCTCCTACATAGAAATAAAAGATCGACAATTACCTTGGTTTTAAGAGACAGGCTCGTGCCTTTAGCATTTTTTGTGGATTCTGTGTCCCACAATCCACATATAAATATAACCCAGCCAGATGGAACTGTCAGTGAGGGATAAAACAGACAATCACAGAAAGGGAAGAAGGGCAAGGCATAGAAAAGAGCAGTCTTCCCTCCTTCGCCTTTTTTCTCTTTTAGGGCTCTAGAGATGTATGAAGTCTCTCTGACAATTCCAGTCCTCTTCTCATACTTGGGTTCAAAATACCTTTGGGGGAGCAATTCATAGAAAGAACCAGGACTTGAAATTGAAAGCTTCCAGCTCAGAACCTGGGTCAAGTAACTTCATGTTTGTGCCCCAGTTTCTTCCTCTGTAAGATGGGGATAATTATGCTGGTATAGACGACCTCATAGGATTGTGTAAGTGTGACACACAGTGCAGCTTTTACAAAGCAATGTCCCTTCCAGATATATCTTCAGACGGCATATCACAAAGAGACGAACCCACTCCCTACAACATGTGGGAAGAGTAATCCCCCTTCAGTTTCTGGGAAAGGAAGGGAGATCAGGTTCCTAGCTGAGCTCGCTTCACATAGAGTACAGTCCTGGGTCCAAGTCCAAACCCCACCCCTGCCCCGGCTCAAATCCAGGCACAGCCCATCCTACAATCCTGGCTCCGAGGTTTCCATGGCTCCCACTCCAGGTCTGGCGAGGATCACCTCTGGCACCTGAAACAGGACAAACACCGGAACAGAAACAACTCCAGGCTTATTTCACAGAGCCAGGTAAAAGAGATGAGCTGAGGAAGGAGAATCCCTCCAGGGTCACTTGTTCAGTTCCTCGGAGAAACAATCAGGCACTCCTTTTAAAGACAGGCAGCCAATTCCAGAGGCTACCCCCTCCCCCCCACATGGTATTGTATTGCGCTCTCAGGCAAACTTTTGTGGTTATTGTTCAGTTGTTTCAGTTATGATGTCTGACTCTTCATGATCCCATTTGGGGGTTTCTTGGCAACGATAATGGACTGATTTGCCATTTCCTTCTCCAGTTCATTTGACAGATCAGGAAAGTGAGGCAAACAGGGTTAAGTGACTTGCCTGGGGTCCAACAGCTTAACAAGTGTCTGAAGCCAGATTTGACTAGGCATACTCAAAAGCTGGCTTACATAAGGCAGGTACTTTGTATATTTTAATGTCATTTGAGCTCATAGTTTATCCCCAACCCCCAAATCTCTACACTGTGGGAAAAACAGGACTTTTGCTTCTCAGTTAACAAGGTAGGCTTTGTAACTGAAGCCAGTTAGTTTACTGGCTCTGCAATTCAATGTTGCTCACAACTGTACACTCCACTTTTCCTCTAGATGAGTGAAGGTTCCCAATAATATTCCATTCAAAGTTCTCCTAGTCACCTAAAGTGAACACACAAATCCCATTGGCTCTAACCCCCTGGAAGTTCAGATAACAGACCCACCTCATTGGGTCTGTAAAGCCTCATACATACAGAATGACTCACAGGTTTCTGTCTGTCCTTGGTTCTCAAAGAGGACCATGACATCAGGAAGGTGATGCCATGACATGCAATGAATTGGATTTAAGTGAGACAGGGCTGTGCAAAGTCATCAGCTTTCACTCTCTCCTCCAGAGCCATCTAGGTCCAGTGGCCAGACATGGATCTAGACAACTGGAGATGGCCCAATTCTCACAGACACATCAACTTTTCTTTCCTTCTTAATGAACTTTGTAAATTTTGCATGTTAGCACCCAAGTCACACAGTATTCTGAAGCAATTTTTGGAAAATCTGGAATCATCCCCCAATACCTCCAAACCAACCTATTTGAACCTTTCTATATTTGGCAAGTCACTTAAAAAAAAAATCCAAGCCTGAGCATTACAGCATGTCTAAGCAGGATGTCCCATTCCCTCATGTTCACACATGGAGGAAGACAATATCGCAAAAGAAACATGAAAATAACCTACTACAGTGCACAAATTCCAAGAAGGGACAACAAATGCATTTCATTTAGTAGGAGAAAAATCGACTTAGTTAATAACAATAGGGAAAAGTAGGGATAGAAAGTTGTGGAAGGAAAGAAATCTTCTGGACAGAAGGACCAGGGATTAGGAAGTCATCATCTGAGGTACTACTTAAAGGTTCTCTTGGAGGCACAGTTGAACAAGAGATAGTTGGTGAAGGATGTGTAAACAAATTTATTAGGCCCCAAATTTTAATTCCAACATTTCTAGCAATAGCTCAAAATGTTTCAAAACAGATATCTGGGAATGGATTTCCCTTTTAGTCATTCACCCCTGTAGCACCAACGCAATATTCACAGTGCCAACAGCAACTGTGAATATGCTGGAATAGTACTCAATCACAAAATATAACAGATTCTCCATATAGAAGAGAAGCAAAACATTTATTCAAACACCCGAAAATCAAATTCCAACACTAGGAAACTGAATCCATCATAGCAACATAGAAGTTAATACACTACAACAGAGAACCACATCATCCCTTAGGCTTCCCACAAACAAACACTCAGGAGCCTAGCTGTCTGTCTGAGTGCATCCTCTCCTCCCTCCAGCTCTAACTGCTCTGACTCCCAGTTTCCTGGGCTCTGTTCCACCCTTCAGCAAGTTTCTCCCACCATAAGCTCCGTGTAATTACATTCAGCCTATTAGGGGCAGGGAAAATCCTTGAAGCAGGGAAGGTCGTCAAATTCCCTTAAGCTTATTAAGGGGCAGGGAAGATCTTCAAATTCCCATTACCAACACAACCCCCCACCATCTCTTCCCCCGGGACTTGGTGGCAATGATGATGAAGATAATGATGCATCATTATTGTGATTCATGCTTCACGTATATAGAGTGACTGAAGTTTCCTCAGAAGAAGCCTGTGAGGTAGGTAGTGCAAATGTTTCTACTCCCATTTAGATGGGATTCACTCTTTTCCAGGGTTGAACTCTGTGAAAATAAGAGCAGGATGGGACTTGGGGGATGCCTTTATACCCATCTTACAAATCCCAAGTGTTGGACAGCAAAGAGGTTACATAGGCTGCCATCTTATGAAAGGGAACACAAAATTCTTCATCCCTTATAACGACCCTTCCAGATTAGGAGAAAGCATCTTGCATAGCTTTGCATTTGTGGTGTTGTAACAAAACCCAGCTGCATTTTCTCCCATTGCAACCTTTTCCTGGCAGATTCCTGGATTTATAGGGCTCATCTGGGATGGCTGCTGACAGCAAAAGAGATTGATTTTCTCCTCGATGATTCTGGGAGACTTGTGTTGGCAAGCCAAAGTAGTGGGAGTGAGCCCCGGGGTTGGGGTTATGTTGCTAGTGCTGAAAAAGAGCATCCAACACCATGTATACACAGCAGCTCAGGGTAGGGCAAAGGATACCCTTTTCCCCTTTTTAGAAAGATACTCAATGTACAAAGTGGGTCAGGTAAAGGACTACTATTCATTTCTCCACCACTAAAGAAATGCTTTAAGCACTCAAAGGATTTATAAATACACATTGTCAAATATGAGATAGACACCCAACATTCCTCTTATATTCTGTAGGGAGATTGATACTTAAAACATTAAAATGTGAAACACTTTGAAGGATTGATGAACAAATACTCCTCTTTCTCTTCTGACTTGCATCTTCATTTATGAAACTTATAAGTTATGATCCCCTGACAAATCATGCTCTGGCTTAGGTTTTCTTAGTCTTAACATCTTTCTGGAGGTGGTCATCTTCTTCTATTGCAGAGATCTCTTGCTGGGAAACTAGCACCCAGATCCAGGAGCTTCTGACCTCTTGAACTCACAAGGTTGCCAACAAGGCTAGGAACATTCATCCCAGGATCTCTGTTCAGTCCCCAGTACTCAGGAAAAAGAAAGCAGAGGACGCAAACAAGGCTTTGATATGCAGTCTCAGGCTCACCTGGACAAGTACATGCTGTTCAACCATCAGCCATGAGAGCTGCTGGGGAGAAGAGGAAAGATATTCTCTCTTGTTTTTCTCTAGAAGTCAGAGAGACTGGAGACTCCCAATAAGCGCAACAGTTGGAGAAAGAGAGAGAAAAAACATGAGAGACAAAGTCATTCCTTTTTTTTTCTTTTTTTTTTTTTGAGGGAGGAAGGCAAGGCAATTGGGTTTAAATGACTTGCCCAAGATCACACTGCTAGTAAGTGTGTCAAGTATCTGAGGTCACATTTGAACTCAGGTCCTCCTGACTCCAGGGTCAGTGCTCTGTTCACTGTGCCACCTAGCTACCCAAAATTCATTCTTTTTTAAAGACTACTTATTCTTCCTAACTCAGTGACTAATAATTCACTGAGGTATAGCTACAATGTAATAATAATATTATGATTAAATTTTATGTATAAATGTATAATAAATAAATGCAATATATTATTAATAATATATAAGTACACAATAAACACATTTATAAATTAAATATTATTAAAACAATATTTTTATAGTGCTTTAAGGTTTGCAAAGTGTTTTACACATCTCCTTTGAGACTTACAACAACCTCGTGAGACACATGCTATTTATTGTTATCTCCATTTTACAGAAGAAGAAACTGAAGCTGAGAGGATTTAAGTGCAGTGCCAAGGGACACAACAGCTAATAAATGTATGACAGGATTCAAACGGTTCCTCCTGAGTCCAAGTCCAAGGCTATCCCCTGGGCCACCTGACTGCCTAGTGACTGACATTCTTCAAGCAAACCACCAGGCTATCCACTCAGCGCATCTTGACCTCTATCCTGATGTTTTTTCCGTTCTCCCTACCAGGAAGTCACTTGCTGATGTAAGTGACCTCCAGAGATCATGTCACCCCTCTACCGCCTCACCTTGGAGTAGTTAATCTACTCAGCTTTGTAACCCTGGGGCTACGCTTTCCTGATTAGTGGGTGAGTGAATGAAAACTGACCTAACTCACTATATACATATATGTATGCATATAGTGAGTTAGGTCACACACACGCACACACACACCACATATATCTGGGTTCAGTATATGTAACATGACTCACATCCCATCTAACCATAAGGAAAGCAGGATCCTACCTAAAGGGTCATCTGCCCTGGGGAAGCACAGGAAATCCTTCACACACACACCCCACCTTGCTCTGGTATTAGAAACATTAATATAATCACATCAAAATTAACATTAATATAAGCACCTTTTTTTAGGGTGTGATAATCAACTTACTTATGGTTCCATTCACAATTCTTGTCATTTCCCAAGCCAAAACTTTCTTTTTGGTCCCCTCTCTTTTACATTTGTGGTCTCACCTACTAGAAGCTCCTTGAGGGAAGGGACTGCTTCACTCGTGTTTTTAAATCTCCAATTTTCAGTATTTTGAAGATAGTAAATGCTTAATAAATGTGCATTTCATTCTTTCCTTTCTCCCTCCTTCCCTTCCTTTCTTTTCTCCCTTCATTCCTCTCTTCCTTTCTCCTTCTGTCCCTTCCTTCCCCTTCCCCTTCCTCACTTCCCTCTTCCCTTCCTCCATCCCTGTTTCTTCCTCTCTCCTTCCCTCTCTTCTTTCCTCCCTTCCTTCTTCCTTTCCTTCCTCCTTCCTTCCCTTCCTCCCTCCTTTCCTCTTTCCTTCCCTTTCTCCCTTTTTTCCTCTCTCTTTCCATTCCCCTTTCCATTCATTCATCCCTCCTTTCCTTCTTTCCTCCCTCTCTACCATCTTTCCATCTTTCCTTCCTTTCATTTTCCCTTCCTTTCTTACTTCTTCCCCTTTTTCCTTCCTCTTTTTCTTCTATCTTCCTTCCTTTCTTCCACCTTTCCCTCCTTTCCTTCCTCTTTTCCTTTCTCCCTCCCTTTTTTCCTTCTCTTCTCCCTTCTTCTATCTCTTCCCTCCTTCCCTCTTCCCTTCCTTCTTTCTTTCTTCTTTCCTCCTTCCCTCTCTTCCTTCCTTTCAAGAATTGAAGTCAAGCAAAAGAAATGAACTTGAGGGTCTCACGGACTCATCTACTGTATTTAGCTCCAAAATAATTTGAGGTTCTTAGTATTCATTGCCTCTATGAAAGAAGTTGACAGCAGTTTGCTCAGTTTTAGCATTTGTGGTTCAAAATTTACCTGGAATGTCAGGACCAGTGCTTTGAAAAACTGTATCTAACCAAGGTTTGTTTCCAGTATCTTCCACTTTCCCTTTGGAGCAGGAGCCCTGACTTCTTCTGGGGAGGAAGGAGAAGTAAAGTGGTATTTCTTCAAGGCTGAGGCGGGAGTGGAGAGATAAAGGGGTTGGATTTTTTTATTTAACGTACATTTAGACAATAAACATATTACAATTTGATCAGTAAAACAGATATACAAATAGAAAAGTCCCTAAAGAATCAACATAGCATCTAAATTATAAATATCAATATACCTGAAGTACAACTATGAATTACTGAAAAAACTTCTGTACTCTAAGACTTATGAAGATGTGTTTGCATCTCATTAGCACATTCAAATATTTGCTGGTATAAGCTCCTTGACAAAGGACATTTGGAAGGCGTTCAGTAAGATGTATTGGAGTGAGGAAGATATAATTCAATTCCTGTCTCAGGCACTTGAGTAGTTCCGTCACCTTGGGCAAGTCCTTTAACCTTCCACAAAAGTTTTATCTCTAAAATTAAAGGATTGGGTTTACTGGCCTTTAAGTTTCCAATTCTTTTCATTTCTTTTGATCTCTTTAGGATCCAGACCTACCATGGTATTACTGGATCAAAGGAGATGTACAGTTTTATAGTGCTTCGGCCATAGTTCCAAACTGTTCTCCAAATTTGTTGCACCAATTCACAACTCCATCGACAATGCATCAGTGTACCTATTTTCCCACATCCCCTCGAGCATTTGTAATTTTCCTGTCCTGTCATATTAGTCAGTCTGATAGGTGTGACATAGTACCTCATAGTTACTGTAATTTGAATTAATCTATTCAATAGTAATTTAAAGCATTTTTTCATATGGCTGCAGATAGCTTTGATTTCTTCTGAAATCTACCTGTTCATATCCTTTGACCATTTATCTATTGGAGAATGGTTCTTATTTTTATAAATTTGACTCAGTTTCCTATATATTTGAGAAATGAGACCTTTAGAGAAGCTTGCTATAAATTTTTTGATATTATTTTTTAGCAAAATGTGGTTTCCTCGATTATCTCTTTTAATTTGGCCAATTTTTACTTTTGCTTTGTCTGAGATCATGATTATTACTCCTGCATTTTTTACTTCAGCTGAAGCATAATAGATTCTACCCTAACCCCTATTTTGACTCTCTCTGTGCACGTCTTTCCGTTTCAATTGTGTCTCGTGTAAACAACATATTGTTGAATTCTGGTTTCTAATCTATTTTGCTATCTACTTTTGTTTTATGAGTGAGGTCATCCCATTCACATTTACAGTTATGATTGCTAACTTGGTATTTCCCTCCAACCTATTTTCTTCCGTTTTTCGTTCTCTTTTCACCCTATCCCTTCTCAAAAGTCTGTTTTGCTTCTGATCACAGCCTCTTGTAATCTGTCCTCCTTTTTTATCATTCCTCCCAAATTTCTCTTATCTCCTTCCCAGTTTATTTCCCTATTGGGTAAGACATATTTCTATATTCAGTTGAGTGTGTGTTTTTGTGTATACATATATGCATACACACACACATACATATAACCAATTCTGATGAGAGTGAACTTCAAGTATTACCCACCTCCCCTCCTCCACCATTTCCCCCTTTACTGTAAAAGCTCTTTCTTGTGCACCTCTTTTATCTGAGATAATTTTCCCCATTCTTCCTCTCCCTTCCTCCTCTACCAGTGCATTGCTCTTTTTCATCCCTTCATTTTTTTCAGATCAATCCAACATAATCGATTCACACCTGTGTCTGCTATCTTTATAGACTCCTAACTGCCCTAATAATGATAAAAGTTCTTAGGAGTTACATGTATCATCTTCCCATATAGGAATGTAAATAGATTAGCCTTATTGAATCCCTTATGATTTCTCTTTCATGTGTAATTTTTATGTTTCTCTTGAGTCTTGTGTTTGAATGTCAAATTTTTTATTTGGCTCTGGTCTTTTCATCAAGTATGATTTATTGTGGAAGCTATTAAATCTTATGTGATCCTGACTGGCTCCATGGTATTTGAGTGGTTTCTTTGTGACTCTTTGCTATATTTTCTCCTTGAACTGGGAGCTCTGGAATTTGGCTATAATATTTCTGGGTGTTTTCAGGAGGCGATCAGTAGATTCTCTCAATTTCTATTTAACCCTCTGCATCTAAAATATCAAGGCAGTTTTCCTTGAAAATATTAAAAGATGATGTCTAGGCTCTTTTTTTGATTATGGCTTTCAGGTAGTCCAGTAATTCTTAAATTATCTCTCCTTGATCTATTTTCCAGGACAGTTGTTTTTCCAGTGAGATATTTTACGATTTTTCTGTTTTTTTAAATTTGTTTTATTGTTTCTTAATGTTTCATAGAGTCATTAGCTCCCACTGGCCCAATCCTAATTTTTAAGGATCTCCAGTGAGATTTTGTATTTTTCATTTGACCTATTCTGCTTAATAAAGGTATTATTTTCTTCAATATTTTTGTGCCTCTTTAACCAAGCTGTTAATTCTCTTTTCAGAATTTTCTCACCACACTCTCATTCTTCCCTCCCAAATTTTCCTCTGCTACTCATTGCTTTCTTTAACTCTTCCAGGAATTCTTGTTGGCCTTGTGTCCAATTTTCAGTTCTTTTCCCTTTGAGGCTTTGCTTGTAACTGTTTTCATGTTATTGTCTTCTTCTGGGTTTGCATCTTGGTTTTTCCTGCCACTGTAGCTTTTCATGTTCAAGTTCTTTTTTTGCATGTGGTTTTCTCATTTTTCCAACCTATTTCTTGACTTTGAACTTAATGTTAAAATTGAGCTTTCCTCACCTTAGGGTAGCGAGGCATTGTCTCAAGCTTTAGGCTGTGTGTGTGTGTGTGTGTGTGTGTGTGTGTGTGTGTGCATGAGTGTGTGCGAGTGCTGCTGTTTTCAGAGTTGGTTCTATGGGTCTATAAGTTTTTCATGCTTCCAAGATAGTGTAATCTGGTGAGAGGTATGGTCACTACTCTCCTGGTCTGAGCTCTAATCTTTACCAAGAAAGGGACCCTACTCCCATGTGGCCACAAGTGCTTGTACTATTATCTGCTTTGAAATGGCAACCTGGCCCTTGTTCCCTTGTGAAGGACAACAAGAGCTCCTGTGACTTAGAACTGAGTATGGGCAATAGAATTGCCAAGCAGTGCCAGGTCCCAAGCCCAGTGCCAGCTCAGGGTCCTCTGTAATCTCTTTTTGACCAGTTCTCTGACTTTCTTACCCATTCTGGGCTAAAGCTGCTACTATCACTAGCTCATTGTTGGTGCTGCCACTGTGTGCATTCCAGGCTGAGCCTGATGTCACAGATCTCTCCTGACAACCTCCGAAGTTGTCTTGAACTGGAAAAATGTCTCACCCTAATGTTTTGTTGACTCTGCCGCTCCAGAATTTTATTTTAGGTATTATTTTAAAGTTGTTTGGAGAGGAATGTTAGGGGAGTTTGGTAGGGTTGCTGCCCCTACACCACTATCTTGGCTTTTTCTTAAGGGAGCTGTATTTTAAGATTACTCTAAAGAAGACAAAGCCAAACCTAGATGGATGTATGCTAATGGTGGCATTTAAGAAACATTGAAAGATGGGGTGGGGAGGGAAAGGATCTGGGGGCAGAGACTTTCCCCAAATCTGTCAAACCATATCACATAGGTAACCACCTAGTCTGCTTATGGCAAAGCCTGCTATGCTACCTACTGAACATCTCCAAGAAACAGACTGGAGGTCTGGGGCCACTGGACTGGACACAGAGACAGAGCAGAAGAGAACTAAGACAAAACTAAGCACAGAAGCAGAGGAGGAGAGAGAATCTTTCTCAAACATTAGCCACCATATTGTATGACACTCATGTTTCATGTTAAGAAGCAATTGAAAGGTTTAAGTCCAGTGGAAAAAAATCTGTTCCAAGTCGTGTTTATTTAGCACCAGGGTGCTTTTTTATTGTTCTTATGAGGGCTAGTCATGGTTCCACAATGGCCTCATCCTCATCGATAGCAATACATTTCTCCTACTCTCTTTGCCCATGATTTTCTCTCTAGTCAACTTCTTTGGCTCCACCTCTTGGATGTGGTTTGATTTTCCTTTCAACCTGAAAAGAAAACATACCAGCCATAGCTTTCACCAAATATGGGCTGACAATTTTTAGAACACAGTATAGTCTAGGCACTTGGGATCCCCAAGACCCTTTCAGGGAGTCTGGGGGATCAAAACTTTTCATAATAACACTGAAATGTTTTAATTTTGAATACAGTAAATATTGATTGAAATTACTCACATAAACTAAAGCTCTTTGGGGGAATCCTCAAAAAATTTTAAGCATGTAAAAGAGTCTTGAGATTAAAAAGTTTAAAAACCACTGGCCTAGAAAAATCTGGGTACATATTTTTTTCTCCTTGCTCTGAGAAGTTCCAAAAAATTGAATCAATGATTCTTTTTTTGTTGTTGTTCAACTCAAGACCCTAGTAAGGAAAAATTACCCTGGCAAATATAGCAATCATGAAATTTATTTTTCTCTCTCCAAGGTACTCTGCCCTTATTGCCTTTCCCCTACTTCATTTGAATAATGAAACATACAGAAAAACAAAGGAATATTTAAGCACATTTCTCTTAGAAAATTAGCTTTTTTAAAAAAAGAGAGAGATCAAATCTGGCATCAGACACTTGTCATTTATTAGCTATGTGACCCTGGGCAAGTCACTTAATCTCAATTCGAGTGAAATGACAAGTTTAAATGGAGTAACCACAGAGTCCAAATGAAAAGTTTTAGGAGCTTTATTTTGCCAGCTGGGATTGTTTCCATGCCAATCTGAAAGGAGCAGCCCCTAGCTCAGGGCTGGTGAATCTTTTATACAGTACAGCTTCATTGTTTGGCTAACTAACACAATTTGTTACTAAGCAGATTATTATGCAAGTGCCAGCAATCTATTACTAAGGCAAGGGGGGGTTGTGATTACTTCTGTAGGCAGGGGGTTAATGGATAAACAGAGGAGCACAGGGCTTGACAACCTGAGCAAGAAGAAGAAAAATGAAGAAAAAGACAAATTACCCCAGGCTGGTTTACTGACTTCTATCTCAAGTTCATAAAGTTTTACTTCGCTGATTTCTAATTTCATAAAGTATCTCTTAACTGTTTCCTGGACCAGTTTCTTGACTCCTATCTGAAGTCCATGAAGTTTCTACTTAACTAATTCCTGGCTACTTCAGAGAGAGAGAGAGACAGAGACAGAGAGAGAGAGAGAGAGAGAGAGGGAGGGAGAGAGCAAATTCTTAAGAAATAAAGTGGATAACAGCCATAAAAATTCTCCCAAAGTGAACCAGGGAAAGTCGGAGAGTTGAAGAATCAACAGCTTGTACCAAACAATTTTAGTAAATCCACATTTTGTTCCATGACTATTCCATGCCTCCATCAGATAGTCTTTGTCCTATAGCCCAAAATGCAATCCTCAATGTAACTGTTAGTAGTGGGTGGTGGCTTTCCCTATTTCCTACTTTCTGGGAAATACTACAGTCTTCCCCTGCCCTGTCCTGCCTCCCTTCCCCTCCCCTTCCCTTCACTGCCCTGCCCTGCCCTACAGAATAGTCGGGCTAATTGATTGGTTATCCTGCCACAATCCATCACAAAGTTAGGGCAGTTTCCAAGGTGGATGAGTAGAAGAGGATACTAGAGATAATTGTCTGCTGTCAGACACTGACTCCAGATTCCTGTTACACATTGATACAAACTTCCTTCTAAAGGCAAAGAAAGATTTTACAAACATTGTCTTGTCCATCAACATTCATGCCAGTCTTTTTATTGTCTCCCATTTTTCATAAGCAGAAGCCTACAGAGGGTAAGTAATTAATATAAGATCCTAGGGAATTGGGAGTGGGGGGAGAAGAAAGGCAGAAGTCACTCTCCCACTAAGGAGGGAGGACTCTGGAGGACTAGGCAGACAGTCCTGGGAGAAATTTGACCTCCAAAAAAGGGTATCACAATTTTTTTCCAAACTCTCTGGCTCATTATGATGTACCCCAGGGCCCCAGGGAAAACTTCAATAAATCTTATGTTGGCTTATGTTTAGGGTCTCCCCAAAAAGAGATGGACAGAGTCCCTCTTAGAAAGGTATTCTGTGTGTGAAGCAGATCATATATAGGTCATCTATTTTCTGCATTATAGAAGAAATGCATAAAGCACAAAAGCCTGCCACCTTAACAAATGTATAGAACATAAACTATATTCTTAATAAATGCAGAAGAAAAGCAAGAATGCCCGCTCTCACATTATTATTTCATAGAGTTCTAGAAATGCCAGCAATTAGCAACAAAACAGGAGAATGAAATTAAAATGTGTGAAGATAGGTAGAGGAGATAAAACTATCCCTTTTTGTTATTAATAGCAGGATGGTTTGCCTAGAAAATTCTAGGGAGTCAGTAAAGATAACAATTGAGACAGTTAATAGTTTCACTAAGGTTGTAGGCTACAAAACAAAACCACAAAAATCAACAGCATTTCTATATAATAATAACAAAATCCAAGAGGCAGAACTAGAAAGGGAAATACCATTCAACATACCTACAAAATACATAAAATTCTTGGGGATCAAAATTCTATGGATCAAATTTTTTAGATAGGGCTTTGTATTCAAGATACATAAACAACTAACATGTGTATTATATGTGTTACATGGTAAGTGTGTATATATATATATATAAATATGGTGTATACATATAATGTGTGTGTATTATATATATACTTACATGTATATAGCACTTAACTATAGGCCAGGTGCTACGCTAAGAGTTTTATAATTATTATCTCATCTGATCCTTGCAAGAACCCTGGAAGGAAGGTGCTATAATTATCCCCATTTTACAGATGAGGAACTAAGACAAACAGGACAGATAGGGTCTGAGGCTGGATTCGAACTCCGGGCTTCCTGACTCCAGGCCTGGTACTCTATATAAATAAAAGATCAAAGTATATGAACAAACATTTCTCAGAAGAATTGTAAACTACTAATAACCACATGAAAGAATGCTCTAAATCACAAATAAGAGAAATACAAATCAAAACAACTTTGAGGTTTCAGCTCAGCTCAGCAAACTGGCAAATAGGAAAGAAGATGGGAATAATTAATGTTGAAGGAGTTATGTGACGATAAGCACACTGGCACATTGTTGGTTGAGCTGTGAATCAGCACAACCGTTTTGGACAGCAATTTAGAATTATGCAAAGGAAGTGACTAGCATGTCCATTCTTTTTGACACAGAGATTCCACTACCAGTCTTATATATATCCCTAGGAGGTCATTGATAAGAAGAAAGTCTCTCTCTCTCTCTCTCTTTCTCTCTCTCTCTCTCTCTCTCTCTCTCTCTCTCTCTCTGTCTCTCTGTCTCTCTCTCTCTCTCTCTCTCTCTCTATATATATATATATACACACATATATACATATATATATATATATATATATATATATATATATATATATATATATATATATATATATATGTAGCAATACTTTTTGTGTTAGCAAATAGTTAGAAACCTCCGATTGGGGAATGACTAAACAAACTGAGGTATATGTATGTAATAGAATATTACTGTGCTGTAAGAAATTATGAATATGGTGAATACAAAGAAGAATGGAAGATTTATTCTGTCTGATGTAGAGTGAAGTAATCAGAGTTAAGAAAAAAAGTATATCCAGTGACTACAACAAGTGAATGTTGCCAAATTACAAAGAACAAACATGGTTCCAAAGAAGAGATTTGAGAAGCTACCTCTACTCTGCTTCTTTGCCAAGGTGAAAGGTCCACAGATGTGGTAGACTGCAAATTTTTTAGACTTTTTACATGTATTGATCATTTTGATGATTTTAAAAATTTTCTTCTAAAATGTTATTTGTTATATCAGAGGCTCTCTGGAAGGGAACAAAAAGAAGGGATATTGGGAGAAATTTTGGTGATGTAAATATTTATGTAAAAAATCTAAATTATCACTGCTTGCAAAGTACTCACAGGAGCCCATGAACAGATATAGAACATGCATGAGGTACTCAAGAGTCTCAAACAAGTTATCTGCCTCTATTCAGTCCTGTGCTATCTGCATAACTCCCAAGACCAAGTCTCCTAGCAAACCAACCCCCGGCTTGAGCTTTCTTCATGGTTTCATCAGTACTATTTTCCTGGCGATGGTCACTTCCTCCGAAAAGTTTCAGAGGTATGACCTCTTTCTGAAGCACCAGCACCTGGACCCAGGTTAGGACCAAAGTTAGGAACATCCATCTTAGAATCACTCTTCAGTTGCTGGTACTCAGGAAATAGAAATTAGAAGAGGCAGCTAGGGACTTGAGATCCAGTCTCAGACTTCCCCAGACAAGCATATGCTCTCATTAGCTTGGGTGAATTAATTTTCAAGGTTGGGGTGGAGTGGGGAGGAGAGAGAGATTCCTCCCAGCTAGAGTACTAAGGAGTGTGCCAACATGTTCAACAAGTGGAAAGAGAAAGGAACAAGAGACTCATCTTAAATTCTACCTACTATATGGCTTTTCCTGGCTCAGTCATTAACCATCTTTGACAGAGTCACTTCTGTCTGTCATGTGAAATGCAGGATCAATCCAGAAGCCTAGAGTTGTGCATGTGTTTGAGCCAAAGCCAGACCATGTGTGTCACCAGACATGACCAGGGCACAGGCTCAGCTCCACAGGGAGGGCCTCAGCCAAAAACTCATGTATCACCAAAAGTGGCCAGGGAATAGGCTGAGTTCCATGGGATGGCTCCCAGGCCCATCCCCACATGCACTGTGTGAGTCGGTCCTCTTCTGTAAGTGTTAGATAGCTTAGCCAAGAGCCTGGGCCTTGTGGTTCTTTGGTGACCATGTTATAATTGCCTCTAGTGGATGTTATATATCCACAAAGCTGGTCTTGCCCAAATCTGGCTGCTCTACCTACATTTCCACAATGCAGTACAGAATTCCCTTTGCTACAGTGCTTTATAGCAGAGGTGTCAAGCTTACTGCAAGAAAGCAGGTAAAGCTCCCAAGTGGTACACAAATTAGATTAAAAATATAAGTGGGAAATGTTTAACGAAATAAATAAAAAATATAGTACAATATATGGGCAGCTAATTGGTATAGTGGGTAGAGCTCTGGGTTTGGAATCAGGAAGACTCATCTTCATAAGTTCAAACCCAATCTCAGACGCTTGTGTACCAACAACACAATATCCACAGCACCGACAGTGGCTATGAATATGCTGGTGCAGTTGTGAATCACAAAATGTAACAGGCTCTCCACATGGAGGACAGAACCAAAGCATTTATTCAAATACCAGAAAACTGAGTGACAAAACCAGAAAGTCAAAGTCATTACAGTAACCACAAAGTTGGTACACGTTGTCAATGCAATGAATACCCACATTCCCAAGCCTTCAAAACAAAACAGGCTTCCTCAAGCAAGGATCTTCCTCTCTCACTCACTCCCTCAAGCAAGGATCCTCCTTTCCTCACTCATGGTAGCTCCTCAGCCTCCACACTACTTGCTCCTAGCAGTTCTGGCTCCCAGCAGTTCTCGTTCCCAGAAGTTCTGGCTGGCTCTCAGAAGTTCTTAGCAGTTCTATCTGGCTCTCAGAAGTTCTCAGCAGCTCTGGCTGGCTCTCAGAAGTTCTCAATTCAGTTCTCAGAAAAAGTTCTGGCTCTCTAGCTTAGGCTTTTCCTTATATATGGTATTAGCTCCTCCCTGTTCCACCCCTTTCTGTTACATCGGCAAGTTCATCCCACTGTGGGATTCACAAGTTCTGGATCTTAATACTTGACACAATCAAGAACTTGAAATGAGGTGCTATGTACCTGTTTGCTTGCCAATATAAGGGGCATGAAAGATCTTCAAATCCCATTACCATTACATCTTGCTAGCTGTGTGACCCTGGGCAAGTCACTTAACCCTGTTTGCCTCAATTCCTCACCTGTAAAATGAGCTGGGGAAGGAAATGGCAAACCACTCCAGTACCTTTGCCAACAAAACCCCAAATGGGGTCATAAGAATCAGACATGACTGAAACTACTCACCAACAAACAATACAACATAGATAATGTTAATTTGTGATTTTCTAAGTCAATATACTGCCCACAGGAATCCTTTTCTGTTTGAGTTTAGCACTACTGCTCTATAGTTTGCAAAACACTTTCCTAACAAAAGCCCTATGAAGTAGGTACAACAGTATATAATTATCCTCATTTTACAGATAAAGAAACTAAGTTCAAAGAGGTCAAATGATTTCCTTTGCTCACATAGCTAGTAAAAGGCTGAGCCAGTTCTCAAACACGGGTCTTTCTAAATCCAAGTCCAACACTCTTTCCACAACACCATGTTGCCTCTACAAAGGTATGTACAGGTAATGTTTAATTCTGACTCAGAAGGCCCATCTGAGACTCAGCAGGAGAAAATGAAGCTCCAAATCTTAAAGAAGAAATGGAAAATTTAATTAACTCAGCTCTGTTTGTGGGACTGTGATCCCCTCTTACCTTTCACCTTAACTCAAAGACGGATTAAAGTGAAATCCAACCTACAGCTTGGGTCCCATTCAGAGCTGATTAGAAACATGCGCGCCCTCCCTGAGACTGACTAGTCAGTGAAGAGGGAAGCTATTATCTCTCTTTAGAGCTAGTAAAGGTTTCATAGCTGGGGCAGCTTTCATTCTATGGAGGGGAAACATCGACCTGAAGAAATAACTCCCCCTTCTTTTGTTTTACAATCACACATTGGTTTAAATAAGGAACAAACACCACCCATATGGTTATGCTGGAATCCACAAAACACCATAGCTTTTGATGCAAAGTATAAAGTCTTCAGAGGAATGGCCAACCAGCTAGAAGGGCACAGCAGGGTAACTTCCTGCAGAGAAATGTTTGCCTCCTATGAGTCAGACAGGGAAAATCTGAAACTTTTGCATTGTGACTAAGTGCTTAAGGAAAATGTTTCTGAGAGAGAATGAAAGAGAGAGACAGACAGAAAGAGACACAGAGAGACAGAGAGAGAAAGAAAAAGAAACAAAGAGGGAGGGGTGGGGAATGGAGAGAGAGAGAGAGACAGAGAATGCAGGATGCACCCAAATGGTTCAATAATGGCTTTGGAACTAACAGAGTGGCTAGTCAAAACCTTTTAGGCTCTTAAGGTGTTTCAAGGAGGCCAAGGAAGCCTGAGGTGGCTCAGGGTCCCAGACAGATGTTGGATGGGGGCACTATCAACCAACACTGGGACATCCAAGTGAATTAAGCTGGCTTTCCAGGCCCTCAAGAGCTCACATTATATTCCTGACCTCCATTGCCTGCCTTCTGCCAAACGAAGAGAGACATAAACTATGGGAATGATAATTTGAGAATGAAAAATGACAAGAGGCCTCATGTCTAATTTTAAAAAATTAAATTTTTTTTTTAAAAAGACAAAAGTGAAAGAGACAGAATTAATGTACTAGCTAAGACTCGGAGTCAGGAAGATGTGGGTTCGAATCCAGCCTTTGACACTTACTAGTTGCATGACCGTGGAAGTCACTTAATTTCTCTGAGATTCAGTTTCTTTATCCATAAAATACAGAGATGGGATGCGCTGACCATAAAGTTTCCCCGCCCTGGTCCTAAATAGATGATCCTATTATAAAAGTGGATATACCTCCAAGAACTGGGCCCCATCCATGATCAGATGAGCTATCCCTGGAGCTAGGGGCCCATGCGGTAACACACTTGCCCTGGCCCTTTTCAGTGTGCCCACGGATAACAGACATGCATCACCTCAGGCTTCTGATTTGTCCCTATGTGTCATCCCTCTGACCCACCCCGGAAAGGAGGGCTGTGTCAAAGAGGGTTTGCAACTGAACATGGAGGCTTGCCGACTCAGTAAACTTTAAAGGGAGACAGCTTCTGTTCTCACTCTTTTATCCCTTTATGCACTGGGAAACCATTGAAAGATTTTGAGTCAGTATAGGGGAGGGGAGTAGAATAGAGACAGATCAAATGGCTAACATGTGGTTTGGGACTCTAATTTTTCTTAGACTTTCTCTAAAGGAGAAGATACTCCCTCTCTCCCCCTCCTCAAAAAGCGAGGACAATTGCTCTCACACGGTAGTGAGAACATGTGCTTGTCTTGTGAGCCTAAGACTACATCTCAATGTTTTGGCCGTCTCTTCTGTTTTGTGTTTCTTTCTCTGCTTTCAGGTGCCTAACCAGTGATTCTGAGCTGGATATTTCTGGATCTGAAGGCTAGCTACCTCATGGGCTCAAGAGGTCTGACAGCACTGGGAGGTCCAGATGACCAGCAGCAGGCACTGTGCCATGTGTTCTACAAATATCGTCCCATTTGGACTTCACAACAATCCTGAGAGGTAGGTACTATGATTATGCCCCTTTTACAATTGAGGAAACTGAAGCAAACGGAGGTTGAGTGACTTGCCCAGGGTCACACAGCTAGGAAATATCAGATTTGAATTCTTCTGGAGTCTTCCTGACTCCAGACCCAGTGCTACCCACTGCACCAACTAATTTCCTTGAAACATGTCATAGTACAGTATATGCAATAAAACACACTTAATGATGAAGCAAAACAAAAAACTCTCCCCAAATGAGGGAGACAAACAAAGGCTCCAATATATTTGCTAAAGAAAAAAAAAGTCAAGCAGGTAACCAGTAAGGCATATTGCCTTGACTCTCTAGCTCCTGGTTAATGAAAATGTTAATGTACCCTTGTACATTATGTAAACAAAATGTAAAATGTGCCTTTGAGCTTACCTAGGGCTTTATAAAGCCCTCTCTCTATATATTGCCTCATTTGATCTTCAGGCCTTATTTATCACTGTTTTACAGATGAGGAAACTCAGGTTGATAGACTACCAGTGACATGGTATGGCTCCGGAGCCATAACGAGTTGACTTTGGACTTGGGCAAAGACTGTAATGATCTCCTTCTAGCTAGCTGCATTTGCTGGCAGTTACTGTGCTTGTCTTGGGTGTGTTTTCTTGAGATGTTCACCTTGGCTGCCGTCCTTGTTATACCCTGGTACAGTTCAGTTCAACTTAACTTATTAAACATATGCTACATACCCAAGGCCTTGTGCTAAGTGGCGCGGTGGATAGAGACCTGGATTTGGAGTCAGAGAGACCTAGGTTCCAATCCTGCCTCAGATCCTCACTATGTGATCTTGGATAAGTCACTTAACCTCCTCATCTGTAAAATGAAGATAAGGATGGCTCCTACCTTACGGGGTTGTTATAAGGTTCAAATGAAATAATACAGGCTTAAAGTATCCCATAAATGTGAACTATTATTCTTATTGCTGTTGTTTCTCTTAATTCTGTTTAATGATGGTGATAAAGTCGTGGTAGAGACCAGTAGGAAAAGGAGAGGTCAGGAAGTGGGGGGCTGTTAAGGAGGGAGAAGATGGGCCTTGATAAGCTCCTTGACTATAGGGACAGAATGTATTTGGTTGTTTTGGGTTTTGTTTTTGTTTTTTTCTGGAAGGACATCATCTACCCGTCCCCTAATGCTTACACAAGTTCTGTATACAGTAGATGTTGAATAAATGTTTACCTACTAAATATGTCTAGAAATTAGTCAGCTGGGCAGGTAAAAGCAACCTGAGGCTACAGACATAATCTAATTAAATGAAGGAATCATTGTTGTTATGCCTCTTTTTCCCTCTTAAAAAATTCTTTGATGGGGATATAATACTTGTTTTATTTCATTTGAGCCTCACAAAAACCCTTTGAAGTAGGCACTATTATTATCTCCATTTTTACAGATGAGGAAACTGAGTTTGTGAGGAGGTTTGGTGACTTTTTCAGGGTCACAATCAATCCTGAGGCAGGATTGGAACCTAGGTCTTGCCTGACTCCAAGTCCAGACCTCCATCCACCATGTGGCCTAGCACAAGGCCTTGAGCATACAGTGTGTGTCTACCTGAAGGAAGTTAAAGCAGAGTTATTGCTGGAGTTCTGAGCTATCATTTCATGGACCTTCTATAATCACTGCTCTCTGTGGGACCTTCAACAGATCACACTGTTTTTCTGAGCAATCAAACAAGAGAGCTATGTAAACTGCCAAGGGAAATGAACATACTTTAACCCAAAATATATCCTAGGAAGTTTTCACTGGCTCTCACTCAGTTCTGTTTCAGTTCATTCACCTTTTGAATAATGCACAGAACAAGAGGATTACCATGATGGCTTCATAATAGGCCTCTCCACCTGCTATCTTCTCATTCCAATGCACACAGATATATGTGTATATCTTCACATTCTTGGGGTAGACATCCCCGTCCCTCACTGACATGCTTGAGGTCTTTCAGTTTTCCTCTACTTGGTTTAGCCTTTTATTTTGACCAGGGTGTGGCCACTGTGCATGCTGCAGTTTCTTAGAGCCACAGGTAAGAATTGGGGACAGGTCGACACCAAAGGTGGATGAGCAGCCCTGGATGAGCTTGCCCTTGGCAAGCCCTCACCCCTCGTGGAATGGGCAAATGAGAGCGATTTAATTCCAACAGCCATGAAGGCCACTGAAGCAGGCACAGTGGAGTGCTTAGAGCTTGGTCACACACAGAAGATGCCAATCCACCCATCTGGGGCTGTCCCCAGTCAATCTGACTGTTGTCTTGCCACTGGATTTTAATGACTGGATAAGAGAGTGAGGCTGACTACTTTGTGCAACTCTACCTCACATCCAACTCACCAACAAGTCAAGACATCACCCTGTGATATCACTGGTCTTCTTCAAAAACAAAGGAGAAGCAACAACATATGTGTGTGTATATATATATGTATTCATATATATGTATGTGTGTCTATATGCATGCATATACATAAATGTGTGTGTACATATATGTGTGTATATGTGTGTGTATATGTGGATAGATAACAGGTTAAACTTACTCAAATTCACAGGTGTAGCCATTTGATATTTCTCTAGTCTACTCTCCTCCCCGACTCTGACTCAAAATCTTTCAATGGTTTCCCAGTGCATAAAGTTCATTCAAGAGCTTCATTATACATGATCTGGCCTCAATCTACCTTTCCAACTTCGTCTCTCATCATTCTCCACACACTACTTCAACTCAGCTGGTCAAATTACTCTCATGGAGCAGAATTTACTATTTCTTATTGCCATATTTTTGCATGAATAAAATACCCTCTCTCTTCCGGCTGCCTATCAAAATACAACCCATCTTTCAAGACTCAGATTTTCAACCACCACCTCCTCCATGAAGCCTTCTTTGATCCCTCATTGTAATTTCTTGTACATCTGTTAAAAACTTATTTAAAAAATCATTTTATCTTCTAGTTCTTTGTATATATGCCTTCTTTTCTTTCTGGATTTTGAGCTCTCTGAGGAGAGGAATTATGTCCCATCTGCCTTCCCTCCAGTACCCACTGGATTGTGCTTCATGTAAGCCTTACCACTTAAGGTTTATAAAATGCTCTCATCCCAATGACCCTGGGAGTTAGATAGTACTGCTGTCCCATCTTGCAGATCAGGAGTCTTACGGTCACAGAAATGGGAGAAATTACTCGCCAAGGCCACATATGTGAGGCTTTGATATTAGGGCAGGTTCACCTTGTCATCTTACATGGAAGGAAACTGAGCCCCAGTGAAGTGAAAGGACTTGCCCAGGATGACATAGGTAATAAGTAAAAGAGCTAGAATTTGAATACGGCTCCTCTGACTCTAAGTTTAGCCCTCATTTCACTTTATGATAGCCTTCCTTATGAGTTCAAAGATTGAATTGGGTGAAAAGTTAACAAATCCCTTGAAGTCAAACAAGATCTTTCCTTTTACACCTTTTATTCAGGTATTCAAAGGCTCATAGATTTGGAACTGGAAGGGATATTATAGGTAGTCTAGTCCAACACTCACATCTCATAGATGAAGAAATTTGGGAACCAAAGATTTTAAGTCACTTGGCCAAGGCTGTATACAGGCAATAGACAGAGCTAGAATTTGTACCTGGGTCCTCTGATTTCAAATCCAGCTCTTCTTGTGCTCCACCTTTGGCCCAAGCTGACGCCTTCTTGTTGCTTCTGCATTTAATCTTAGCCAAAAGGCCAAGAAGTGATACTTGTTGATTTCAAATCACCATCAATATTGCCAGAGATAGTCCTTTCTCTGTCATAGGGAGGTAGAGAAGTAACATTCAAATATAGGCAACCACGAAGGAAAAGAAAGGCAGAAAGGGGCAGGAACATCAGACACGGATAAGCTTTCTTGTTTTGTTTTGGTTTTTTTGCTGTTTACATCTCTTCTACAAAAAGAGCTGTTTCTTCCTGCTGCCTAGGGAATAAATGATCAGGAAGAACAGAAATTAGTATGTTCAGTTATTTGTGACTTTGGTATAGTTCCTGTATACACTTCAACGTATAAATGTCTCATCACTGATTAACTTGCCTGGCCTTCCCAAGACTCCATAGATTAGGACACACCCTGGGTTTTGTCAACAACCCCAAGAAAAAGATTGGTTAAAAAAAACCACAAAGTAATTAAAAGTCAATAGTTTTGCACTTTAGTTAAAATGCAAAAATAATAATAATAATAGTAAGAGAAAAATAACTCCCAAGTTCAGATTTCCAATGACTTTCCCAAGTCAGAGAGAAGGATTTTAACTCAAGAGAAAAAGAAACAATGTCATGAAGATTCCCCACGTGTTCTAAAATAGCTCAAGAGCCCCCACTTATATGTGTAACTTTAATAATCAGCCAGAGGGCACAGTTCATTCAGACCAAAGGTTATTTAGCATAGTAAAAAAAGTCAAGTATAGGACATTAAGAAAAGTAGCCGTAAAACATAAACTTAGGTCACAGATCTCTATAAAAATACCCACTATCACCAGGGAGTAAAGAGTCAGAAGGAACTTTTGTGGACAGGACACACGTGCAGGACACACATGTGTTCAGAGCATCTCCTGCCTCCAGTGTCGCAAGATCACTGATGTCTTCTGGCAACATCATCGTGTAACAGACTGTTCCCCATTGGTCTCCTCTAGATGCTGTTCAGCTGGTTATGTTAAATCCACAAGATGCATAGTCTGTCAAACAGAGTTATGGCAAAAATGGAGCTTCTTTAACCAATATCCTTGGTTAAATCACTATCTTTTCCTCTTAAAGGAATTTGGGTCATAGTCTTAAAGGTTTCTTCATTTCGTAAAAGCTTTTAGAGAAGATAATAGCCCTTACTTCAACCACGCTATGTGGGAACTGGTAGATGAAGCTACTAAACTTTTTTTTTTCTCTAATAAGCAGCCTACCTATTGTTTTCTGGAAAATATGCTACACTGCCTTTCATCTCTAAGAGATAGTTTTACCCAGGAGTCAAAGTCTTTAGGATTTAGAGAAATTCTTCTTAAGTAACCAGTACCCTGAAGTTTCTATTTTTTCTTTGAACTAAACTTCCTCTTCCGTGGCTTGAGTCTCCCTGTCAGAGACTTCACTCTTATTTTTGGTGGGTATTCCCTGATGTCTCCTGATTTTAATTTATGAAGTCTACACTATCATCTATATAGGGTCTATTCACTCAACAAGCATGGAGTTTGGGGATTGCTCAATTTCTCTATTCCAAAAATTTCTTCTATTCTCCCATGTAGATATTGCTGTTCATCCTTCATTTTTGAAGAGGACCAGTGACATCACAGGGTGATGTCTTGACTTGAACTCAAATTGGATTTAAATGAGCAGAGTTGTACAAAGTCATAAGCCTCCCTCTCTCTCCCTGAGTCATCAAAATTCAATGACAAGACAAAAGTCAGGATGACTGGCCATGACCCAGCATGCACTGGATGACCTTGGTGTCTTCAATGCTTGACCAAGCTCTAAGCACCCCACAGTGCCTGCCACCTTTATGGCCATTGGAACAAATTGTTCTCATCTGCCCACTCCTCAGGGGAAATCTTCACATGCTTGGGGTAGACATTTCCCTAATTCATGATGAATTTGAGACCTGTTGGTTGCCTTCAACTGGATTAAGTCTTTCTGTTCAGACATTGGCCACTGCATATGCTACAGCCTCTTGGAGTCACAGGTGAGAAATGGGTGACAAATGGACACCAAAAGTGGACAAGCAGCTCTGAAGGGGTTCATCAAGCCCTCATACCAGAGATGCTAGTCCTTCCTGAACACCCCATATATATCATGGAAAAAGGGAAAGGCACATGGACAATACAGGAACCTGCCAGGAAGCAAGGTCATTGTATCTCCTACCTGCCTAACCACACTCCTGACCTTTACTATACATATAAAGCCAGCCAAAGCTTGAAGAGGATTTGAGCTCACCCTTACTTAAGGAAAAACTCTACAACAATAGGAGCTATCCAAAAGTAGAGTGGGCTGCCTTGAAAAATTTAGGGCTGCCACTCACTAGTGCTCTTAGAGTGAATTCATCTGCAGATATAGGTTGGCTACAACTTATAGGTTGACTTCTGAGGTCCCTTCCAACTAAGAGATTGTGAGATAAAACAGGAAAGCCATGCTAGGCAGTAGATAAAGAACAACAAAAATGCTTAAAGTTTCTGCCATTATGAAGTCACTGAAATCTCACTTGGCATTGCTCTGCCCACAATGGGAATCATAATCTCTGCCACTCTCTGCCAATGGTTTCATGGGGATTAAAAAAATTAATGGTTGTTAACATATCTCGGGATGAAGGTATTTCCTGCAGAAGCTTATGATTTAGAGCTGGAAGTGACTTAAGAGATCATCTAGTGGAAGAGATGCACAGTGGAAGAAATTGAGACTCAGAAAAATTAAAGAATTAGATCAAGGTCATATAAACACGGCAAAGCATAGATATGGACAGGGGTCATTTTTCCTCTAAATTCAGTGTTCTTCCCACTATACCATATTGCTGCCTTTGGTTGGAGGAAGTAATTTTCCAAGTGCTGACTTCTGAACATCAAACTTGGAATACATTATACATCTGGGATACAGGACTGGAAGAAAAAGATGAACAAGTTTCACTGGAATAGCTTTACCTCTAGAGTGTTTGTGCTGGACGACAACTATCACAATATGTGGGATCTTCAAACTTATAAACTGAGGAATAAGCGTGTCTGAAACGGGAACAAAAGCCTCCTCCTTGACCAGGAAGTTTCACTCTTAAACTCACTCCCTTAGAGCAGGAAATAATGTGTGAAACTGGCTAGAATCCAAGACCCTGGCCCTCATGCAATGAAAGCACAGGTCATCATGGCATTAGGGAGGCCTCATGGTTTACTGGAAAGAACATTGCATTTAGAGTCAGAAGATTTGGTTTTGAATCCTACTTCTGCTTTTAACCACTGATAGAGTCTTCCCTTCTTTGGTTCTCAGTTTCTTCATTTGTAAATTAAGTCAATTGGACTAGATAAGGTAATAAATTTACATCTAGTAGAGATGTTGAAGATCACCTATCCCAACACTCTAATTTTATGAATGAAGAAATTGAGGCCTGGGGAGATTAGGTAATTTATCTAAGGTCATATAGGTTAAAAGTGGCAGAGCCAGGATGAACTTGAAGGACTGTGAACCCCAATCCTCTTCAACCCAAAGAATGTTTTCTAAAGCCCTTTCCAGTTCTAAATTATAGGATCTCCTATGATATCTAGGTCAACCAACTCATAATCTTAAGGGCTTATCCTCTAGTCCAGAGGTTAAAAAAAAAAGCCAGTTATCTTTCCTCCTTCCTGACCTTTCAGGAGTCCTTCTGTTCATTCCTGTGTTAAGTTGAAGTCCCTGAACAAACTTTTAAAACTCAATTTCCAATATAATAGTATGATAATATGGCCAAAGCATAAGGAATGTGTGACACATGGAATCTATATAAGACCCAGATCACCCCAGAGTTGACATTTACTCTTTGCAAACAATAATAACCCACCAATTTACCCAAAACATGGGGAAATTCTAATGGGCCGCAGAGATATAACTGGAAATGGGATGCATAGATGGGCCCAAAACAGATGCATGGGTCGTCACTGCTTCAGGTTAGGAAACTAACACATTTGGTTCAGAATCAACTTGCGCAAATGAATCTTAAGTAAAACTAGAAACTTGCTCCTGATTTTCCAGAGAACAAAAGAGGAGAAAGGAAACTTGGTGGTAGCTTGGATGAAGAGAGGATGTCCAGAGCTGATTGCCTACAACTGCATTGCCTGGGTAAGATTATTTACCTCATACCTCTCAATTTCCTCTTTTGTAGTTTCTAGTTCTTTAATGTGTGGTTTGGCGGAGCAATTTTTTTTTCTTTTTGCAAAATCATACTTCAGAGCAACTTGAAGTATAGTGCTTGAGATTATAGAATCATAGGCTCATGGGAGGCCATGTGGTAGAATGCTGGCTACAGAAGCAGAGATCCTGGATTTCGATCGACTGTTACTCTGTACATGACCTCAGGTAAGACAACTAACCTCCTTGGGCCTCATTTTTCTCATCTATAAAATGAGAGGTTTGGTTTGAATGGCCTCTGAGGACCCATCTAGCTCTAGATCTATAAGTCTATGTAATTTTGCTCATGCTTCCCTTTCCTACCACTTATTTGGAATGAAATTTAAAACATATGTAGATCTTCATTTATATATTTATTTATTTTAATGAAAAGGTTTAATATCAGGAAGCATACTCTTCTCTAAGATCAGAAAAGCATCTTAGAAAAGTAAGCCCTATCAAATAAAGAAAATCCTATTTGCAGTAAATAAAATTAAATAAAACAAAGTAAAATTT
>CM053589.1:17718851-17729437 GCA_028646515.1 Pseudochirops corinnae
ATTTTTTTGGTTGTTGTTTAAAAGGGATTCATAGAACAAAATATGTTAGGAACCATTGTTGTAAGTAATACAACATTATTCTGGAATTCACACAAGATAAAGCTTAACTTGAGACACACTAGAGCAGTGGTTCTCAACCTTCCTAAAGCTGCGACCCTTTAATACAGTTCCTCATGTTGTGGTGACCCCCAACCATAACATTATTTTTGCTGCTTCTTCATAACTGTAATTTTGCCGCTGTTACGAATCTATCTGATATGCAGGATGTATTTTCATTGTTACAAATTGAACATAACCCAGAGGTTGAGAACCGCTGCCCTAGAGTATGAAGAAAGAGTGCAGGTATCAGCTGAGGTGATCTTCAGGAGGAGAGAAGTGGCAGGAGAAGGAAGGGAATCAGTGATGCAGAGAGAGCCAGCCTTATTAACCCTACACTCAGGTTAGTCCAGGCTTTCCGCCCCAGGACTTGGAAGAGACTAGGAGTTTAACAGGAAGTGATAGGTCTCATTAAGGTCAGAAACAGGGAAGGAAGGAGAAAGGGACAGAAAGAACAACCATTTATTTATTGGGTGCCTGCTATTTGTCAGACCACTTTTGATCCTGACCACAACTCTGAGAGGTAAGGGGTGTTATTACTGCCATTTTACAAATGAAGAGGCTGAGGCAGAAAGGGTAAGTAACTTGTCCAGGGTGAAACAGCTAGTAAGTATCTGAGGCCAAATTTGAACCCAGATCTTCTTGAGTCCAGACCCAGCATTCTTTCTACTGTGCTGCATATACACCAATTAGTAAGATTCCATAGGGAATGGAAATTTCTAGTAAATATAGGGAGGTGTCCAGAAAAAGAGTGGGGCAAGAAAGGGTACAAAGCGGGAGGGAGAGAACTCTCCACAGTAGAGACAAATCTAATGAAAAAAAGGCTAGGCACAAAAAACAAGGTAGTTTTTTGGCTTTTCATGTAGTTAGTAATAAAAGACTGTACAAATGAAATTTATGTCTTCACTTATATTCCTTCTTGCTGGAAGTCCTTCTCTTCCAAAAGCAGATGAACTACTAAGTTCTTTATTTGTGTTAGTGTTACCCTTGGCTAGTGCCCTTCACGAGCATGAGGAGCAGGGTAGAGTTGGCACAATGGGAGAGAAGAGACTTCACTACTTTTCTGGCTTCCAGCATCAAGCGAGAAAACATCTGACTCCAATGTCTCTTAAAGTCCATGAAGGGGGAAAGATTCTGAGAAGCTGACATGTAGAGATGCTGGCAAAACTTTGATCATGTCCCTATTTCCAGCTTGCCACTCTGGAGATTTTAGGGAATTTCTGTTTGAGTGAGACCTGAGATCTGCTCTCTTGGTTGAGCTGAGTTATCTTACTCCCAATGGAAGATTTCATTCTTTCCTTATTTTCTGGTATGTATTTTCCTATGTACACTTCCATGGGTTTCTAATTTGCTATCAATTTTTTTGCAATTTGCTATGTGTTCATTGTAGAACTAGCAACTGATAGGAAACTTGGGACGCTTCTTTCCCTATTAAGGAAATTGTGATTAGGAGCTGTAGCTTGAATCTGAAAACTACTTCAACTAATCATATTTAAGGGAGTAAATATATAAATATCTTGCCTGGTGCCCCCTCTCTCAGAGGAGAGCAGAGTGGTCAGCCTCTGGTTCCAATTTCCTGCTTCCTTCCAGCAGGAATTAAAAGTCTTCCTTGAAGAAAGATGGGGGAAGGAGATGCTAGGAATGACTATTCTTGTTTCCTTGTGAGCCACCACAGATCCACGAGGGCATACAGACCTTACATTGGCCAAAAGAAAACAGAACCCATGTGGCATACATATTAGTGATAATTTTATCCTTCAAAAGGTGGACAAACCAGTAACAGAAAACTCTATTCTGGATCTGATTTTCACTAACATGGAGGAAGTGATTGTTGAATAGAAATGATGGGAATCTTGCGGGGAAGTCCATCACTTCATCTTAGATTTTGTGACAGAGAAGGATGGGAAATGAGGTCATAGTCTGCTATATATCCTAGATTTTGACAAAGAGTTCAAAGGGTCCAGAAGAGAGAGAAGTAGGATTCTATGGACCAGAATGCTTCAAGGGAAGTAAGTCATCCCAGGAGGGATGAGAGAGTCTTAAAAAAGAAATTCTAAAGACATAAAGGAAAATAATCCAAAAGAGGAAGAAAAATGGACTTAGTCTAAAGAGGCCCATGTGGATGCTCACCAACCAACTAAAAGCTTAAAATGAAATGTAAAGAAGATAGAAGCAAAGTCAGGTAACGTATAATGCGTGTGGGATGCTTCTGTGAAAAGATTGTCAGGAAGGCTAAAGTTCAGAATGACATGAAGCTTCTAAGGAAGTAAAGGACAAAAAAAAAGTTAAAAACTATATTGCAAGAAAAATGAAGATCAAAGAAGAGATAAAACCTTTGCCTGATGTTGAAAGCTAAAAACAAAGGGAAGAGTGAGATGCTCAGCTCTCATTTTGTCTTTGAAAAGAGGAATGACTTCTAAAGTGGAAACTAAGAGGATGCCCATCAATTAGGAAATGGATGAATAAAATACGGCATATCGAGGTAATGGAATTTTACCATCAGAAATTATTTGAGATGGTTTCAGAGAAACTTGTATGAACTGATATAAAGTGAAATGAACTAGGAGAACAATTGTAACTTTGAAAAAGTTGAGCATTCTGATCAATGTAATGACCAACCAGAATTCCAGAGTACTGATAATGAAAAATGGTACCTTCCTGACAGAGAGGAGGCAATAGGCTCAATATGTGGTATGAGTTATGTAGTTTTCGACATGTCCAGTATGGGAATTTGTTTTACTTGCCTATGCATATTTGTTACAAATGGTTTTTTTTTTTCCTTTTCAATGGTGGGGGGAGGGAGAAAAAAACAAATGCTTATTTATAATTTTTTTTAAGAGAAAGAATGCCCTTTACACTGAAAATTACAGAACAAAATGACTACTTAGTAGTTGATAGCCAAAATAATTAAGAATAAGTAACTTATTATATAATATTATTATATATTATTAATATATTATATTAACTTATTATTATTATTAACAAAATAAGTAACTTAAGCATAAGTAAGAGAATATCTAGGGGTCCCTGAATTCAAGTCACTCAACCCAGATGCCTTACATTCTTGAGTCTTGAAAGAGCTGATAAATGTGCTTGCTGAGTCACTCTCCATGATATTTGAAACACCATAAAAAGTAAAAGTTGCATTATGAGAGTGGAAAACAGTAAATGATGTCCCAGCTTTTTTTTTAAAGGGAAGAGAACAGAATCTGAAAACTATAGGTCAATGAATCTGATGTTAACTCCTGGAAAAATTCTAGAATTTTAAAATTTAAATTTAAAATTCTAGAGTTGGTTGGTAAACATGGAGAAAAGGATATAGTGATTACAAAGAGATAGCATGGCTTCATTATGAACAGGTCATGTCAGACTAATTTCATTTTCTTTTTTAATATTATTGCTAAACCAATAGAGGAGGAGACTGCTGTGGATACACCTTGCCTGAATTGTTAGCAAAGCTTTTGATAGAATAGCCTGTGATCATTTTATGGGAATTGAAAGAGCTGGAATCAAAGAATAATTGTTAATGGTTCAATATCAGTGTAGCAGGAGGTTTCCAGTGGAGCACTCTCAGAAATATCTGCTTGGCTTCATTCTTTAAAACCCTTTTTTTTTTTTAATTAATGAGTTGGATAAAGGCATTAATGGTA
The DNA here is from genome assembly GCA_028646515.1 of Pseudochirops corinnae. Lineage (NCBI taxonomy): Eukaryota > Metazoa > Chordata > Mammalia > Diprotodontia > Pseudocheiridae > Pseudochirops > Pseudochirops corinnae. The sequence continues at coordinate 17,722,598 of CM053589.1, forward strand.
TTGTTATCAAATCTTCAGATGATGTAAAACTGGGAGGGATAGTTAGCCCAGTGACTGACAGAGGAAGAATCCAAAAGGATCTCAAAAGACCAAAGCATTGAACTGAATCTAATAAGATAAATTTAATTTGGATAAACATAAAGTCTTTCACTTTGGTATAAGCAAAAATCCTCACAAGTATAAGATGGGGGAAGCATGGCTAGACAGCAGTTGTTCTGAAAATGATCTGGGAGTTTGAGTAGACTGCAAGCTAAGTGAGCAGCGTGCTGATTTCAAAAAAGCTAATTTGGACTCTTAAGAAAAGCCTAACTTCTAGCAATAAGGAGGTACAAGCTGACCCCAGCACATCACCGGCTTCAAGTATGTGAAGGGGTGTCATGTAGAGGAGGAACTGATTTGTTATTTTGGGACCCAGAGGATGAGACCTAGAACACTCGATAGAAATTGCAAAGAGATTTAGGCTTAATGCCAGAAAAAAACTTCCTAACCATTAATGCTGGCTAAAAGTGGAATGTACTACCTCTACAGGTGGTTGGTTACCCTTCCTTGTATACCTTCAAGCAAAGGCTAACTGACCACTTGTCAGGTGTGATATAGTGAAAATTCTTTTTTGTGTATGAGTTGGACTAGACGGGTGGTATGGTTCTTTCCAACTCTCAGATTCTATGACTCTGTTTCTTGAGCTGAAGAAGGCTGTTGTTTTTGTCTTTAAAAAAAATACATTCTCCTAGGGGCACTAAAACAACAAAAAAGTATTTATGAGCAAACTACAAAGGGGTGTGTCAAAAGAATGGAGAAAAAAATTGAAGCAATATTTCTTGCACTAGAAAAATGTACCCTCAATATGAAATCAATATATTTGAGGTGGGAAAAGCACAGCAGATCTTTGGAATGGGCTAAGAAGAGAAGAGATACAAGGTGTGAACCTGGAGAAGCATATTTACCAAGCCTAGGATTTTAAAGGAGCAGAGTGTGGCTTTTTGTTTCTGCCTCTTGTCCTACCTAGGGCCTTTAGGAGATCTAGAAAAGAGCTCTGGGGTGAGATAGAAGAGTGAAAACACTTTATTGTGGTGCATTCCCCCGGGGGTGTTGGGAGGAGGTATGATTTTGGTCTTGCCACAAGTTCACTTCAATTCAGGAATAGGCACTTCTCTAGGAAGGAGTAATCTTTCCTAGGACTGCTTCTTACCCCAAGGAACCTAGGTAGAATGTATCTGAAATGGAAGATGGGCAAATGGGATGAGGTTCTATTCTTAAGTGATGAGTGAAAGGGTTTGGAATCAAACATGCCACACTGCCTCCATCATTAATTAATATGGTACCTTATAAAAACAGATGTGAGAATGTGAGATAGAGAAAGAGAGAGAAAAGGAGAGGGGAGGGGAGAGGAGAGGAGGGCAGGGGAGAGGAGGCAAGGAGAGGGAGAGGAAAGGAGAGTGGATTGAAAATAAAGGAGGCATGGGAGAGAAGGGAGGCTTGAGAGAGATCTGAAATTACATAGAGTTGGGCCAGATAGAGTAAGGAGCAAGGCTTTTGTTTTCCAGAATCCCCACTTTGCATGTGAGTCATAGAAAGAATAAAGAAAGAATACTTGATTACAAAACCCATGAATGAGAAATTAGAAGTTAGTGTATCTTAGGTGGAGAAAGGAGTAAACAAGAGAATTAAATTAGCATTTCTTAGAAAGGGGCACTACAAACGAATATTATTCAAACTAAGAAACTAGATAGTTTCTGAGAGGGAAGGGAAGATTCTTTAACACAATTTTCTAGGTGGAAAAGGATAGGAGGAAAAAAATGGGCTGGGGGCAGGGTAAGGGATGCAATGATCATCAGATACATATAAAAGAAACAAACTGAAGTGCTTTGATGCTGATTTTAAATTTAATATGACAGAATTTAACCGAATCAAATACAAATTATTTTAACCTTAAACATGAGTGGACTAAATGCCTTATTAGGGACATTATTGCTTTACTAAAACAAATGGGAATGGTGGAACTGATAAGGAAACAAAACTCAATAACAGTTTTCTGCCCACAACATTTTTAAAACACGGAGACACGTACAGAATGAAAATGAGGTACTAGAAAAGAATTTCTTATGCTTCATACAATTACAGAAAAGGAATTTAATTTATGATTTCAATAAGGCAATAATAAAAATAGATAATGTTAAGAGAGATTAGCAGGAAAACTACATTATTCTTGGAGGCACCATAGAAAGTGAAAAAAGAACATTATTAAATATATACATACTAAATAACAAAGCATCTAAGCTTTTTAAAGGAAAAGCTAATGGAATTTGAAAAAGATATTGATAGTAATGATAACTATAGGACACTTTAATATTCTTGTTTAGAACTAGAAAAATCTAACAGAAAGAAAAAACAACAAGAAAAAAAGCTGAGGAGATTGTTGGAAAAATTAGACTTGGAAAAACCTCTAGTAGTTTTGGCATATGGAATTAAAAATATACATAATTCTCATCATCACATTATTTACAAAAATTTATTGTGTTCTAGAGCATAACAAAAAAAGTAAAAACACTAAATATATCACTTATAGATTACAACTCAATAAAAACTAGTAATCAATAAAGGAAACATGAGCAGAAGATATAGTCCTAAATGAAAGCTAAGTAATGACATGCTAAATAATTAATATACCAAAAAGAGAAAAAAGACAGAAACAGAGAAAAAAATTTCCAAAATAAAAAGTAAAGATGACATATCCTCTATTAATAGGAAATAAAATGGGAGTTCTTTAGTCCATCCATTCATTTATTTAACAAGCATTACATATCTACTAGGTGCTGGAGGAGATTTAAAAAAAAAAAAGATAAATGAGACATAGTATTTACCCTAAAAAGCTTATAATCTAGGAGGAGTGATAAGAGATAATATGTACAGAAGTAACCACATAACTTTAATATAAAGGAATATAGTAAGTCCATAGGAGAGATCCTAAACTAATAAGTTTAGAGGAGGGAGAGCTCATTCTAATCAAAGAAGAACAGGTAGAGCCTCCTGGACAAGGCTGGACCTTGAAGAATGGGTAGGATTTCATCATTTAGAGATGGGAGAAGAAATAATAACTACCCTCTTTACCTCATAGGATTATTGTGAGAATCAAATAAAAATGGTAGATGTAAAAGCACCTTCACAGAATGTATGAGTTAGACAGAGGTCACCACTTAGTCCAATCCATTTTTATATATCTCTCTCCATATATTTTTTCTACACTACTTCTGACAAATGGCTATCTATCCTTCCTTTGGAAATTCCTGCCATATTTCTTCATGCCTTATTAGTCTTATCTACTCCCTCCCATAAGTGCTCAGTCTGGGAGTCTAGCCAAGGACCTTTTTAGCTACCCAAGGACCAATCAGCTACCCATCAAGTTGTGTGGGGTATGGAGACCCCAAAAATACCCTACCCAAGAAAAATCAAAAGTCAGAGGTATCTTGAGGAAGGACCGGAAGTGTAATTCTCTTCCTCTGTAGGAAGAGGGCGGTCCTCTCCATGGCGAGGATCAAGGAAAGGAGGTGTGTAAAAAAAGACAGAACAAGAATGTATACCCTAACTCAGTCAAGCTCCCTCCCCCTGCCTCGTCCCTTCTCCCATTGGCTGCGAGGTGGGCTCTCAGTCTTGGCGAGAAATCTAACCCAATGACGGATAACAAAGAAGCCCACCACTATCTCCTATTGGCTGGGAGGTGGGACAGGGAGTCAAAGTATTATCCATGTCCTTATTTGGTAAATACCAAAGTAAGGGAGGGAAAAAGGTCACAAGCAAGGGTAGAGGTCAAAAACTCCTGAAAAAGGGCCTAATGCTTTTAAGGGTGTGGCATACAAGGGTGGAGGTCTAAAACTCCTGAAAGGGGCCTAATGCTGATGACAGCAAGGGAAGGAGGGAAGGGTCCTAGGTTGTGTAAACCCAAAACCCAGGACTCAGGTCTGTCCAGTCTTATAAAAGTTTATCTCTGGCTTCCAGATAGTTGCTCTCCCTTCTCATTCCGAGGAGTCTTCACAGAGGGTGCGGAGAGTGTACCCTACTCAAAGTCATTCCTCACTCATTCTCAGCTTACCTCCTTTTCCAGTCATATTTCTATCTGATGTAATTTCTGCAACTTCTACCAAGCGATCTGGCACTGGTAATGTTACAGCCTATCGATCTCTACCCAGCATCTTTCCATTATTCTTGAGACGACATGAAACTTTAATTCTTCAGAGACTGTGATAGGCCATGACCTAATAGAATCATGAAAAGAATATTGACGCTAAAAAAGATGTTTTTGTTTCCTGGAAAAGGTTCAGGTCATTTAAAACAGAACACAATTCCAAAAGGCAACTTGCTCCCCTCCTTCTGTACAATTCTAGACCTAGTTCACTGTCTAATCGCAGTTACTATCCAAGATATAGAGACTGACAGATCAATTTTATGAATTGATTAGCCTATTTCATATCATGCTCTTGATATTCTTCATCTATTGGGTTTTTTTTTTCCTGTGAGAAGTTAGGCCAAATTCTTTTGAGTGATTACATATCTCATTAAAGAACTCTGCTGTATTCCCCTGCCTGATGCAATCATCACCTGCAAAACAGAAAGTACCTGGAGGATCTCACAATCTATAGGAAATACCTCTTTAAGTAGTTCTTTGTGAAGGATGTATTTCATAACAATAGGAAGCATCTTTGTCATATCTACATTTTCCTACTTTGTCTCCCTTGACAATAATAATTAGAGTGGAAATCAGTTATCTGTCCTTACGTCTTTGAAGCAGTCTTAGGTGATTTTAACATATGAAAGGGAAACACTGTTGGAAGGGAGCCTTTTAGGTGATATATTGCTATACTAAATCAAAGACATTTTTATAGTCAATAAAAAATAAACCCATTAGGATCTTGTATTTTTTGTGCCCTCCAGCCAACTATGTGCCTGTAAAGATGTGTTCTGTTGTGGAATATCTTTTGTGAAAGTTTGTTTTCCTCATCTTTCTAAGTGCTATAATTTGAGTGTCCGTTCATCACATAAAGATTTTGTAGAGATGAGAAAGGCATTTAGGTCAGTAGTTACTGACATTTTCTAAGTTGCCCTTTTGGAGTGATAACAAGAAGTAGAGAAGACTGGATGACAGAGAGGTGACCTTCTAGCCAAGAAAAGAGGAGTTAAATCCTGCATCTAACATTTTGGTTACATGACCCTGGACAAATCACTTAAACTTTAAAAGCACCAGGTTTATTCCTCAGTGACCTTTTTGTATATTACGAATCTGAAAATCACAAAGAAGAGTGATTTCTTTCACTTCTTTTTTTCCATTTCTAAACCAACCTGAGAAATGGTCAATCTATGCTCCAGTTAAGTAAGGCTTCCAATAATCACCCTCAATGTTAGATGCTCTGCTGTGGTGTAGTGGAAGGAGCGCTGAATTTGGAATGAAAAGACGTGGGTTTGAATGCTGACTCTGCTATATGCTAGCAATGTGACCTTGAACTACTCCTTTTTCACCTCTGGGTTTCAGTTTCCTCATCTACAAAACCAAGGGTTTGGACTAGATCAGTAGTTCTCAACCTGTGGGTTATGTTCAATTTGTAACAATGAAAATACATCCTGCATATCAGATATTTACATTACAGAGAGAGTAGCAAAATTACAGTTATGAAGCAGCAACGAAAATAATTTTATGGTTGGGGGTCACCACATAAGGAACTGTATTAAAGGGTCGCGGCATTAGGAAGGTTGAGAACCACTGGACTATAGATGGTCTAACAGGTTCCTTCCAGATCTAAATCCTGGCGTAGAGAGAGCTGATGGTAGTCTTCAGCTACTTCTAAGTCTTTCTCCTGCTTTGGTCCTCATCCCTATGGATAGGGGCAGTTTCTTTCCAAGGATGGCTCAGGGCAAGGTTGGCGTGTGTTTTGTGCTTTGCTTCACCAAATCTGCACAGACCCCCTGACTTTTCTCAAATGGATTTCCAGAATAGCAGCCAGGCTACAGTCTGAGAAATTATTCCGGAGAAGCCCCGAGAAAGGCCTGAACAGGGACAACTACGTGTACTGGTTCAGGGGAAGAAGTAGGAGAAAGGAAAGGAATTAAACTCTCCGCCTCACAGCAAGCAAAGCAGAGGTAGCGCGGTGGTTATCTTCAGCAAACCCAACGGGTCAGGCCAACGCCACCCGGCAGAATGCAAGCTCCTCGAGGGTAGGGGTATTTTTTGTGTGCATCTTTTGTCTCCGGAGAGCCTTACCACCTCGTTGCCTAGCAAACAGCAGGCATTCAATAATGCTTCTCGAACTGAACTGGGAAGCAGAAACCCGACTGGCGAGAGCAGAAAGGGAGGCCCTCTAGACTGCAGAACCCGAGCTCGAGTCTGCACAGGACAAGGAGCCAGGCTGTCCTGCAGAGGGCTCCGCGGCCCGGGGTAGCTGGGCAGCTGGGCTTCAGGGCTCCGAAGCCTCGGGCTGCGGTTCTGGTCGGGCTTCCAAGTGAACGCGCGAGGCCGCGTATTGGAAAAGGAGGGTCTAGATGGGGCGCGTGCACGGACGCGCGGCGTTGGGGTGGGGAGGAGGAGGGAGTAGAGGGGGAAGGGAAGGACCGCTGCCAGCCGGACACGGGCCGAGGATGGGGATGTGACGAGAGGTTCGCGGTGCATTGTGGGAATTCACACAGACACTGCCGACTGGTTCCAGTTCACACGGCGGCTGATCGGAGAGAGGGAGCGAAAAGGGAGAGAGCGAGCGAGCGCGCGCGAGCTAGAGGGAGGTGGGGGGGAAGAGACCGGACGAGCGAGCGCGGAGAGAAAGAGCGAGAGCAGCCGAGGCAGGAGACATATTGCTGCTG